>CAUDMG010003282.1:245000-805258 GCA_958450375.1 Homarus gammarus
TGATTTTGATTGTGTTTTCGACCGCATAATGATTACCTTACTAGGTGCGGTTGCCCAGTCAGGTTGGGTTTTAGGCAGGCTGTGTTCAGGGTACCTTCTTTACCCCCCCTCCCCGTGTGAGGTGAGCAGAGTGGCTCCTAGTAAGGGCTGCTCAGTCACACAGACAGGACCAAATTTCACTGCTGCCTAGATCCCAGTGCATAAACGACCATCTTATCTGTGCCGCCCATGTGCAGAGTTGTAGCTAGAGACTCCCAGCAGTTATCTCTGCCTGTCCCCGTCGCCACTCGTCCGTCACCATTGGACTTTTGGGGGATATAAGGGGCTTTGATGATGATGTGAGGTATGGTGAGCCGGGTGATTGCTGTGCGTGAGTTGATTTATGTGGTGAGACAGGAGCGCAGGCTGCAACCACACATCTTGGCTCTTCCTTTTCCTGATCCAGTGGTGCAAATGTTGCAACGACTGGAGAGAGGGAGAGTTGCAATAGACTGCCGATAGCCCAGTTTGTTGGGTTTCACCTTAGTAGCCTGTCTATCAGGCATTGCCTTCGTCCGCCGGTGTAATCGTTGGGTTTCCACGGTGGTCACTTCTTCCGCCTACACCACTGTTGGGGTCTTGTTGGAGCTCTGTAAGCATGTCTGCCTGATGCGGGGCGCCACAGCAGATTTTTCGTTTGGGGTTTACTCCTGTAGCCTTATACCTGCCAAGGTTAATCCGCAAGGCAGCGGGGCGGTGGTTGGTAGGCGCCAGGACGTGTCCACATACCAGTGAGCCTATGCGCCTTCCCTTTGGGGCCCACTGCTACTCCGAGATCCCCTGCTGATCTAGCCTGGGCCCACGAGGTACCCAGTTTCCGTGTGTTGCCACGAGGAGGCACAGCAGGAGTCTTGATTGTGAGGAGGCTGTGTACCGGAAGGGGAAGACTTATGTAAGTTGTTTCCCTGTTTGCCACAAGGGCTAGCCAGTGGCAGCAGCTGAAAGCAAGATGGAGCAAGCAATGCTTGCACCTTAACACTTACATAATGCTGCCACACTAGACTCATTTCACTATTCTGTGTTGTGTGTGTGTGTGCACACACACACACACACACACACACACACACACTCACACAAGGTAATCATAAATAAGACAACTATAGCTTTGAGTAACACCATTCCTTTAAAGCTTACATTTCGAGATACAAAGTTAAAAGAAAACAAACATTTAAATTGAATTACATAGCGTAGTATTATACGAGAAGTAAGTTAAGAAAATTGAACGATTATTTACTTACGTCTAAAAAAGTCATTAAAATAGAAAACAAAACAAATATTAAAACAGACTAATACAAAATCATATTGCCTATATGACATTACAGGTATGAATGAAACATACGATAAAGCAGATCATTTTTGACATTAAAAGTGAGTTTGTGAAAATTAAATAAACAAAAATCAATATGAGAAATAAATATTATATACTTTCTTCTTATTATTAAAGAGACGATGAAATACCAAATACGTTCAAGTATCGAAATCGTTTATGTAACTAGGTCCCATAGAAGTCCACGTATTGTACAGTACCAACATGTTCTTGCAACTGAGACGTTGTAGTGATCCTCTGGTGGATTGGTCAGTATCACGAAAACCTTAGCGAGAACTAAGGGACCTCCTCTAGACGGTGGTGACGGATGGTCCTCCGCAACTAAAAATTCAGGTACCCCTCAGGGATGGTTGAACTGGAGGTGCCCCTGGCCGTCGAATGCCTAAACCTAAGCTAATAGTGAGCTAAACCTGTGAAAGTAGCTTTGTCATTAACGCGAATAAGAAGATGGCTGTCTTTATGTGTTGGTTCTGTGTCAAGGAACGCAAGCTTTATATTCTCCTCTGTTACTGAAGGAAATTTAGGTCGTCGATGTTTCTATATTAGCTGATGTAAAAGCATTTAGATGTGCGTCCGGTTTTACGAAGGAAGGACTACATCATCAGTGTGTCGATGATAGAACAGTAAAATGAACTGACGGGGACAGATCCTTGGCCATATATGTTTTCCTCTTGTCTCAGGATTCCTAGACTACGGCTTTTTTTTTTTGGATTAGCCCACCGGGACACAGGTCACTCACCCACATCAGTGCCTGGGGGCGAAAATGTAATAATACTAATAATAATAATAATAATATTTTAATAATAATAATAATAATAATAATAATAATAATAATAATAATAATAATAATAATAATAACAATTCATAGTAATAAAAAGTGTAATAAAAATACAAAATTATAAATAAAATAATAATGAAAATAATAGTACTAATAACAACACTGTAATGAAAATAAGAATTAATACAAAATGAAAAAACCCAATCAAGTGAGAAACAATATATGTACAGTATGTTGTGTTGTCAAAGTAAGAGAAACACTTGAGACTCTGCTATTGCGTAAATGGGGCAGAAAGACAGATCAGCAACCTGGGACTTGGTCACAGTCTTTGTGATGCCATATGGCAGCAGGGTCTACCATCAGACAACACATTATGCTTCCAATATCTTCCCAGGTGATAGTACCTCTCTGTTTGATAGCTGCATACTACCTACTACCTGCCATCATCTATTTAATGCATTCCATGAAATTGCAGTGTCTTTATTTCTTTTATCAGGGAAATCAGAATCTACACCTGAGAAGTTTATAAGACTTTACTTTAACAGTTTCATGTATTAGATTAATTCCTTCCCTAAGTGTACGTTCAGAGATACACTGTATAATAAACGTCACTGTGTTCGATAATAACACCTCAAAATGCTTTCAGCCAAACAATGAATAGAACTCAGATCATTAAGCATATTCACCTTTAGATAAAATTATATACCTTCTTTGTATATTAGTGTGTGTGTAACTGTAGTACACCTACGCCCCTACATATACGGTACTGTACGATATACATCGTATTCAATGACAGGTAATTAAAAAATTTTAAATTGCTCATCATTATCTACCTGTGGTGACTCTTCGCCACAAACGACCATTTGCGTCCATTTCCAGCCGTTTACCTGATTAAGGCCAGTAAGTTTCAATATATTATGCCGAAAATTCATCACAATTTCATGAAATGATTAAATACTACACACACATACACACACACACACATACACACACACACACACACACACACACACACACACATTTATAGCCCATGTGTGGGCGGATGGTAAGGACCTGCCAGAAGCCGTGGCTGTTGGGAGGTTGATGCAGGAATTAAAGTGAGGTTAGTTCCTTGTGTTAAGTCCTTTGTAACACTTAAATCAAGCATACAGTCATCACTATTATATTTTTATTGCTAAGTAGGACAAGTAACTTCTGATTTCAACGACATGTCTCGATATTGAGCTGACAATGAAGTGATAATCGTTAACATACCAGTTTTCTAAACTCTGATTTTGTGTTGATCAGTCAAAGAAGTTCATGAGAACGTTCATCTACCACCAAGATACGAGCAGAGTGAGGCAGACACAGCGGCCTTATTAGGAAGAAGGTGTCTGTATGGTTTACGCCGCTTTCTCTTGACGTCACAACCAGGAAGTTCGTGATGAAGCAAGTTTTTTTTCGTAGAGAAGTGCTATATATGTAACACCCGTGTTACCATCGTTATTTTACTGACAGCTGGATAGTGCCCTCCCCCCCCCTCTCTCTCTCTCTCCCTCTCAGGAGAAGCGTATACGTAAGATGAATAACCACCAACGTATGGATAAGCATTAACATATTCATTTGGTGACATTTCGGCAATATTTCTTGCCATCATCAAACCTAAAATATACGATATAAAATACAATAGCATCTTATTTAAGAACAAATGACTAAAAATGAGCACTTAAACAACAAAATTTTTATTTATTTGTCACGTTATTATGACTCTTATGTATCTCGTTGTTAACTTGAGTGCTGGAACCCATTGTTAACTACCACTTGCTTCACGCAGTGTGGAATGAGCGTCATGTAGACGAAGTAATGTAGGTGTGGGAAGGAAAGACACCATTTTCATGTCTGATGACACTCACTCCTGTTATATAAGCAGCGATGGAGATGGTGGCTCTTCTGTACACTGAAGTAACGAATTCATATCTAATAAACTTACCATAAACAGTTCCTTAGTAAGTAGAATGTAGTGAATACGACACCTGCAGAGCAAAAACAATATCTTGACCTTTTATTACCTTTAAGCTCAAAACCACAGGTTAATATTTATAATACTTACATCTCTTTGTTTGACCCGAGACTGAAGGATAACGATGATTATATGATTTTACATTGTATGAGTGTTTGTGTACCTGTTGTATTTATCCGTGTGTGAACAAAATGTCGATGGAAACTTGACCAAGAAGAAATAGTTTTTTTGTCGAAGATAGACCATAAAGCCAATTCATAGGTCAGGATGAAGGTTGTACCGCAAGTTCTGTGTTATGACCAGCGTCTTTAGCAATATCCGTCGCCAACGTTGTGTGTTGCTGACCTATATCGTCTAATATGTCGTGAAAGCCACACATCCGAAACATAACTAAATCTGCCTCCCTAAAGTTGGGAATGTTGTACAGATGCCGCAGCTACTTCACTCCTGAGTAGTTGCTTCAAGTATATAAGGGATACATTCGTCCTAACTTGGAGTACTGCTCTTTTATCTGGGGCGGTTCTTCTTCCGTCCTCCTTTAGTCTATAATCTTTCTTGCCTTTCTCTTCGCCGCAGTGCTGCTTCACTCTCTGTATTTTACAGGTACTTTAACGGGCAATGTTTGGTGGATTTGGCATCCTGTGTACCGCCAGCAAGGCAGTGGGCTCGTAACACACGTCTTGTCAGTGGTTCCCACCATTTCTGTAAGTGTGTCGGTCACGCTAGAATAACCGGTTTTAATACATCCTTCTTTCCTCACACAGCCAAAATGTGGAATACTTTACCTTCTTCTGTATTTCTATCCTCTGGTTTTCCTGCATATTCGTGGTGTAGATTTTGTATTCTTATTTGTTCGTCCCCGAGTCATGAAAACAAAGATCACTACCACTGCACCACAAGAACAAAAAAAGCAATCCTAGGCTTTGTTATATTTCATTCAAAACCTGTTCCTTCGTCTTATTCTAAAGCAACGAGAACCCTTACCGAGAATGCCAGTAGTAGCATTTTACAGACTCCAGCTAGAAAACACGAGGCTACCAATATATCTTAATAGTCCGTATACACGCTGACTTCCATAAACAAACATTTGCTTTTGTTGTCCTTGTGGTGCCGTCGTAGCGAACCCTGTTCACATGCAGAGGTCAAGCGTTAGATTCCCGAACAGTGAGGTATATATATATATATATATATATATATATATATATATATATATATATATATATATATATATATATATATATATATATATATATATACATATACTAGCAGAATCGGCCTCCTCCGGGCAGCTCATCCGCAAGGCAACGGTAGGACGCCACCCTCCGGGAGGCTCCACATTGTCTCAATGTTCAGGCCCCAAAACTTCTTCTTCCATCAATAGTTCATTAACGGTGTATGTAAGTTCCACCATGTTTTTCACTACAACGGTACAGCAAAGTATATTTTTTCAGCATTAACTGTTATTATTTTATTGTCGAATCATCACTACATATAACACCACCCATCATCACTACATATAACAATATCCATCATCACTACACATAACACCATCCATCATCACTACATATAACACCATCTATCATCACTACATATAACACCATCCATCACCACTATGTATAACACCACCAATCATCACTACATATAACACCACCAATCATCACTACATATAACAACATCCATCATCACTACATATAACATCATTCATCATCAATACATATAACACCATCCACCATCACTACATTAACACCATCCATCATCACTACAGATCGGGAAAGTAGTTTCAGAGATTCTCTTGCGAATACCCAAACAAACAAACCCACCCACAAACAGACGGGCTTCTCATTCACTAGGCCACGGTAGGACGCCACCCTCCGGGAGGCTCCACATTGTCTCACTGTTCCTTTTTTTTTTTTTTTTTTAGTGGGCACTCCCCTACATCCTTGTGTAAGGTGAAGAGCAGAAGCGCTTACAGCACCCAACAGGGAAGCATGCTAAGTTCATGCTTGCCTTTATGTCTCATGAGTTAAGGGCGTAGAAGCCTGAAGAGTAGGGTGACAATAAAAAGTGAAATTTTTTATTTTTAGATGGCCATTTGTCCAATACTGCGTACCCATGAAAAAAGAACACAGGCGAAATCCTGGGTCATTTGGACAATATTTAGAGGTAGCTCAAGCCATTTGAAGTTAACACTACTGAAATTATTATTGATTTTTTCTAATTTCTTTATTTATGAACCGATTACTATGAAACTTTGCAGGTATATGTAGAATGCAAATTCAAACTAAAGTTGTTCCTAACATTTTTTCTAAAAATGAGTAATGAGTATTTTGGCTGGTGCAGCTATTGGCAATGCAGAGGGGAGGGAGAGGCGGGTGTCAGTCTGGGTAGGGGGAAGAGGTTGTGTGCCAGTGTCTGACTGGTACAGTAGCATCAGTTGTGTGTGAGACGTGACGGTGGGTGTGTGTGCGTCGCTCTTGTTGCAGTATTACGGTTAGTACCATTGTCTTTGTCTAAAATCAATGCATCAATTTAGGTATATAACACTTTAAAAACTTTATACAAGTGATCTTGCATGCCGTATGCTTTATGGGTGCTGTTGTTTGCATAACAGTAACAACATAAGTTACATAAATGTTTTTGTTTGTTTCAGGTTCAATGGAGAGTACACGTTCAAAAACTGAAGTTTGGCTCATTGGTCAACACATAACCGAAATCACGGGTGCACAACTTCCTTCAAGAGGAGATGTTCTACGTCTGTTTTTCCATGGTCACAATGAACATAAGAAAACAGTGAATGATTCTGCGAGTGAAGTTGCAGCATCGGTTATTAGTTTCTGGAATAAAGCACGGATTCCTACCATAACTGAGAAGAGTATTGGACGAAAGGTAGTGGATCTTTTTTTAATGTGGAAGGGACTTAAGAAAAACTGCACTCGCACTACAGACACACAACGTAAGAAAGAGGAAACTTTTTGTGATGAGTTAGAGGACCTCTTCGATGTTGCCCACCCCAAGGCAATGCAGCTCTTGACCATCAAAGAAGACCGAGCATTCCTGGCAGCGCAACGAGAAAAAGGGAGAAGAAGTGTAATGGCAGGAGTAGACAAAAAGATTGCTTGTTCCATCAAGCGTCGGGAAGAAAGCAAGAGTAAGCAATCTCTACAACAGAATCAAGCCAGTTCTGCTCTTGAATATGATGAGTTGGGTTCTTCGTCTGAAACAGAATCACAATCAAGCTCGTCATCATCTACAAGTTCCCTAGCGATATCACCAGTGGTATCTTCTTCCAATCGTAAACGTGCTACTCTCAAAGTTATCACCCCTGAATTGTCAAGTACATTGGACCGCACTGGGATCAGTCACCGCTCTGCTCTCCGGATCGTCAGTGCCACGGCTGCTAGTCTAGGTCATGACCCAATGGAACTAGTTTTAAACTATGAGACAGTGCGTACTTCGCGAGCGACCCACCGTTCTGGGATTGCCAACGAAATTAAAGAAAAATTTCAACCTAGTGAAGTGCTCACTGTGCACTGGGATGGAAAAATTATTCCTGATGAACAAGGAGCGAGTGTTGACCGAATCGCCATTCTTGTCTCCGGAATCAATACTGAAAAGCTGCTTGGTGTCCCGAAACTATTGTCAGGGACTGGACAGGCCATTGCTGCAGCAGTCAGTGCAGCGCTGGAAGAGTGGAAAATATCAGAGAATGTTTCAGCACTCAGTTTTGACACAACAGCTTCAAACACTGGGCACTTGTCGGGGGCATGTGTCATTCTGGAGCAGAAACTCGGCCGCCGTCTTCTGCATCTCGCGTGTCGTCACCACATCCTTGAGCTTGTTGCCGAGAAAGCGTATGTGGAATGCATGGGGCCTTCCTCTGGACCAGATATTACTCTCTTCTCTCGCTTCAAGCATAAGTGGAAGGACATCAGTCAAGATAACTACAGCCCTCTCTCAGACCTCCCTCCAAGTTTGTACGAGAAACGAGATGACCTCATCTGTTGCTGGAAACATCATCTGGGCAAGAAGCAGCAGCCACGTGATGATTACCGTGAGGTACTGGAGCTAGCAATCAGGTGTCCCGATGGAGCTCTACCCAAGTTTAATCTCCGACTGCCCGGAGCACTTCACCGAGCACGGTGGATGGCTAAGCTCATTTATGTCATGAAGATCCTGATTTTTGCTAATCAGTTTAAACTAACTGCTCGTGAGACATTAGGCTTGAAAGGATTCACATTCTTTGTGCTAGAGGTGTATGTCAGTGCATGGTTCACGGCCTCCGTTCCATCCTCCGCTCCTGCTAATGATTTGCGGCTCCTCCAAGACCTGTCAGAGTACCAAGACGTCAAAATATCAAGAACATGTCTCACAGTCTTCGGTCGTCACCTGTGGTACCTCAGTGAAGGCTTGGTGGGTCTTGCACTCTTCGATCCACAAGTTAATGCAACAATGAAGACAAACATAGTTCGGGCAATCGTTGAGAGGAAGGCGACCGAGGATTCACCAAAACGTGCTGCTCTTCCTGCCACATCTTCCCTTCCCACAAAGCAGCTCTCAGACTTTGCTTCTAGAGGATCAAACTTTCTATTTGAAAGTCTCAAAATGAAGACTTCTTTTTTGTCCAAGGAACCTGACACATGGTCTGATGATGAAGACTTCAAAACTGGCGTCGCAGTTGTGGGTGGTCTCAGAGTCATCAACGACACTGCAGAGAGAGGGATTGCCTTGATACAGGCCTTCAACAGCAAGATCACGAAGAGTGAAGACCAGCGTCAACATCTGCTGCAGGTTGTTGAAGAGCAGAGGCGGTCACAACCAGGGACATCAAAACAGGACCTTACAAGCAAAAAGAGAAAACAATGAATGGGTTGTCCACACCTCTCCCACCCATTGATGTAAGCGTGTTCACTGCAGTTTCATTTTAAAAAGGAATTAATCATTTATATGTACAGTGTACACATAAACTTGCTCAATATGTAAATTTTAAAATAAACCCGCATATTATGAATATTCGTATTTTTTGCCTATAAGGATAAAACTTCAATTGACTTGAGCTACCTCTAATTATTGTCCAAATGACCCAGGATTTCGCCTGTGTTCTTTTTTCATGAGTGCGCAGTATTGGACCAATGGCCAGCCATTCCATTTAATCAATTTTAGAAATTCACCCCTATGCACTATTGTCACCCTACTGAAGAGTCAAGGGCGTAAAAGCCTGAAGAGTCAGTGGTTTATGTCATCAAGTTATTGGAAGCTCCAACAACTCCCTGAATACGAATTCGCAACTTTCGACTTACAACAGGTGCCTACTTTACTGCTAGGTGAACAGGGACTAATGTGGGCTAGGAAGTAAGTCCAAACAACTTCCACCGGCCCGGGAGTCGAACCCGTGACATCTCGCTTGCGAGGCAAGAACGGTACCACTTCTACCACCGGTCCCCCCTCACTGTTCAGTCCCCAAAACTTCTTCTTCCATCAATAGTTTATTAATGGTGTATGTAATTTCCACCATGTTTTTTCACTACAACGATACAGCAAAGTATATTTTTTTAGCATTAAACTGTTATTATCTAATTGTCTAATCATCACCACATATAACACCACCCATCATACACTATATCATCATCACTACATATAACACCATTCATCATCACTACATATAACAACATCCATCATCACTACATATAACATCATCCATCATCTCTATATAAAACATCATTCATCATCTCTACATATAACACCATCCATCATCACTACATATAACACCATCCATCATCACTACATATAACACCACCCATCATAACTACTTATAACAACATCCATCATCACTACATATAACATCATCATCCATCATCACTACATATAACAACATCCATCATCACTACATTTTAACATCATCATCCATCATCACTACATATAACAACAACCATCATCACTACATATAACACCCTCCATCATCACTACAGATCGGTAAAGTAGTTTCCGAGATTCTCGTGCGGGCACACACACACACAGTAAGTCATAGACGATAAAGCTGTACATTATTATATCAATAAAATACACGGTTTAAGGCTGAGATCAAGTGGTGATCACACAAATAATAGTTCTCCGTGGAAAGGTTTACCAAACTCACTTCTCGCCTCTCTCAGTGTCTCCATTAGGTGGAACCAAATCATACCTGTAGTTGTGTTCTCCCTCACTAGAGGAAAGGTCACGGCATACTTAGCTCACGGGGATTAATTGTCAGTAATGGCTAGTGCTACTTGTGTACAGGGCTGCGCCCTTCTGGAGGCCGAGCTTTTCACCGTTATAGAGAAGGTCAAGGAAGAAAACTTGAAATTAAAGGAAGTGATAGCAAAGATGAAGGAAGAAAAGAGACAAGGAAAGACCGTGTCTGACGAAAACTAAGGCAAATAGAAGGTTGTGAGGAGAGGAATGACCAAACTGGTGATGAAAAAACACACCAAGGATACGACAACAACAGCTAATTGTAAAAATACTTTCAGCTCTTTGATAGATGAATTGAACGTTAACATAGTCAGAGTCAAGGCTGACAGGGATGGTACAAAAACCTTAATTGTTGGTGATTCTTAGGTACGGTACCTGCATAGAGGCTTTTGTGGTAAAAATAGAAAAAGGATGAGGGTTTGCTTGCCAGGAGCTGGGGTGGGGGATATAGTTGACAGGATGGACAATATCTTGTATGGTAATGGGAACAAACCCATTATCTGTCTCAGTGCAGGAGACAACGATATTGACCGGTGTAGGAGTGAGAAGCTCCTTGATAAGTTCAAGACATCTTAGAACATATTAGGGTGAAGGGAGGGATCCCTGTCATACTGTATGTGGTGTCGTGCCTAGAGGGAGAGTTGGCAAAGAATGGTTGTCAAAGGCAGTTGGTGTCAACGGCCGTCTTGAAGTTATTGCATGTCAATATTAGCCCCATTCGTTGACAACTGGGACAACTTTTACGGCAGAAGGGACCTTTATTCTAGGGATGGGGTACATTTGTCTAGGGCTCGGGTGGGAGCCTTGGCTGGCTCTCTCGAGAGGGCAGTTCAAAAGATGTCGAATTCTTTAAACTGCTAAGGCACAAATGAATACGAAGGTGGAGGAGATTGCAGTGGTAGTGGGTAACCAAAGAGAAAGGTTACAGAGAAATAGTGCTAATAATCATGACACAACGAAATCAGGAAGAGAGTAAAAAACTCATCCCTAGCAAAGAGAGGACACAGATCATGACTAACTTAAATGTCTACTACGCAAACAGTAGAAGTATGAGAAACAAAATGGCTGAAATCAGGGAGTGGGATGTACCGAAAAAAATTTCTATATAATAGCATTCACCGAAACATGGATAAGCTTAGACTCACGTGAATTGCAGGTTACAAATTATTCCATACCGATAAGCAGATAAGGAAAGGAGGCAGAGTTGCAATCTATGTCAGGGATAATCTGAAGTGCAAAATAAATAAGGAAACAAAAAATGAACTGAATACAGAAACAATTTGGATAGAATTAACCTATGGTACGGAAAAAATAATCACTGGAGTAATATATTGACCTCCTATTCTTAAAAGAGTTAAAGAGGGACTTATTTGGGATGAAATGCACAGGGCATCCATGCATAGCAAAGTCTGTATAGTCGGCGACCTTATGGGTAACTCAGAATCACAGGATTTTCTTGAAACAATCCAGGACTGTTTCCTAAGTCAACATATATCCAAACCCACCTGGGGTAATAATACACTCGATTTAGTTCTGTCAAACAGAGAAATCCTCATAAGTAATGTGGAGGTAGGAAACGAACTTGCTAACAGCGATCACAAAGAAAAAAGAATCAATTAGAATTTAAGGGCAGTCACAAGGAAAATTTCATTAAAGTCCCAGATTTCAGAAGGGCTAATTTTGATAGTTTCAAAAGGCAGCTTAGAGAAGGGGTATCACACTTGGGGGTGAATTACATGACCTCACGTGATGTGACCTCACACAATGTACCCACAGAGGGCGACCTGACCTTACCTGCAGACCTGACGCTTGAGGATAGCCTAATAACGAGATCTGAGGTTGCCGAGTTCCACAACAATTTAAAAAAATGAGTTACCTAATGCACAAAGGCAGAACATACCATACAGAAACTTAGATCAAACAACAATGACCCTAAATGGCTAAATAATTATTTAAATAATATTATGTGGCACAGGAAGGCTATTGGTAGAAGAATATATCTTGGTGAAGTTTACCTCCGAGATTATTATAAGGTATTAGCCGGTAGGGCTAGACCGAGATAAGAAAAGCAAAGAGGAATAATGAACTGAAGGTAGCAAGGGAGGCGAATTGAAACCCCAAGGGATTCTTTCAAATGTATCAAATTATAACAAGAGATATGATTGGACCAATACAGTCAGATACCGGCGAGCTAACTGATAACGACTGAGAAATGAGCAATAACATGAATAAATATTTTCCATAATTTTCACCACAGAAAATTAATACATGATTGTAAATGCCTGGACTTTGGGATATAAATCCCTTGTCAGCCTAATCATGATCTTATAGAAGGAAAGTCAAGAACCATGAGTTTCCAAGGGGTAACAAACAACAGTTAGAGATCGACATCTCTTTACTACAAAAATAATCACAATAATTGACATCACTCACACAAATATCAAATAAACAATTACGGGAGTCAAACAATTACGGGGATCGACAATTACGGGAGTGAAACAAAGTACAGATAATTCCAACTGTTGCAGCCAGGTGGAATGTTCCGTTGACGCTGTGGTCCACTCTCAGGGGGAAGGTCCAGGGCAGGTTCACTTGGCACCGGCGTTGGTGGGCGATGTCTTGCCATACAGGAGAGACGCCAGAGCACGGATGGTGGATAGGGTGTGGAGGAAGTGGCGATGACGTGGCAGCCACGGTAGTAGCTGGAGCAGGTGTCCGGAGATTGACAGCCAAATAGTGAAGGTCTGGGGAATCAGCCCACGAGCCCCAGGAGCCTCAGATGAGCACACAACCAGAATTGTAATCGAACAGCTGGGGAAGTGCAACTGTGGTGCTGGCTGGGTAGTGTCTATTGTGTGAAGAAGCAGCAGCGACCGTCTCACCTTCGTCTACCTAATCTTGTGGGGCCACGAACAAGCAAACGAGCGGGGGGACAACCATCCCTCTCGTTACAGACCTACAATGATACCCGAGGCACCGACTATATACTGCATAGAGATAATGAAGAAAATAGATTAAGCGAGATAGTAGTGACTAGTAACGATGTTAGTAAGCAGATAGACACGCTAAGGCCTAATAAGTCACCAGGTCCCGATGAGATATTTGCCAGAGTATTAAAGGAATGTAAGGAAGAGCTTAGTATTCCTTCAGCAAAGTTGTTAAAATGTCCTTAAAAACGGGTGTAGTACCAGAATCCTGGAGGTTACTGAATGTAATACCGATTTTCAAGAAGGGAGATAGATCATTATCCTCTAAGTACCATCCAATCAGTTTAACGTCAATTGTAGGCAAATTTCTGGAAGCAATAATTTCAAACTCCATTCGAAATCACCTGGAAAAGCACAAGTTGATCAATGATTCCCAACATGGCTTCACAGCGGTCGTTCATGTCTAACTAATCTATTAACATTCTTTTCAGCTGTTTTCGAATCAGTGTTCGATGGACACGACTGTGATGTGGAATATCTCGACTTTAGCAAAGCCTTTGACAGAGTCCCCCCACGAAAGACTAATAAGAAAAGTGGAGGCTTATGGCATTGGAAGAGATATTCTAAAATGGATTAGGGCGTGGTTATTGGACAGGAAATAGTAAGTGAGTATTAACGGCACGAAATCCGATTGGAGTAACGTCACTAGTGGAGTACCCCAAGGCCTAGTACTTAGACCATTATTATTTATTATATACATAAACGACATAGATATCGGCGTAGACAGCAACATAAGTTCATTTGCTGATGACACTAAAATAGGGCGAGTAATTAAATCTGACGAGGACTCAGCAAAACTACAGGAAGACCTAAACAAATATTTCGAATGGTCTGACAAATGGCAGATGAAATTCAATGCTGGACAATTGTAAAGTACTTAGTCTCTGAGATGTAAACAGCGAAACTAGATACCAGATGAACAACGATGTTAAAGAGGAATCCGACTATGAGAAAGATTTAGGAGTAATAACAAGTATGAATTTTAAGCCAAGTAACCAATGTGTATTTGCTAGAATCAAAGCTATTAAGTACTTGGGTTTATAAAAAAAAGAGTGTTAGTTGCAAGACCAGCGAGGTCATTCTAAAACTATATCTTGAGTTTGCGAGACCTCACTCGGATTATGCAGTTCAATTCTGGTCGCCGTATTACAGAATGGATACAGAAGCCTTAGAAAAAATTCAGAGGAGAATGATAAAACTAATCCCGGGCGTTAGGAACCTTGAGTACAGAGACAGGTTAAAGCACCTTAATTTGCACTCCCTCGAGAGACTTAGAGTGAGGGGCGATATAATAGAAGTGTATAAATGGAAGTCAGGGCTATACAAAGGGGACATTACAATGGTACTCAAACTATCCAACCAGGAGCGAACTCGTAGCAATGGTTTTAAATTAAACAAAATTAGATTTAGGTGCGAAATAGGTAAACATTGGTTTGGAAATAGAGCACTGGATGAGTGGAACAAGTTATCAAACACCATCATCAACTCGAATACGCTGGATAGCTTCACATATAGGTTGGGTGGATATATGAGCAATGGGGGTTGGGTGTAAATGTGACTGCCCAGTAGGGTGTGTCAATTTAGGGGGTGAACTGGCTAAATTGAAAATCGAGTAATTTGGTAGCAATTTATTGTAGTTTTTAAGCATGCAAAACAATATTCTGGCATAAATTTTTTTTTATAATAAGTCCTACCTACATCAAATGGATTTTTAAATGTACATATTTGTGAATTTATAACATAACCAGCGTTTGCACACATGTTACTGTTTCAAGTTTCAAATTATTATATTTTATTATCCGTAGTCTATTTGAAAGTAACCAATGCCTTCATACTCTCTTTGCTTTGGTTTCTTGTCATCAGTAGTCTGCTTGCTATTTGTGCTTTGATGTAACCTTCTCGCCTCTCGTGGCTGTAAACATGGCCCGCTGCTTCTGTGACCATTTTCACACATCTCTCCACACTTTGAGTGTGGGAAGGCCACTTCGGCACCTGCATTGGAGTCTCTTTAAGGTTTCTCAATTCTTGGCTAGTTAGACTTGTTGTCAATGGTGGCTCTAAGACTTCCAAACTCAAGTCAACCAATTCTGACAATTTGGTGGCATTGACGTTTATTGGGGGAACTTTTCTTGAATGAAACGAACAGTCTCCCAACTGGTCGTCATCTATTAGCGTTCCTCTAATCTTTAGAATGACTTCTACAGCCTCGGTTCGGAGATTGGTACATTGACTGCAAAGCATTGCTTGCAAAACTGCTTCTGATCGAGCATACCAAGCGGACCTTCTTGCCACAGGTAACACGATGTCCCTCACTACCTTCCTCTGTGTTCTTACTAGCTGCAATTGAAACAAAAGGTGATTGGGCCCATCCACCCACATAGGATTAAGTTTCACACTAAACCACTGGGGAAGATAAACTCCAATAATAAATTCAACAATTAACCTCAAATTCTTCAGCACTTTGCCCTTCAATTCGTGTTTGGAAATCCAAATCCTGCAGAAACGAAGAGCTGTAGTTAACCAACGGCTGTGACTGACAGGTCCAATCTCCAAGAGAGCCAATGACTGAGGCACTTCTCCTGATCTTATTGCTTGGGCAATACGATAAGCATAGGATTGATCTGTGCTGAGATCTTTGATGACTCCTTCAGACAACGCCGGAAGGGGAGGGCCAACTTCGACCTTTGGAAAGGTTGTATTTATTTCTAGTTGTGTTGCTTCATCCAGCATGATGCCAAGGGGACCTGACCACTTGTTGTTGCTCTTTGTAGGACCATCAAGTTCCTGGATGAGATGACGAAGAGGTAGCTCGCCTGTATGTAAATCACATGCAATCCAAACAAGTCTTCTTCCTAGTTTTTTCTCTAAATGCGTCATTACACCCCCCTGCCATCCGGTGTTCACTGCAGTTGAATCTCCACCAACAGCCTGCAGTGAACTGCCAAGTCCTCTCTCCTGAACCCAACATAAAATATGATCAGCAATGACCTCTGCATGTTTCTTCCCTTCTACTTCAGTTTCGGGAGCAAAGTGAAACAAAAACCGACCACCAGGCTCAGAACAGACAGAGTAGTGTTCTTCTTTGATGAGACCTGGAAACTTTCTGTTCACTCCCTCTACTTCTAGCAAAACTTTTGTGTCATCTATTCTTCCATCAAACAAAAGACAGGAGAGCCCTCCCTCGCTTAAATCTTTTTCATGCTGATCAGATATTTCCTTCATTATTTTTTCTTGTGCTCTTCTAATTTTATTATGATCTATCACCAAAGATACATCCTCTCGGCTGATGAGGCCTGCATCTATCCAAGCGGCAGTTGCAATTTCTGCAGCCTCACGAAGTCCAGCATGGTGGCGAATACTAGCTAAAGCAATGTTTGAAATATTTCTTGTGTTGTATTTCATTTTCTTTGGTAAAGGTTCAGATGGCTCTTTGGAACTATCATCTGATGTTGCTTCCTGTTCATCAGAAGAACTATCAAAGAAGTGATAAACATCTTGACACAGCTCTTCCTCTCTTTGGATGGCTTCTTCACTCTTCATTTTCTTCTTTTGTTCCCTCTCTCGGATTTGTTCTCTCTTCTTGGCATTAGCAATCTGCTTCTTTGTTTCTGAATAATCTATTGAACCCATTTGCATACTTCCTTAGCCTTCTGCCTTTGTCCTCTGTGCCTTTATAAATTCAAGCTCTAAAACAGGGATCTTCTTTTCACGAGGACAACCACAATCAATGTGGGAATTATTTTCTCTCTTACCTGAGTGAGAACAGTTGGATTCAGAACATAATTGTATGGAGCACTTGCAGGTCAAAATGTCAAACAGAGTATCAAGTGTGTGCAGAAATTCATTTTTCCTGGCCAAGTTTCCTTTACCAAGTGATGTTTCAACTGCTTTGTGCCATAATTTCGTTAGTTTTAGCTCAATAGTTCGACACTGATTAATCACAGGTGGTTTGAATAGTGCATTAGCTTTTGTCCATTGATGCAGAAGAGGGACTATCATGTCATTTATGAGTTCTTTATCTGTATAGTTCCTTCTGTCCTTTGCATTTTTTTCTCGAAGGAGTAACCCTAATCTTAGCATGTCTCTCACTGTTGGAAGTTCTGATACAGGAAGCTCCTTCCCTTTACCAACTAGCAGGCTCAAGTGGGTTGACAACTGACTTCTTGTCTTCAATTTTGACATCTTCACACTATCTGACAAATAGAAAAATATTTCAATGTTTCATAATTCAATTGTTGTTTCAAAAAATATCAATTTGTTTATCAAAAATGCTGTAACAGAAATAACATAATAATTTCTTAGAACATAATGTTTTATACAATGATATAAGTAACTGCGACAATCAATATGCCCTACTTACAATAATTAAAATGTAAAATTCGTCTGGTAGAGTAGGTGCAAGTGCAATGAGAGCAAACCACCGTCTATGATATCTAGAAGGAGTGTGAGCCGGGCGCCTTATCCTCACGCTTGGTACAAGTCAAAACAACAATAAAACTGTCCCACACGGAGAGCCTGTTCATGTTCATGTTCTGACATGCATATTGTACACAAGCGATAGAACCATAAAATACTCCATAATCCATATGCTTACATGAGATTAGTTAATATCAAGTGAATAATTCTAATCAAGTCTCATTAATTTGTTGAAATACTGATATTTGAAACTTTAAGGTATAATTGATGTAGGTGAGGGTTATTTCAATTCATTTTTGTTTGCTAATCTCAAGTTTAGACATAAAGAGGCACAATATTTTGACTACCAAATTTGATTTTTAACATGTTGACAAAATTGACACACCCTACTGCCCAGTATGGGCCAATAGGCCCACTGCAGTTTCTCCATTCTTTTGTTCTTATGTTCTTATGTTCTTAATATCCCAAGTCCTGCGTCGAATTGTAAATGAAATGGCGTTCTCGTGTTTACATACTCAGGTGTGTATTTGAGTGTTAATAGACAGACACTAGACTGAAATCAAGAAATGCTAGGTGTGACAGAGGGGAAGCGTTGATGGGATGTTAATGTTCTACAGTCCTTTTATTTTTTTTCGTTTTATTTTTCTTCATTTAAGTCATCTCTGCTTCCTGCTTCCCCCTCCTCTTTGCACACCTTCCCTTTACCCCCTTTTTTTCTCTCTTCCCCTTCCTTCTCTTTCCATTCCTCCTTCCCCCCACTTCTTCATCCTCCTCCTTCATCTTTTAGTCACTCCCTCTCTTCCTCTCATCTCCCTTGCCACCAGGCCCTCACCCTCCTCCTTTCCGCTCTACCCTCTCATTTTTTAAACTTATCTCCCACACCCTCTCATGCATTCTCCTCTACCCCTTCTCTCCTAGTCTCTATTCTACTAGACCCCACTTACCCCATTCCTCTCTTCCGCCACCTGTTCCGCAAATCCCCTTTTCCTCCTCTTAAGTGTTGCATTCTTCTATTTCCTCCTTTCATTGTTTCTCCAATTCCATTTCGTGTACCATAACTACCCACCAGTACCACCACAACTACCGCCACCACCACTACCACCCCCACCACGACCATAACCACCACCACTACCGCTTCCACCTTTACCGCCACCACCACCACCACCACTACCGCCGCCGGCACCACCACCACTACCACCCACACCATTTTCACCACCACCGACGCTGCCACCACCACTACCACCAACCCCACTACCAATACCACCGACGCTGGCACCACCACCACTACCGCCACTACCACCACCACCACTACTACCGCCAACACCATTATCACCACCACCGACGCTGCCACCACCATTACCACCACCACCATCACTACCACCACTACAACCACCACCACCTCCATCACTACTACTACCATCACCACCGCCCCCTCAGGGCACACACACTCCAGGAAGTCATTAACTTAATTACTTATATCCCCACAGGGGTGTTCGTTTCCTCTTGTTAGTCTACTAAGTTAGTCTATTGTATTTTGCTTACTGTATTAAGTTAGTATACTGAAGTAAGTTTATTGTATAAAGATCTGCGTATTTCCTAAGTTAAACTAATTAACTATATTTTTCTACTGCAAGAAGTTACTTCTTTGTATTACACGTTTAATAAGTAAAATGCCTATAAATATATTTAAAAAAACACAAAAACATATAAGCCTGTCCAAACAGAATTATAAACCTATAACACACACACACACACACACGATAACTCCTGTTCCTACCTGACCAGCATAAAGCTATTACATGGCATAGATATTTATATAAACATACGTAATTACAAAGTATAGAGAGAGAGAGAGAGAGAGAGAGAGAGAGAGAGAGAGAGAGAGAACAAATATCAATCATTACTGTATAAGGTAACTTAAGTCGGAAGTGTGAGTGAGGGATATTAGCCCAGTAATTTTTGGTTGCGTTCAAGTGTAGGAGCATGTGAAGTAGAGGAGCTGACAGCCATCCCTCACTACCTGTGTTTTTTAATCGGTAAGTGAACACGTGTGTAACGTCTTTAAGATTTAATTGATCCCAGAAATGCAATAACAATCGACTACAAATACAATAATGATATTGATGAATAAATATTAACCTGAAAAAAAAATGGTGGTCTGTTGTGTGGACGGTGACCGGCGGCGGTGCTCCGTCCTTAGTGTAAGGAACTCGCCGTATGTCCTTCTATCTTGGTAGGTCCCCAGACTAGCCTCACCATATGGATTAGTTCCGGTACTAATGGGCCTCATTCTTAATGTGCCTCAATCTTAATGGATCGTAATCCTAATAGGCTCTATTGTAATGGGCCTTATTCGTAATGGGCCACAGTTCTAATGGGTCCCACTTCTAATGGGCCCTATTCCTAATGGGCTCCAATCATATAAGGACCTACAACCCGTTATGATGAGGATGATTTTTGTCTAAGCAGAGCAGATGTTGAGTGAGGTTGGTTTGTCGACGTTATGGCGAGCAAGTTTTCCTTCCCGTGATGACTATAATTAACCAACTGTGGCAACTCTTGACCATTTGCTGTTGCTCGTCTAAGACGTCAACAACTTAACCTCTGTTCAGTTCCTAATATCTAGAAATTTGCGCTATCATGGATTCTCGTATCGAGAGAAATTAAGGTATATTTTATTCAATTTCCCCCGTACCTTCCAGGGTTCCAAGACCACGAATAGCATAATTACGCCTCCTCGATAAACCTCAGTTTAGTATAGTCCCAGGGAAGTCGTTTGGTAATTTTACGTTTATGGAAAATTTCTCCAGTTTCAAATAAAAGTCGGATATCGAGTGAGGAACTAGATAAACGCTTTATGACTCCCACTATCTCGCCCTCTGCTAGCTTCAATCTGTCTCTCGCTGAACGTTTTCTTTCATGCCTTACCTTTCTCTCTTTGTCTCCTTAAATATCTTTATGTCTCCTCTTTTTTGTCTTTGTCTTTCCCTCTCCGTGTATGAGCCAAGCAACCGGAGCTCGGAGGTGGAGCATTACTGTACTGGGCTGGAGGCGACGTTGAGATGTATCATCAAATCCACCACCACCATCAGCCAGGTCCCCGAGGCGTGACGGCTGCAGGAAGTCATAACATCCGCCATTATGTCGATTAAGCAAGACAATTACGGACCCTATTTGTGGGCTTCCTATCCCTACCCCAACACACCCTACCTCCCTCCCTCCATCCCTCCCTCCCTACTTATTTCCCTCAGCCCCTTCACTTAAGCTTCCTATCACTACCCCAACACACCATCCCTCCCTCCCTCCCTCCCTCCCTCCCTACTTCTTTCACTCAGCCCCTTCACTTAAGCATCCTATCACTACCCCAACACACCCTACCCTCCCTCCCTCCTCTCTCCCTACTTATTTCCATCAGCCCTTTCTAAGCTTCCTATCCCTGCTCCAACACACCCTACCCCTACCTACCTCCCTCCCTCCCTCCCATTCTCTCTCCCTCTCTCCCTCCCTACCTCCCTACCTGCCTCCCTCAGCCCCACCTCCTAGGCGATCTATCCCTGCCACAACACACCCTACCCCTCCCTTCCTTTCTTTCATTCCCCTCCACCCCCTCCTCCTACTCCTCCTAAAAGCAGTGAAGAAAGAAAACACCAGACAAAATCTCATGATGACAAAGCTAAATTAGACAGCGAGTTAAGACCTAAACCCGGCAAAGGGAGGACTCACAACACGACTAACCTAAATGTCTACTACGCGAACAGTAGAAGTATGAGAAACAAAATGGATTATATTAGGGCCTTGGTATGAACCGAAAAAATCGATATAATAGCATTCACTGAAACATGGATCAACCTAGACTCACGTGAGTTACCTGTCGAATACCAAATTGCGGATTACAAATTGTTCCATACCGATAGGTCGTCCAGGAAAGGAGGCGGAGTAGCAATCTATGTCAGGGATAATCTGAAGTGTGAAATAAATAAGGAAATAAGAACTGAGCGGAATACAGAAACAATTTGGATGTAATTAATCGACGGTAGGGAAAAATTAATCATAGGAGTAATATGTAGACCTCCCAATCTTGATAGAGTTAATGAGCGACTTATTTGGGATGAAATGCACAGGGCTTCCATACACAACAAAGTCTGTATAGTAGGCGAATTTAACCTTGGTCAAATAGATTGGACTGACCTTACTGGTAACTCAGTATCAGAGGATTTCCTCAAAATGATCCAGGACTGTTTCCTAAGTCAACATATAACCGAACGCCCCAGGGGTAATAATATACTCGATTTAGTTCTGTCGAACAGAGAAAACTTCATTAGCAATGTCAAGCAGGGGAACGAACTTGCAAACAGCAATCACAAAGAAATTAGATTCCAGTTAGAATTTCAGGTCAGACGTAAGGAAAATTCCATTCAACTCCCAGATTTCAGAAGGGCAAACTTTGATAGTTTAAAGAGACAGCTGAGAGAGGGGGTGTTGCGCTTGGGCGTGAACCTGACAGATGACACGGACCTGATAACGAGATCTGAGATTGCCGAGTTCCACGACAATTTAGATAACGAGTTACTTCATGCACAAAGAGAATATACCATACAAAAAACTTAGATCAGACAACAATGACCCTAAATGGATAAATAATTATTTAAAGAACATTATTGGCCAAAGGAAGGCTATAGGTAGAAGGATAAATCATAGCGAAATTTACCTCCGGGAATATTATAAGGTATTGGCAGGTACGGCTAAGACCGAGATAAGAAAAGCAAAGAGAAATAATGAACTGGAGATAGCAAGGGAGGCGAAGACAAACCCCAAAGGATTCTCCCAAATGTATCAAACTAAAACACGAGATAAGATTGGACCAATATGTTCAGATACCGACGAGCTAACTGATAACGACGGGGAAATGAGCAATAATCTGAAAAAAAAATTTTCAACAGTTTTCACCACCGAAAATTTAAACATGGTACCTTAGGCACCGACTCTATTCAGAGATAGTGAAGAAAACAAATTAAGGGAGATAGTTGTGACTAGTAACCATGTTAATAAGCAAATAGACAAACTGAAGCCTAATAAGTCACCTGGTCCCGATGAGATATTTGCCAGAGTATTAAAGGAATGTAAGGAAGAGTTTAGTATGCCCTTAGCAAAGTTATTTAACATGTCATATTAAACAGGTGTAGTACCAGAATCCTGGAGGATAGCGAATGTAATACCGATTTTCAAGAAGGGGTATAGATCTCTATCCTCTAACTACAGCCCAATCCGTCTATCATCAACAGTAGGCATATTACTAGAATCAATCATTTCAAACTCTATTCGAAACCACCTGGAGAAGCACAAGTTGATCAATGATTCCCAACATGGCTTCACAAGCGGGCGTTCATGTCTGTTAACATTATTTTCATCAGTTTTCGAATAGGTGGACGAGGGGCACAATTATGATGTGGTATATCTCAACTTTAGCAAAGCCTTCGACAGAGTCCCCCACGAAAGACTAATTAGAAAGGTAGACGCGCATGGCATCAAAGGTAATATCCTTAAATGGATTAGGGCTTGGTTTCGGGACAGGAAACAGCGAGTGAGCATAAACGGCACTAAATCACATTGGAGCAATGTCACTAGTGGAGTTCCCCAAGGATCAGTACTTGGACAATTATTATTTATTATATACATAAACGACATAGATATCGGCATAGAGAGCAACATAAGTAAATTTGCTGATGACACTAAAATAGGACGTGTAACTAAATCTGACGAGGACTCAGGAAAACTACAGGAAGATTTAAAAAATATTTTCGGATGGTCGGAAAACTGGCAGATTTAGAAGTAATGATAAGTAGAAATCTTAAGCCAAGTCAACAATGTGTTTTTGCTCGTAACAAGGCTAATAAATTCTTGGGTTCATACAAAGGAGTGTTAGTTACAAGCCTAGCTAGGTCATCTTAAAATTATATCTAGCACTTGTGAAACCTCACCTGGATTACGCAGTTCAGTTCTGGTCACTGTATTACAGAATTGATATAGAATCCTTAGAAAGAACTCAGAGGAAAATGACAAGACTAATCCTGGGAATTAGGAACCTTGAATACAGAGACAGGTTAAAGCATCTTAATTTGCAGTCCCTCGAGAGACGTAGAGTGAGGGGCGACATGATAGAGGTGTATAAATGGAAGTCAGGGTTAAACAAAGGGGACATTACAAAGGTACTCAAACTGCCCAACCAGGAGCGAACTCGTAACAATGGTTTTAAATTAGACAAATTTAGATTTAGGAGTGAAATACGTAAACACTGGTTTGGAAATAGAGTAGGGGATGAATGGAACAAGTTACCAAATATCACCATTAACTGGAATACGCTGCATAGCTTCAAACATAGGTTCGATGCTTATATGAGCAATAGGGGTTGGGTATAAACGGGACTGCCCAGTATGGGTCAATATGCCCGCTGCAGTTTCCTCCATTCTTATATATATATATATATATATATATATATATATATATATATATATATATATATATATATATATATATATATATATATATATGTAATATTCAGAAATTTCAGAGTAATGTCAAATGCCGCGCCATTTGCGATACTGAGCTTTCAAGGTCGTCTGAGGGAAGAGAGCGCTCCCGGCACATAGCGAGAGGTTGTGGAACTAGGCCTATATGATATTAAATGTAATTTGCCGAATTAATAATGATGCGATTCATGAAGTTAAGGGACTATTATTGGATTTTAAATTATTATAGATCGTTTATCAGTCTGAATAATGTCACGGGTGTCCCAAGTAGTTATTAGTTAGGCGGAAAATATGTCACATAGGCCTAAACTAACGCCTTGAGAGGACACGAGGCGGGCTCTCTCTCAGTCACGGGGAAGCATTCAGACAAACAAGACGTCCCTGCGCGTCCGTCACAGAAATAGTCACGTTGTCTAGTCATCTGTGTTGCGCTATTGCAGTATAACAAGTAAGTCTCATTCGATCTCAGACAGGGTTTAGATAGGGCAGTGATAAAGTAAACTAGAGCTAACAGTGAGTTCATTTCAGGGTTTCTGCCAGAACCCACTTGACTGGGAGAGATTGACTGCCGTTTGAGACTGCCGTTGATGATTGAGGGTGGCGATTGTCGCCATTGGACCGATCAGTGTAGGCCTGTCACTGTTTAGCGGGGTATCAAAGGATGTCTTGAGGGAATCTAGCCGTTTGGGTGCCCAGCTGACGACGGGACGATCGTTGGGGTCATCAGCTCTCCTCTACCTCGGCTCACAATACCACATGTTTCAAGCAGCTTAGTGAAACCCTCTTGTTAACGGGAAGCTAAAGCTTCTCTCAAGTGTACAAGGTCTGATTGGCTCACTCCCTTCCGCTTTATGGATGTACGGGGGGGGGGGGGGTAAAGTGAAGCTAGCTGAGTGATACAGGGTCGCACACTGGGGCCAAGAGTCAGTGGAGTTTAGAGGTACACTTTCCAAGGTGGAGAAAGGCTGATTTGGGCCTTCAATTACGGGTGCCTGTTGGTTGTGCCTTAAACGACTACGGAGTGCAGGTGGAATCTGTGTGTGTGTTAGGTTAGGGAGCATGGTTCACGGGTATTGGACTCAGTAACGTCTTTATAATAGTGACAATATTTTTGTGTGTAGTTAATACTATTTTTTCAGTTACTAATGTATGCTGTGTGCATTTAAAATTTCTTTATAGTTTCAATCTCAGATATAACCTTTGTTCCCCAGAGTAGTGTTTAAGTTAGGTTAGGAGGTGTGCATCCGTTGGTGTAACATAATTATATTGAGTGCCCTTAAGGCCTATTCATTGTAGAGTATTTAATTTCTTATTTTTTAATACCATTTCCTCAGTGACTGATATTATTTTGTTGAAAACCCTTAAGGCCTGCATCTGTTGGTGTAACATAATTATATTGAGTGCCCTTTAGGCCTATTCATGGTGGAATTAATAATTTCTTATTTTTATACCACTTCCGCAGTGGTGGATATTATTCTGTGAAAACCCTTAAGGCCTGTTTCATGTGCGCAAGTGTCACGTGCCTAAGCGCTCGGGAACTTGCATAGCCTGAGGCATATGTTCACGCCTACATTTCATACAAGCTATTAACTTATTAATTGTACTTATTATATTATTATTGTTCTTAGTTACTAAGGTTAATTATATATTTATGTATGTTATTAATATGCATCATTGTGTTACTTTGTTAAGTTCAAATCAAGAGTAGTATTAATGAATTATATAAAATATCCAGCAAATGTCCTGGATCACGTGATATGAGAGGCGCTCCTCAGCGTGCCCACGCTCCGCAGTAGCGAAAAACCGTGGCATAAGGTAGACGTGTCCATTCGTTCTCTAGCCTTGACCCTTGTCTAGTGCCTTGTCCAGTTTTCTGCAATGCCCTAGGGGTATCAGGTATTAGTGACACGTTTAGTTAGGCCTAGGAAGAGATCCTGGTGGCAAGGAATCACCTGTTTGGTAATATTGTAATGTTAAGTAATATTTGTTTTGTCTAACTCCTTGCGGTATATTTTCGCCCTTCCGGCGTCACTCTTATTTTATTATACAATTACATATTCCCTCAAATTCATGTTTGCTAGTCATTACTCCCTTTAGAACATAAATTGAATTAATTAATTATCTTCCCTTTTGTGATTCACTTATTTCAACTGTTCTTACTTATTCAAGTACATTTAGTTGAGTAGGTTTTTGGTTGGGATAATTATTGCCGTGTTCCCTATGTGTTCATTTATTTGTTAATAACTTGGGGTAGGTTTCACTCCCCAAGTATAAAGGGTAGTGGGATAGCGACAAGTGGGGGCCTGTGTCCTGGAGCTAACTACCATTGTTGTGTCATATCAAGTGTTGTTACTCGCCAGGTGTTGTTTCATCACTAAGTATTTTTGGATGCAAGTTGCTGTGTTCACAGTGTTCATTTATATTGCTCCTGTTATTGCTTAAGCTACTGGTGAGTTAACCCTTATCTTGTGTACCAGGTGTTTGGTTAATCCCTTGCTGTGTTTCACAGTTGATTGCATTTTGATATTATTAATTAGCTAGCTAGTTAGCTTAGCTGCCACGGTTACTTTTTTTCGCTACTCCATTTTGAGTTCAACATGTTTGACCTGGAAAGCTTTTTGGCTTCACCTTCAGCCGAAGTACTGAAGGGGCTTACTAAGGCAGAGTGGCAATCCCTCGCTGCTTATTATGAAGTAGAAGGCCGCTCTTCCATGAATAAGTCTAGGTTAGAAGAGGCTGTCCTCAACTACCTTATTGACAAAGAAATCATAGCCCAACCGTCGGGAAATTCAGAGGAAATTGTTACACCAAGTAATTTGGCCTTACAAGTTGAACTCAAGAGACTCGAGGTGGAGCTGGAAACTCTCAAACTACGAGGTTTGGCTCAAGGTAGTAATACTTCAACATTCAGTGTAGACAAATGTCTCAACAGTGTTCCTAAATTTAATGAGGAAGAACTAGACAAGTTCTTCTCTCTTTTTGAGAAAATTGCCCGACTTAACAAGTGGCCTGTTTTTCAATGGTCTCAACTTATTTATAGATCTTTCACTGGTAAAGCATTAGATGTGTTTTCTGCCCTCTCTGAGGATCAATGTCTAGACTATGCCCTTCTTAAGTCCGCGGTTTTGAGCGCTTATAAACTTGTTCCTGAAGCCTACCGGCAACAGTTCCGTAACTGCCGGAAGACTGACAAACAAACATTTGTGGAGTTCTTCAGGCAGAAGCAGGTCCTTTGTCGGAGGTGGATTGAAAGTGAGTCTGCCCATGTAGAACATGACAAGCTTGTTGAACTAATCCTGCTAGAGGAGGTTAGAAAGTGTATCCCAGGCGACATTCGAGCACACTTGGATCAGAGAGGTATCTGTACCCTGGCTGATGCTGGTCCAGTGGCTGACCATTATTCCTTAACTAATAGAAATGTAAATTCCAGGTCTTATGCTCCCATGTCCCAGTCCTTCACTTCCTTCAAGCGGCCCACACCAACATCTACATCGGGGTCCCTGCCTCTTGTCATACCGACCCGACCCTCAGGTTCTGCATCATCTACCACGGGTGAGCCCATGGTCCATGGGACAAGTGGATCTACTCCTACTGGTGAGAGAAACTTTAGTTGCAGGTACTGTAAGAAGCCAGGACATGTCATCAGCGATTGTCTCAAGTTAAAGAAAAGAAATTCCTCTCACCAAGGATCCCCCGCTCTTTTGGTCAGGGTGGCCCAGCAATCGGAGAAATTATTGCCCTCAGTCAGACTGTTGCCCTGGATGCTTCCCCCTCTTCTGTGATATCAACCTTTGAACCATTTTGTTCTCCTGGTTCCTTAGCTTTGGATCAATTCAGTCAGCCAATTTCTGTTAAACTCTTGAGAGACACAGGCTCAGCCTTATCTCTTGTTACTAAAGAAGCTGCTCCATTCCTGGATTCATGCTATACTGGTAGCTGGGTGCTTGTGAACGGTTTGACCTGTGGGTCGCGTATTCCCCTTTGTCAAGTGTACCTGCGGTCATCCATAAAGTCAGGTTATGTCACGTTAGGAGTAGTAGATAGCTTACCTGTAGAAGGGGTCTCTCTACTGATAGGAAATGACCTCGTTGGCGACATGATGTTCCCTAATGTTGTGATCTCATCTTGTCCCACTGCCGAAAATAATACTGTGCAGTTAAAAGTAGACTTTCCAGGGTTGTTCCCTGCGTGTGCTGTGACCCGTAGCATGAGCCGCAGTACAGAAGTAGAAGGGACTAGTGAAGTTGATAAAGTTTCCCTCCAGGACTGTGAGAAGTCCGAGGATAATCTTATCCAGCCGGACCATACTGATCTTGGTCTCAGTGTATTTTTTGAGGATTCCCCACAACCAGATAACCTCCAGATTAGTTCTGATGGAGATAGGAACCCAGATGTCACTAGTTTTGGTTCCTCTCCCATCACTAGGAGTAAGTTTATTGAGCTACAAGCAGGGGATCCTGAGCTAGTAGGTTTTCTCAATAGGTCAGTTACTGAGACAGAAGCTGAGCAAGAATCAAGTTGCTACTACATTAGGTCTGGTGTATTAATGCGGAAGTTCCGTCCCTCCAATTCTCCTGCCAATCACCCTTGGTTAGTTCATCATCAAGTTGTTATTCCCAAACCTTTGCGGCAGGACATACTTAGTATCGTTCATGATGGGGTGGGTGGTCATTTAGGAGTTAGGAAGACTTATGCAAAAATTTTATCCCAGTTCTTTTGGCCTAGGATGAAGAAAGTACTGTCGCACTTGCCATGATTGTCAGGTAGCGGGGAAACCGAACCCCAGTGTTAAACCATTCCCTCTGCAGCCTATCCGAGTCATTGAAGAGCCCTTTAGTAAGGTGGTCATAGATTGTGTCGGTCCCTTACCTAAGACCCCTCGTGGTCATCAGTTCTTGCTAACCATTATTGATTGTGCAACCCGTTATCCTGAATCCATTCCCTTGCGCCGCATCACAGCGAAGAATGTTATCAAAGCCTTAACCCACTTCTTCATTCAAGTAGGCCTTCCTACAGTGGTGCAGTCAGATCAGGGTTCCAATTTTACTTCCCGGTTGTTTAATCAGGTACTGCAAACCCTGGGAGTCCGGCAGTTGAGGTCTTCGGCCTATCACCCTCAGTCACAGGGGGGTGGTAGAGAGATTTCACTAGACACTGAAACTCATGTTGCGCACCTTCTGTCTGGAGACTGGGAAGGATTGGGACGAGGGAGTTGACCTGCTTTTGTTTGCTGTTCGGGACAGTAAACAAGAGTCGCTAGGATTCTCGCCCTTCCAGCTCGTCTATGGACATGAGGCGCGAGGGCCTCTTATGGTTTAAAAAGAGTGTTGGTTGAGTGATCAGAGCACGACGCCCTTAGCTTCATATGTGGTCCAATTTAAGGAGAAGTTGCGTCTGGCTGTAGAACTTGCCCAGTTCAACTTAAGGTGTGCTCAGGTGAAAATGAAACTGCATTTTGATAAGGCCCATCAGGCAAAACCTAGAGAATTGCAAGTGGGGGAGCAGGTGTTGGCCTTCCTGCCCTTACATGATCACCCTTTTAAATCCAAATGCAGCAGTCCATATGAAGTACTAAAAAAACTGGGGTCCATGAATTATGTGATTAGCACCCCTGAACGGCGTAAGAAAAAACGCCTTATCCATGTCAATCTTTTAAAGTCATATCATGTTCGTAACGAAACCCTGGGAAAAGCAGTTGCTTGTGTTGATCAATCCTTGCCAAATTGTATCATTGTGCCAGAGTGTAAGGATGATAAAGATCAGTGTTTTTCTGAAATAATGAATGGGTCTAGCGTAAAAGTTGAAAACTCGACTATCTTGGAAGACCCCAGTGCTAAGTTGTGCCATCTCTCTAGTGACCAAGCCAATAATATAAAGTCTCTATTACAGGAGTATCTTATTATAGTTGGTGATTACTCACTCTCCTGTTCAGTGGTGGAGCATGACGTTGAGACCAGGGGAGCCAAGCCAATCCGACAGCGTCCCTACCGTCTTAATGCCTTCAAGCGGGAGTGTGTGCGAGCCGAGGTACAGCGTCTTCAAGAGCTAGGCCTCGTCGAACCCAGCATCAGTCCATGGGCATCCCCTGTTGTTCTAGTTCCAAAGCCGAATGGGTCAATGCGGCTGTGTGTGGATTAACGCAAGGTGAATGCTGTCACTGAACCCGATTGTTATCCCTTGCCACGCATCGACGACGTGATCGACGATCTTGGACAGGCAAGGTACGTGACCAAGTTGGATCTCCTCCAGGGCTACTACCAGATAAGACTGACTGAACGCTCCAGGGCCATCTCTGCTTTTGTCACTCCTTAGGGGTTGTACCAATTCACAGTCCTTCCGTTTGGTATGCGGAACGCCCCTGCAACCTTTCAACGCCACATGAATTTCATCACGTCTGGTCTGGAAGGTGTCCGCTGTTACCTAGACGACCTTATCGTCTTCAGCAGTTCCTGGGAAGATCACATGAGTCGTCTACAAGCCCTCTTCTCCGTACTGGCTGCAAGCAAGCTGACGGTGAACCTCTTCAAAACTGAGTTCGGCCATGCCCACGTCACTTTCTTGGGGCATGTGGTCGGACAAGGGGAAGTCCAGCCCATAGCAGCCAAAATTGAGGCAATTCAACAGTATCCAGTGCCAGGCGATAAGAAGAGTGTGATGAGGTTGCTGGGTATGGCGGGGTACTACCGCCGTTTTTGTCCAAACTTCTCCTCCGTTGCCTCTCCCGTGACTGACCTGCTGAGTGGCAAGAAAACCTTCAAGTGGACTACGGCTTGCCAGGAATCTTTTGAGAATCTTAAATCCCTGCTGGCAAATGCTCCTGTACTACTTGCACCTGACCTCCAGAAACAGTTCACTCTCCACGTCGACGCCAGTGAAATTGGCGCCGGTGCTGTGCTTCTGCAAGAGGGTGAGAGTGATCAAGTGCTTCATCGGCTGTGCTATTTTTCTAGAAAATTTAACAAATATCAAAGAAACTATGCCACCATTGAAAAGGAGGCTTTATCACTGATCATGGCACTAGAAAACTTCAAAGTATATATTGGCAGCACTGCTTATCCCGTTCAAGTGTTCACTGATCATAACCCACTTACTTTTGTTGACAAGATGAAACATACCAACCAAACACTTTTGAGGTGGGCTCTATCACTTCAGCCCTATAATTTGAACATTTCCCATATCCGCGGAAAAGAGAACGTGTTGGCTGATGCACTTTCTCGAGTCTGATTATTTAGTAACTATGTCTATATGCAAATTATTTTTTTGTTTTATTGTCATTGCGTACCTTGTGTTTATATTACGAATTATTTTGCTTCATATTGATTTAAACCGATTGTGTTAGTGATTACTTTCACTGTGTAGCTGTATATCCATTTTCGCTTCCAGTTAGTTGTAAGCTCACTTTTTTGGGGAGGTGTCACTGTAAAGGCCTAGGACTTAGGGATAGAAATCCCTTACCAGGCTAATGAGGATCTTAATAAAGGAAAGTCAAGGACCATGGTTTTCCGAGGAATAACAAACAACCGTTTGAGATTGGCATCTCTTTATTATAAAAATATAACACAAAACTCTGACACCACTCAACAAACATCAAATAATTACGGGAGTCAAACAATTAATGGAAGCAAACAATTAAGGAATCAAACAAATAATGGGAGTAAGCAATTAAAGGATTCAAACAATAAAGGGGAGTCAGCAATTAATGGAATCAAACAATGAACAATCATTTCCTACGGCAGTGGCCCTGGGGGAAGGTTCTGGAACACGGTGATGCACACTCGGGATAGGGAAGCGTCCACTTCAATTCCACACTCAGCGAAGTCTTGAAAAGGCAGGAGAACACCGGGGCACCGACGGAATGTGATGAACTGATGGTCGTGGTATGCGGTAGTGGTAGATGACCAGAGAGTTGGCAGTTGATAGGTGAAGGTCTGGGGACACAGCCCACGAGTCCAGGACCTATGATGAGATCACAGCCAGAATTTGACGGACAGCAGGGTAGCTAGATACTGACGGTATGGCGGCTGGGTTGAATCTGCCGGTGGCGGAGATAGTCTCTGCCGTTCTCACCTCCGTCCAACCACCCCAAGTGTCGTCTGCACCAGCAAATGAGCGAGTTAGCAGCGGTAACTAGCCGGAGGATCGTTTCCGCCCTTACACTGCTCCCCCAACAAAAATCTACTGTAAGGTAGATTAAACTTAAGATTAGTACACAAAGCATAATCATCTTACAACAAATGCTTAAATACACATTGCACAATAAAGAAAGGTCATAGAAAAGAATAGGTGGTAACTTGATGTCCAAAACGTAAGGCCGTATCAAGGAACTGCACGTGGGGTCCACTTCAGTCCAAGTTTAAGTTTGGGCCTATTTCCTGTCGTGGAGGATTCTTCTATCTCGTCAGGTGTTGGCAGCAACTGGCAACCGAGATCAACAGACTCTGGCGTCCGAACTTCACAGGAACTCTTGCAGGGTAGTGCCTCGACTAACTCCAGCTTGGGGACGTCGTCAAGGACACGAGCAATGTGGGTCCTGCAATTATATTGCTTTAACAAATTAGCTTGATGTAATTTAGGCTTCTTAGAGGAAGGAGGTGAGAATCGTCCAACAAAATCTATGGCTACCCGAGAAGATGGTTCTGCAACGACGGGTAAGGGTTCAAGTGGAACAGGACGGACTCTACCCTTGGCGGACATACGTGGGCACTGATCACAACTCCTACAAAAAGCTCTAATATCCGCTCCCATACCTGGCCAGTAAAACTGATCAGCAACCTTCCTATAAGTTTTCCTACGAGAACAGTGACTTACAAGAGAGCTCTTGTGAGCTACAGAGAGAATGTTACTACGACAAACAGCAGGGACAACAAGTAAAAACCGACCTACTTTAGCTGGTCGCTTGGATGAAACACAAGACCTGTGTAACACCCCATTAATAGAAACAAACTTATAAACCGACCCATCTCTCACCTGATCCTCCTCCCCGGAAGTCACCTTCTCCCTTACCCGCTTCAGAGTGGCACACGAGTCTTGAAGCTTGGCGAACTCCTTGGGCGTCACAGTCAGTGGCAACAAATTCGGCAGAATCAGGGGATGCGGTCGTTTCACCTTCGCCGTCCGTGGCCCTACAGCTTGGACCTTGGCGGCAGGCGTGGCAGCGTGAGAGGGTGGCGAGGCGACCTCGGCAGGTGGCGATTCGTCGTCCTCAGGAGGCGTGGGGACTGGTGCTGGTGGCGAGGAGACTGGTGCTGGTGGCGAAGAGAGTTTTAACGTTTCCGGGTCGTTAGGGTCACGAACACCGGGAACATTACCAATGAGGGCACTTGCAAATTTAATGGGAGCTCTTACCACATTAGACCAACCAGTGAAATAGGGGCAACGCAGGTAGCACCTAACAACAGGGAACTGGTCAACACGACCTAAATAATCGGCGACACTAACCTTCGGGCAGCTGGAGATGTCAGCGTCAGGCAGGGCTTCTTCAGAGACAATAATGCACGAGCAACCGGTGTCCCTGATGAAAGTAGATGCCCTAGACCCATTGATTGTTCCACTGACACAATAACAGGGGCAGCTCCTGTCCTCCAAACAGAATCCGACCGTGTTGCTGGGTTGATGAGTGTCAGCAGTCTTGAAGGCGAGGGGATTCCTGGGACAGCGAGAACGAATGTGCCCTTCTTCTCCGCAGCTGTGACACGGCACGGCTGGTGAACTACTCTTGTGTACTCCTGGGGATGGTTCCTCGGAGGACGGAGGCTTCGCAATCTTCACCACAGGAAGGGAAGACTTGGGGTAGGCGTTGCGAGCAGACGCCCAGTTGTCGGCAAAATGCACAGCTTCTCCAAGAGTCGCTGGCTGGTGTTCTTTGATGAAAATTCTTAAGTCTGGAGGTAGAGAAGACAAAAACTGATCTAATATCATGAAGTTAGAGAGAGACTCAAAGGTTTCTTCAACCCCTGATGTCTCCAGCCATTGTTGAAATAAACGACCCAGGTGAATCGAAAACTGCTGGTACGTTTCTCCCGCTCTAATCTTCGTTCTGCGGAAATCAGCACGATAACCGTCAGAAGTCTTGCAAAATCCTCGCAAGACAGCTTGCTTCAACAAGAAGTAATCTCGGGTGATGTCGGCAGACAGGGACGTGTAAATTTCTACCGGCTTACCACTCAGTAGGCTACCCAACCTTACAGCATAGCTATCTGGGGCTACACCAAGCAGCTCAGCTACCCGCTCAAACCTAACAAGGTAGGAGGCGATGTCTTCTCCTTCATGGTACACAGGCAAGCTGGGTTTTACCACATTGTCTTGTATATGGCCAGAGGATGCTGGTCTACTTGAAGCATTAATCCTAGCCAGTTCTAGGTCCTTTTCTGCCTGCAACTTAGCTAATTCGAACTCTCTTTCTCTCTCTTTCTGACGTTCCTCTCCCTCTCTCTCTTTCTGACGTTCCTCTCTCTCTTTCTGACGTGCCTCTCTCTCTCTCTGACGTTCCTCTCTCTCGGCATTCTGCTGGGTGACCACATACTGACCAATGTCATTACCTGTCAGACCCAGGGCCACCGCTTGATCTTTCCACACCTCAAAACCAGACATAATGATCCGAAAGGCCAAGAATAAAGGAAAAAAACAAACAACTTACCCCGCAAATAGCCAAAGGTAACTCACCTAGTGGCTCAATCAGACCAGTAAATGATTTGATCCGACTGGAGGGAACCTCGTTCCGCACCCAGCCCAGCTGAATCACCTCAGGGTAACGAAACCGCACCAGGTGAAACAACAACAAAATGCTATGACAGCATCCACAGTGCACCCCAACCAACACTAATTAACTTCCCCACGTACAAGGGAGAGCAACAAAATTAGCACACAGAAGGAAGGGATAACCACTGAACAACACTTGCTTCCTGGCCACAGACAGCAAGGTGGAGCGCTCACTGCGACTTACAACAACACCGGAACGAATGTTAAACCTCAGAAACCAAAGGTCAGAGACAATCCTGGCAAGGTCGCCACTTGTAAAGGCCTAGGACTTAGGGATAGAAATCCCTTACCAGGCTAATCAGGATCTTAATAAAGGAAAGTCAAGGACCATGGTTTTCCGAGGAATAACAAACAACCGTTTGAGATTGGCATCTCTTTATTATAAAAATATAGCACAAAACTCTGACACCATTCAACAAACATGAAATAATTACGGGAGTCAAACAATTAATGGAAGCAAACAATTAAAGGAATCAAACAAATAATGGGAGTAAACAATTAAAGGATTCAAACAATAAAGGGGAGTCAGCAATTAATGGAATCAAACAATGAACAAATATTTCCTATGGCAGTGGCCCTGGGGGAAGGTTCTGGAACACGGTGATGCACACTCAGGATAGGGAAGCGTCCACTTCAATTCCACACTCAGCCACGTCTTGAAAAGGCAGGAGAACACCGGGGCACCGACGGAATGTGATGAACTGATGGTCGTGGTATGCGGTAGTGGTAGATGACCAGAGAGTTGGCAGTTGATAGGTGAAGGTCTGGGAACACAGCCCACGAGTCCAGGACCTATGATGAGATCACAGCCAGAATTTGACGGACAGCAGGGTAGCTAGATACTGATGGTATGGCGGCTGGGTTGAATCTGCCGGTGGCGGAGATAGTCGCTGCCGTTCTCACCTCCGTCCAACCACCCCAAGTGTCGTCTGCACCAGCAAATGAGCGAGTTAGCAGCGGTAACTAGCGGGAGGATCGTTTCCGCCCTTACAGTCACATGCCTGAGCGCTTGGGAACTCCCATAGCGTGAGGCATATGTTCACGCCTACATTTCATACAAGCTATTAACTTATTAATTGTACTTATTATATTATTATTGTTCTTAGTTACTTAGGTTAATTATATATTTATGTATGTTATTAATATGCATCATTGTGTTACTCTGTTAAGTTCAAATCAAGAGTAGTATTAATAAATTATATAAAATATCCAGCAAATGTCCTGGACCAAGTGATATGAGACGAGCTCCTCGGCGTGCCCACGCTGCGCAGTAGCGAAAAACCGTGACATAGGGTAGACGTGTCCATTCGATCTTTAGCCTTGACCCTTGTCTAGTGCCTTGTCCAGTTTTCTGCAATGCCCTAGGGGTATTAGGTATTAGTGACACGTTTAGTTAGGCCTAGGAAGGGATCCTGGTGGTAAGGAATCTCCTGTTTGGTAGGAAATAATCATTTTGTAGTGATTGTTGTGTATATATATTTCGTATGTCTGTATAATATAGTAATGTTTAGTAATATTTGTTTGGTCTAACTCCTTAAGGTATATTTTCGCCCTTCCGGCATCACTCTTATTTTATTATACAATTACATATTCCCTTAAATTCATGTTTGCTAGTCATTACTCCCTTTACAACATAAATTGAATTAATTAATTTTCTTCCCTTTTGTGATTCACTTATTTCAACTGTTCTTACTTATTCAAGTACATTTAGTTGAGTAGGTTTTGGGGGGGATTATTATTGCCGTGTTCCCTATTTGTTCCTTTATTTGTTAATAACTTGGGGTAGGTTTCACTCCCCAAGTATAAAGGGTAGTGGGATCGCGACACAAGCAACATTTCTTAATACTTTAATTTTTTTGTTGCCTGAGTTTCTAATAATTTCAATATCATGTATAACTTTTATTTCTCAGAGTAGTGTTTTAAGTTCAAGTTAAGAGGTGCGCATATTGGTGCACCATTATTTGATTGTGTTTGTAGTTGGAGGGAATATAAGTGTCAAAAATTTACAGTGTGTCTCATTTATACAAGTCACAGACGCTATCCTTCCACGGGTCACGGACAATTCATTTTGTTAGTAAATTTAAGTGCTCTTGTGCTGGTTCGGGATTTCTCACTAAGGGGCGCTTCCACTGCCATTACCATCTAATAATCTTTAATAAACCCCAAGTCAAGTGAGAAAATAAATTCCAGTAAATTCCGACCGGTTGTCATCATTTTGACCTGACCTCATGTTTTTAGGTCACCCTGTATATTCAAGCCTCTCTCTGTCCATGTAATCCAGTTGCCTCTGAAGATGTCTTGAATAAAGACGAAAGCTAAGGTACTCCGTTGTTTCCATTTTCCCGTGTGATTTTATCAAGATATATATATATATATATATATATATATATATATATATATATATTATATATATATATATATATATATATATATATATATATATATATATATATATATATATATATATATATATATATATATATACCCTAAATCTTTCATAGACAAATGCCTAAACATTACTAAGAAAACTTTTTATAGAACTGATCCCAAGCCCACCCATGACCATAAGAATATCTTAATATTACCATTTCACAAAAAATGCTCACACATTCCTTCAAAGCTAAAAACCTGGAACGTCAATGTGGCATTTAAAAACTCATGCATTGTTAAACAAATGTTAATCAAGAACTCCCCCAACAACACAATTGGTTGCATTTATAAAGTTCCTTGCAAGGAATGTAATATGTTTTACTTAGGCCAGACAGGTAAAGATCTTGCAACTAGAATTAAACAACACAAATACAGTGTTAGGACAGGCCAGGAATCCAATGCTCTGTTTGTTCATTTGAGGGATAACAAGCATTGCATTGACTGGGATAATGCCTCCTCAATATTACCATGTAATTCAATTGATAGTAGGAACATCATAGAATCTAGTCTTATTAAACATACCGAAGCATTCAACATGAATTTGAGTAACGGCATGTACAAGCTGGACAATTTTGTAATTAAGAAGATTTGTGACCAGGTGAGAAGGCCGGGTCACCTGACCATCTGACCTGACCACCAACCGTTGTGTGCTATTTAAAGATTAGTAGGGTCATTACCTAATACCTGACCATTGTGGACCTGGTCTCACCCTCCTCTGTATATATATACCTTGATTTGTATTTCTCTCTCTCATCTGTACTCACCCCTGAAGATGGGAATTACACGAAAGAGCTTGGGAACTTCGTGTTTTCTTCTTTCCTTGTGGTTATCAGCACATATATATATATATATATATATATATATATATATATATATATATATATATATATATATATATATATATTAAGGGCGCTTCCAATGCACGCTTCTGCTGCATTACCATCCACTATAACTCAAAACCCCAATAGGTAGAATTCCGACCTGTTACAACTGGTAGTAGAGCGAAGTTTTATCGTGACTGGTAGTCCTGTGGTTGGGATAATCAACACAATCATGTTTTGGCCACTAATGATAGGGATTGAGCTCAAGAGACCGTGCAACCGGGAGAAACACAAGGGGCAACATCTGGGAGAGGATTTCGAAGACCTACGGAGGGATTATCAGGCATGGGTGAACAAGTTCACGTCGGAGCATCAGACACACATTCAACGGTTCAGTGAGGAAACAAGGGCGGAGCATCAGGCACATATCCAGCAGTCAAGGGAGGAATTATGGGGGAATATCAGGCCCAAGTGGAAAAGTAGAGGGGGAACACTGATTACACCTTGCTGAGTGGGAGATGCACCAGACAGAGTAGAAACATTCTATAAAACACAGCATGGGTGAAGTTAGGAAACACCATGTTAGTTTTGGGGCCGGGTTGACCATTTCTAAGTTCAACAGTAAGGCAGGGCAAGAGTTAGGTAAGTAGTTCAGAGAGGTCGATCGAGCCCTCAAGCTGAGAGAAGACGACAAAGCCGGCCAAATACAGTTCAGGTGTGCATGATAACGAGAAACAGACAGGTTGCCAAGGGTGAAGCTAGCAAGCGTGGCAGAGACTGGGAATAGGTGAGTCTTGGAGGAGTCGTGAGTAGGGCAGAGAAAATAGGAGAGATGGCTATGTCCGGAATGTGCATTGGGTTGTGGTTGTGATGTCAAGAGCTGGATTATGTGATTGGTTGTAATGACCAGGGCTTCACTAATAGGGTTGGTCGGCCGGCATGAGGGCTGGAGGCGTGGATTGAGTCGATCGTTGTAGTGTTAGGAGCTACAGACGTGAGAGCGCTTGAGATGGGTCGATTATTATTTTTTGACACCGGTTCTCTAATTCCAAGGGCCAGGCAAAAGGGGAGAGTGCTTGATTGGAATTGCTATTTTTTTTACAACATTTCTCAAGTTCAAGGACTACTGAAGGCAAAATGCGGAGTTTGCTGGCTTGTGATTTGGAATCATGCAAATTTGAAGGTGGCTCAATGTTGTTCTTTCAACACATGAAGACAGTGCTGTCTTCCTTTAGGGGGATCGATTGTCAGAGGGGAAAAAAGAAACACTAGCATCAACAGGGGTGCTGAAAGTCGGAGGACGGAAATGCTGCTTCAGCCAATTGTGTTGTTGGAGCTGCCATGCACAGGCCAACCGGCCTATTGCAGACTCCTTATTTTCTTATGTTCTTATTTACATGAGAACATAAGAAAGTGGGATACTGCAGGAGGCCGACTGGCCCATACAGGGCAAATCCCTTTCACACCCATCCCAGCACTTCCATGTGCCTATCCAACTTCGTCTTGAAGCTCCCTAGCGTCCCCGATCCTACTATAGCACTCGATAGCCTATTCCACATATCCACAACTCTATTACCAAACCAGTGCTTGCCTATATCCTTTCTGAATCGGAATTTATCTAATTTAAAGCCATTTGTTCTAGTTATTTCGTTATTACTGAGCTTCAGAACATTTTCCATTTTACCCTTGTTAATCCCACTTACCCACTTGTACACCTCTATCATATCTCCCCTAACTCTCCGCCTCTCTAATGAATGTAAGCCTAAGCTTTTCAGTCTTTCTTCATATGGAAGGTTTCTAATATTATGGATCATTTTTGTCATTCTTCTTTGTACTCTCTCCAAAGAATCTATGTCCATTCTATAATAAGGACACCAGAACTGAACCGCATAATCCATGTGTGGCCTCACTAATGCTAGGTAAAGCTTCAAGATAACGTCAGCAGTTCTGTTACTCACAGACCTAGATATGAACCCAAGAATCCTGTTTGCCTTGTTGCGAACGCTAATACATTGTTTTCTAGGTTTCAAGTCGTTGCTAACAAATACACCTAGATCTTTTTCACAAACTGAGTTTTCTATTTCCGTGTTACCTAGTTTATACTTAACGTTTGTATTCGTCTTCCCTATCTGTAGTACCTTGCATTTATCAGTATTAAAATTCATTTGCCAGTCTACTGACCACTCATGTAAGGTATCTAGATCTCTTTGAAGGTGTTCAAAGTCACTGTCTGAATTTATCACTCTCCCCTTGGTATCATCTGCAAATTTACTAATCCTACTAGTTATGCCTAAATCAAGATCATTAATGAATATAACAAACAGCAGAGGGCCTAATACAGATCCCTGGAGAACTCCGCTTTTGACCGCACCCCAGTCTGACTTTAATCCATTTATGCTGACTCTTTGTTTCCTACCAGTTAACCATGACCTAATCCATTTTAATAATGATCCACCTATTCCATGTGCTTCTACCTTCCTTATCAATCTCTCATGAGGGACTCTATCGAATGCTTTACTGAAATCTAAATAAATTATATCATATGACTTATCATTATCTACCGCTTCATATACTACTGAGAAAAAGCTAACCAAATTTGTGAGACAAGAACGTCCCTGGGTGAACCCGTGCTGAGAAGAATGAATTAAGTTGAATGTTTCAAGGTGGCTTCTGGTTTTTGTAGCAATAATTTACTCTAGCAGCTTGCCTATGATTGACGTGAGACTAATGGGACGGTAATTTGATGCAATTGATTTATCACCCTTTTTGAAAATCAGAACTACATTTGCAAGTTTCCAAGCTTCTGGCACTAGGCCCGATTCTAATGACTTATTAAATAAAACTGCTAATGGATTACTCAACTCATCTCTACATTCTTTTAATATTCTAGCATATACCTCGTCTGGACCAGGCGATTTATGAGGCTTCAGTTTGTTAATTACTTTAAGCACATCGTTACTAGTAATATTGATATTCATCAACATATTTTCTATACTGTCGTTATATACCTTATGAACTTCTGGAAACTGTGCTAGGTTTTCATTTGTGAATACGGAGCGAAAATGACTATTTAACGTACTACACATTTCTAACTCATCATCAGTCATTTCTCCTGTCGTAGTTTTAAGGGGACCTATTGTATCTCTAACCTTTGATTTATACAGTTGATAAAAAGCATTGGGGTTATTTTTCGATTCGTTTGCTACCTTGATTTCATAATTTCTCTTTGCTTTCCTAATTTCTGTTTTTACCTGTCTTGTTAGGTTCTGATAGTAACCAAGTAAGTGATTTTCGCCTTTCTTAACTTTTCTATATACTCCTTTATTTTTCCCTAGAAGATCTAAGAGTCTATTATTCATCCATTTTGGTTGGTTCCGTATCGATCTGAATTTTCTTTTAGGGATGTGTTTATTTTGAGCATTATTGATTGTCGCAATAAATTGTTCATAAGTAGCTGCTAAATTAAATTCGGGGTTATCCCGTCCTAAGTTGACAGTTTCCGGAGGTGTGGGGGGGATTAATCTTTTGACCATAGGGTCATCCCTTAGGTCTCTCCTTAAGCTACCGTAATTAGCCTTCCTAAAATCCGGGATGAAGGCCGAATTTTCCTTCTTCCTGCCATTCCATATTATGTTAAAATATATGGCTTTATGATCACTGTTTCCTAGTTCGTCTCCAATCCCAACATCTTTTACTAGATTTTCATTATTACTGAGAACTAAATCGAGGATATTATTTCCTCTAGTGGGCGAGTTTATGAATTGATATAAAAAACTATCTTGTACTACTTCTAGAAAATCTTCAGATTCATTATCGCTAAGTTGATTTTTCCAATCTATGCCTGAAAAGTTGAAATCGCCTAGAATACATACATTGTTTCTATCAGATGCCTTCTTTATTTCCTCCCATAGCAATTTACCATCGTTCCTACTCAAATTAGGCGGTCTATATATAACACCAATGACTACGGATTCACTGCCCTCACCAATCTCTACCCAAATACTTTCATTGTCGCTATTTGTTTTAATGTTTGATTTATTGCAGCTTTTTAATGACACCCTGATATACACTGCTACACCGCCACCTCTCCTTCCTACTCTGTCAAATTTAAATAGGTTATATCCTGGAATATGAAATTCTGCTAAAAAATGTTTGCTGTTTGAATTTATCCATGTTTCCGTTATTGCAATTATATCTATGTTCTCTTTACTAACAATGGCCCTGAGCTGGTCCATTTTGTTACACAGGCTTCTACTATTAGTATAATAAACACTCAATATATTTCTTCCGTTTCTATCTGTTTTACATTTATTACTTTGATGTTTGTTATTATGACTAACTATATTTTCAGCATTATCTACTTCTGTTTCACTACTTCCCAGGACCTGCTTGTTTTTTGACTCCCATTTCCCCCAACAACACAATTGGCTGCATTTATATAGTTCCTTGCAAGGAATGTAATATGTTTTTCTTAGGCCAGACAGGTAAAAATCTTGTAACTCGACTTAAACAACATAAATATAGTGTTAGGACAGGCCAGGAATCCAATGCTCTGTTTGTTCATCTGAGGGATACTAAGCATTGCATTGACTGGGATAATGCCTCCTCAATATTACCTTGTAATTCAATTGACAAGGTGCTTTTTAAAGATTAGTAGGGTCATTACCTAATACCTGACCATTGTAGACCTGATCTCACCCTCCTCTGTATATATACACCTTGTTTTGTACTTCTCCTTAGTCTGTACTCACCCCTGAAGATGTTAATTACACGCAGGCGCTTGGGAACTTCGTGTTTTCTTCTTTCCTTGTGGTTATCAGCATATACCTGGATCACGAGCAACTACAGAGATTTACTTGCAAATATATATATATATATATATATATATATATATATATATATATATATATATATATATATATATATATATATATATATATATATATATATATATATATATATTCTATATATATATATTACTTCCCTTTTATTAACAAATCCGAATTATGTAAACTTATCAATACAAACATAAAATAGGGAACTTACACGTCTCTCTTATGCTGTGTCCTTAATCTGTCAACAACATTTTCATCTTCGCCCCATCTACCGTAACTACAACAAGAGTTTGCTGAAAGCTCATGGTCTCAAAAATAAGTTGAAGTTTTTGAAAGATTGCAGAGATGATAAAATTGTTCCAAAGTACTCTCTTCCAAGAAGATTAAGAAATATGGAATATCAAGCCTTCTCATAAAGTGCTGCTGGACTCCCTTATCAAAGATTCAAGTGATAGTGTAAAATTCACCTTTAAACACAGTGCTCAGTGTAAAGTACTCATGCAAAACAGTGTTTGTGTTGATAAGTGGCATATCATTCGTGATTTTGTATAACAATTTCTTTGTGAAAGTGACAAATGCTCTGTTTGACGAGAGTTACTGGTCTAAACTGAGTGATCCAAATTTTGTCATAAACTTATAATCTTATGACCTACAGACAAATGAGAAACTTGTGCTTGGTTTTGGTAGGAAGTTTTCTATCACTCAACGGAGCGTTAAACCACTTACTATTGCTAATGGTATAATCAACCTGGAAAAGAATAAGTCGATAGAAGTTACAAATGAAGATATTTCTTTAGCCAAAGGCTGTATACATAGTGTTTTACGTAAGAATATTGTTTCAAGCATTCCAAAAAGATTTGAAACAGCCTTGGTAAGCTTGAAAAGAAATGAGAATATCCATATTACTAAGGCTGATAAGTCCAATGCTATTGTAATTTTGGATATAAAGTGACTATAATGATAATATGATTTCTTTACTAAGTGATGAAAGCACTTATTATGAACTTACAAAAGATCCCCTGGAAAATATTAATAAGTTATCTAATTCTAAAATGAAGGTGTTATTGAAAAAGAAACCCGATCTCATCAAACATCTGTCTCAAATCAATCCCATTTTACCTTATATGTATGAATTGGTCAAAGCGCATAAGCTTAATAATCCATTACGTCCTATCGTGAGTTCTTTGGATTCCGTTACGTACAGATTATCCAAGTGGTTGGTTAGGATGCTATCTCCTCTTACAGACCAGTTTTCTAATTCACATATACACAACAGCAGTGATTTAATTGAAAAACTCAAGAAACACAATGAACCATGTGAATTAATAAGTTTTGATGCAAATTCACTTTTCACGAGAGTACCAGTGAAAGACCTACTTTCATTTCTTAAAGATAAATTGCAACTGTTAGATTTGACTAATGAACATGATACGTTTCTCAAATTGATAGAGTTGTGCGTTACTGACAATGTGTTTAGAGCAAATGGGAAGTTTTTCAAGCAAATATTTGGCATGAACATGGGTAATTGTCTTTCTGCTCCTTTCTCATTTACTTCTATGAAGTTTTTTTAGGCTATATTACTACCCAATATTGGGGACTTTATTCCTCCATAGTATTGATATGTAGATGATGTTCTTTGTCTTTGGCCTAGAAACAGTGACTCACTGGAATTTTTAGACAAGCTTAGAGATCTTGCCCCTAGTATTACCTTCAAAAGTTAAAGAGAAATAATTGGATCCCTTCCATTTCTTGCTATGCTTATCCTTAGAAATGGTCATAACTATAAATTTAAGGTGTACAGAAAGCCTACACAGGTAGACAGTTTCATACATTTTGTATTGAGTCTCCATGAATCTACCAATATGTCAGTTTTTTCTGCTATATTTTTGAGATGTTTGCATATTTTTGCCCCTGAATTTATTGAAGAAGAACTGAAAAACATTCTGCCCATTGCACAAAAACTTACGTACCCTTCATTATTTGTTGATAATTATTTTAGAAGGGCTAACAAATTCTTTCAATCAACTCAAACCAGGCAAATTTTTCCATTTAAGAATATTTTGACTCCCCTTTATCGCAATGAATTTGTCCCGTTAGTTCAGTCCCTTAAATTGTTAAATATTAATGTTGGTTTTAAGTATGACTCAGCTATTACTAATATATTAATCAAGAATAGCCCAACCTTGAATGTAAATGGAAGTGTTTACTGCATTCCATGTAGCAAGTGTAATAGAAATTATGTAGGACAGACTGGGAAAGCATTACAACTCAGTATTAAACCGCACAAGTACAATATTAGAACAGCATCTGAAATCAGTGCACTCTTCGTTCATGTTAGGAACAATAATCATCCCATTGATTGGGAAAACTGTTTAGAAGTGTATAAATCATGTATCACAGAAAGACTTCTGGTTTAAGCTAGTTTGTTTAGGGAATTAAATTCTATACACCTTAGTGATGGTCAGTACAAAACTGATAATATGTTACACCACCCATCATCACTACATATAACAACATCCATCATCACTACATATAACACCATTCATCATCACTACACATCGGTAAAGTAGTTTTTTAGATTCTCGTGCGGACACACACACAAGCAGACATACTTCTTTGATTTATATAGATAGATTGTCTAATCATCACTACATATAACATCCATCATCACTACATATAACATCCATCATCACTACATATAACATCATCTATCATCACTACATTTAACACCACCCATCAACACTGCATGTAGCATCATCCATCATCACTACATATAACACCATCCATCATCACTACATATAACACCACCCATCAACACTATATATAACAACATCCATCATTACTACGTTAACATTGCAGGTTATGTATCTATGCTACTGTGCCGAGTAGCAACCTTGTATATAAGCTACTGTGCCGAGTAGCATCTATGTATATATTTACGTGGCAACACTGCACGTGTTATGTGGCAACATTGCCCATAGGCTGCCATATGGCAAGGCAGTCTCAGTCTGACTGTGTGGGCCGTGCATGGCACACGCAAGTCACCACTTGTATTTCTCCTATCCGAATAAATGGACTTCAATGTTACCCGGTGTTTCCCTACCCATCACTGCATTATTCAGGGAACACTTGGAGCCTTCATGGCGCAGTGACTAGGATCTGTGGACTTACAAGTGTGTGAACAATGCCGACGGTTACATCTGCCGGCGATGTGCACGTCGACTCTTAGTGTGTTGTGTTGTGTTTCGCCACAATGTGCAGTGTTGGGCCGTCACAGTGTTTTTTAGTGACGGTGGCAGTGTTAGTGTCAGTGTATTAGTGTGTCTAGAGCTGAGAGTTGAGCATTGGCCTGTTTATTGTGGTACCCACGGAGCACGCAGACGTACACCCTTCTCGTGTGACATCCGGGGAGACACTGACGGTCTCACCCCCGCGGCGGCTCTAGCCACCGGCATTAAGGCCACCACGAAGTGCTCTCTCAGACACACACACACACACGCACGCACTCACTCACGGACAGAACAGTGGACTCTATGCGTTATTTCTGCGCTGTTTATGTCATATATATGTGGTTTGAGCTGTTGAGGCACCACTTTATATACTAAACAGTGCAGTCCACGCACACACTAAGATGGGCGGTAAGAAGGGACAACGTCAAGATGGGAGACACGACTCCCCACCACCTTTCTCTCCACCGGGGGCAGACTCTCATCCTCCACCTCCAGTGACGGACATTGACACAATTCTGAGGTGGATGGACGACCGGGACGAGCGATGTAGAGAGATGGAACTTCAGAGGGAGAAGACACGAAGAGAGGAGGAAAAGTCGCGTTTTGATGCACTATTGGCGACCCTGGCATTAACCCACCCTCCCTCACTCGCGCACCAAGGCACCAGTACCCTCCCTCCTCCACCACACCAGCGTCCTCCAGGCACTCTTGCTACTCCAACAGCTCCCAAGGCATCTGTTCAACCCCCACCCGCCCTCTCACCAGACGTCACGTTTCAGCTTTTTCGTGAGTGGAGGCGGCGTTGGACAGATTACTCCACGATGGTGGACCTTGACAGCATGCCTCCAAACAAACAGCTCATCCAACTGCGGATATGTTTGTCGCTGGAGACCCAGAGAGTTTTGGAGCACACGTTGCAAGTGCCTCCCAATTCTACATCTTCAGTGACGGATGTGCTCGACCTTTTACAGGACCACGTTAAAGGTCGGAATAACGAGGCTTTGTGTCGCCGCGCCTTCACCAGTTGCAAGCAGGCGGAGAACGAATCCTTTGACGACTTTTTTGTACGCTTGAAGAGTTTGTCAGAGGAGATCGACGTCTGCAAAGCGCACAGCCGGGAATGTGAGGAAGCCTGGATCAAGCACGGGATCTTGACAGGTGTCAGGTACGAAGAGTTGGTGCAGCGACTCATCCCCCTGGACGCTTCCTCCACACTCCAGGTGGTAGTGACTGAATGTCGGTAGTACGAGGCCACCAAGTCCGCCACCTCTGCCTTACGGGCCCCACCTGCTGTGAGAGCTATCTCACAATACAAGAAGGATAAGAAGGCGGACAACAACGTGAAGGCTGCCGCACATTCTTCCACGCCTCCACCTAGTGCTTCCAGTGGCCCCAAGACATGCCCGGCCACCGACGCACTGTGTCGTGGATGTGACCGTAAGGGCCACTGGTCTAACACAGACAGGTGCCCTGCACGAGGCCGCAAGTGTCAGGCCTGCGGTCGCTATGGACACTACGACAAGTGCTGCCGCCAACCCAAGCACAAAAGCCAAAGAGACGAGGAGGAAAGCAGCGCACTTCCCTCGGGGTGGTTCGCACGCAGCCTCCCTCAGATGGCCCACGCAGCCCCAAGCAGCAGCTGAGCTACCCCTTCCCCTACCATCCGCGTCGCCGTCACACACGGTGATGTGTCAGGTCACATCGAGGTGATACCGGACACAGGCGCTGATACTACGGTGATAGGCCTGAAGCACCTCCAGAAACTGGGCCTCACCAAACGCGACCTGGGACCACCGCAGCAGCTGCAGTACTACAATGCTGACGGTTCCCAGATGCCAGATGCTGTGGGCTCCTTTCAAGCGGAGATCACTTATGGCGTCAGGTCGTCTCGCGGATGGATCGACGTGCAGCCTATTCTCGCTACACCCTTGTTGTCGTGGGAGCACTGCAAGGAGCTAGGCGTGGTGCCCAGAGACTTTCCTGAGCAGATCCCAGCTGCTCGGTACACCGCCAGCAGGGTGCGTGAATCAACGAGCGACGCGCCTGGCACTGCTGCACAGAGCTGCCCAGAACCCGCGTCCACTCCCACCCACACAGGACGCTCCCCTGCCCAGATCCTGTATGGTCACCCTCTCCGCTCTTGCGTTCCTGTACACGCCAGGGCCTTTGCAAAGGAGTGGCAGACCAGAGCCGAGAGCTGCGACCGCCGTTCCGCTTCACGTGCCCAGGACGCCAAGGCTCGGTATGACGACTGTGCCAGCCCTCTTCCGCCACTGAAGATTGGTGCCCTTGTCCGCGTCCAGGACCCGACGATGACACGTTGGGACAAGGTGGGCTTAGTGATGGGCGTCGGCCGGTCGCGGGAATACAAGGTCAGGATGCCGAGCGGCAGTGTTTGGTGGAGGAACCGCCGCTTCCTCCGGCCAGTCCCCCCCCTGCTGCTGGCCCCCTGACCGAGGACGAGTCCCCTACACCTCACGAGGATCCGCCCCACAGTGCATCTCGACGCTCGGAGCGACTTAGGACTAAGAAGTCCGCTCAAGACAAAGACTATAAGCGTGAGGGGGAGAGGGAGATGTAGGTTATGTATCTATGCTACTGTGCCGAGTAGCAACCTTGTATATAAGCTACTGTGCCGAGTAGCATCTATGTATATAATTACGTGGCAACACTGCACGTGTTATGTGGCAACATTGCCCCGAGGCTGCCATATGGCAAGGCAGTCTCAGTCTGACTGTGTGGGCCGTGCATGGCACACGCTACTCACTACTTGTATTTCTCCTATCCGAATAAATGGACTTCAGTGTTACCCAGTGTTTCCCTACCCATCACTGCATTCTTCAGGGAACACTTGGAACCTTCAAACATCATCCATCATCACTACATATAACACCATCCATCATCATCACTACATAAAACACCATCCATCATCACTACAGATCGGCAAAGTAGTTTCTAAGATTTTTGTGCAGACACACAAACAAAAACACACACACACAAACAGACATACTTCTTTGTTTTATGTAGATATAGATAGATCATCACTACATATAACACCATCCATCATCACTACATATAACATCATCCATCATCACTACATATAACATCATCATCCATCATCACTACATATAACACTATCCATCATCACTACAGATCAGTAAAGTAGTTTCCGGGATTCTCGTGAGGACACACACACAAACACACACACATACTTCTTTGTTTTTATCTAATATACTATAGGACTAGGCGTGTGTGTGTGTGTCTGTTCTGGGGAGCCGAAACGGCACAATCGTTTTTTCATTGAACTTGGTGGAATAATCGCAAAAAAAATCGTAGAGTGGAACAAACCTGGTCCTATATCGATGTTTTTTTTAGGAAGCCATTACATACCCATTTCATTTACGCTGCAAAAACGATGCAAGTCTATGGACTCGGCGCACCCTCATTCGCTGTACGCTGTCAGCCCAGGATTGCAGTTATTGTACGGCTCCCTCCTCCTCCGCCCACTTTTTTTCTTCGCCTACTTTTTTTTATGTTGTTTGGATTAGTAAAGGAAGGAAGATGAGTAAATAGAAGGGTAAACAGAAAATAGTTAGAGATAACAGGTCGGGGAGAGCCGAGTTTCATCATGCGTCTCGATGCGCAGTTTCAACGTTACCAGACGACCTTACAGCTACAGTGTATACTTATTCCTGTGGGTGACTGTACATGGAAAAAAAGGAGAGATAAAAAGATAATAACAGGAATGCATGGAGAAGATGACTACAATAGACACAGGGCGAATATTGACAGTGAAACAGACAGGAGGTTGACAAAATTAGACAGTTTCATACATGCACAAATAGGCAATATGGCAACTAACATGACAGACAGACAGCTGACTAACTGGTTCACATTAGACAAACAGGCAGACACACGCCAACAACGGATAAGACAGACAGATTTGACGACACAAAGAGTACAGACGGGCTTACATTCAAACACGACGCAGACGAACAGACAGCTGCAATGTCAATAGACAGGACGGATAGACTTGAGACAGATTAGAAGGCATTTATAAACTAGAATAACACCAAATTGACCAATGCTCTGTTTGTTCATTTGAGGGACAATAAGCATTGCATTGACTGGGATAATGCCTCCTCAATATTACCTTGTAATTCAATTGACAGTAGGAACATTATAGAATCTAGTCTCATTAAACATACCGAATCCGTCAACATAAATTTGAGTAATGGTATGCAAAACCTGGATAATTTCGTAATTAAGAAGATTTGTAACCAGGTGAGAAGGTTGGGTCATCTTACCCTCTGACCTGACTACCGACCGTTGCAGTGCCTTTTGAAGGTTAGTAGGGTCATTACCTTATACCTGACCATTGTGGGCTTCATCTCACCCTCCTCTGTATATACTGTTTATACCTTGTTATGTACTTCTCCTTCGTCTGTGCTCACCCCTGAAGATGTGAATTACACGACAGTGCTTGGGAACTTCGTGTTTTCTTTTTCCTTGTGGTTATCAGCATATACTTGGATAGCGCACACCTAAAGTGATTTAATTGCATATATATATATATATATATATATATATATATATATATATATATATATATATATATATATATATATATATATATATATATATATATATATATGCAAGTAAATCACTGTAGGTGCGCGTGATCTAGGTATATGCTGATAACCACCAGGAAAGAAGAAAACACGAAGTTCCCAAGCGCTTTCGTGTAATTCACATCTTCAGGGGTGAGTACAGACTAGTCTGTACTCACCCCTGAAGATGTGAATTACACGAAAGCGCTTGGGAACTTCGTGTTTTCATCTTTCCTGGTGGTTATCAGCATATATATATATATATATATATATAATGTATATATATATATATATATATAATATATATATATATATATATATATATATATATATATATATATATATATATATATATATATATATATAATGTGTGTGTTTGCGTGTCCGCACGAGAATCTAGGAAACTACTGTACCGATCTGTAGTGATGATGGGTGGTGTTATATGTAATGATGATGGATGATGTTATATGTAGTGATGAAGGATGTTGTTATATATAGTGAAGATGGGTGGTGTTATATGTAGTGATGATGGTGTTATATGTAGTGATGATGGATGTTGTTATATGTAGTGATGATGGGTGGTGTTATATGTAGTGATGCTATGCAGCAATGAAACCCCGTGGAGAATTTTTAATTTTCCTATACACGAACGATGTCCAACAGTAGTTCATCTGGCTGTTCACCTGAAAAATGGACAAAGAGTTTACTTCACAGAAGAGTCCCTCAAAAATCAAATGGCAAATCCTGCTGATACGACCCTCACTGCATTCTTCCAGCTTTCACAGGAATATGAGTTTGCTCAAATACTCCTCTATGTTGGCGTACCCAAGTTCTACATATGGCAGGCTTCAATGAAAAAGTTCCAGAGAAGAGCTCAAGGATCCGATGTTGAAGGATAGCCAGGGATAAAATCAGGCAATGCTTTGGGACGTGTCTACACGGTTCACCCCAACAACTTTGAATGCTATTGTTTGAGACTACTTTTGCACCACATCCGTGGCCCAACATCATATGTAGTGTAATGGATTCCTCCCCTTCAAACGCTTGTCGCTGAGTAGCCGACCCGCGAATTCCCCAGTGTATGCCTCGTGGTCTAGATCAACCAGCGCCGCCTTACATGACGGAGGTCAACAATTAAGCCACGCCTACCTCCGCTATATAAGACCTGACCTCGTGGTGACCTTCCTCTCTTTCTACCTACAGCCAGTCTTCAAGTAACACCACCTCCTCCCCTCCTGCCTAGCGGCCCTCGCTCCCGCCGGCAAGCATGGCGACCCACAAGCTGGTCCTCCTCTGAGCACCCTCACCAACCAGCTCTCTCTACATCACGCTTGTAACCACGCTGCCACTTCCCTTCACCAAGCTGCACTGTACATCCAATACAATATGTATACAGAGGGCACATTGTGAGTTTCCTTTCTCCATCTCATCCTGAGTATGAACAAAAGAACCCGTACCCCACAGCAGCACTCAAGACAGTGAATGGACAAGTCTGCAGAACCTATCAGGAAGAGTGCAATGTCCTTGGCCTACTGCAAGATGATGGTCACTGGAATGACACATTAGAAGAGGCAGCAGCTACTTAATGAGAATGAGTAACCTGTTTGCCATCATGATTGCTACATGTGGACTTTTTAAACCAAGCCAGCTCTGGAAAAACCACCAAGAAAGTCTTTCAGAGGATCTGCTTCATCAAGCAAGAAGAGAACATCCTGGTCAACAGATTGAGTTCATAGATGACATGTTCAACAGGGCTCTCATCATGCTGGAAGACAAAGTGATGGAGCTTTGTGGAAAAAACCTGTCTGATTTTGGATTGCCTTCCCCAAACCGAGAAGAACCAGTAGTTGCAAACAGGGAGTCGCTCAGAGCGACAGGCTACTCAGTTGAAGTTCTGGTGAATTTTCTTGAAGAAAATGAACCTCACCAGGTGCCTCGTCAAGCAAATGATTATGAACAGATCTTGCAATCGATACAAGCGGAGCAGGGAGGTATGATCTTTCTCGGTGCACCTGGCGGGACAGGAAAAACATTCCTCATCAACCTTCTGTTGGCCAAAGTACGTCATCAGGGGAAAATTGCTCTTGCTGTGGCATCCCCAGGCATTGCTGCAACACTCCTAGAAGGAGGACGTACTGCACACTCAACTTTTAAACTGCCTCTCAACCTCTCTCACAATAAGAATCCAGTGTGCAACATCAAAACGGATCGGCAAATGCAAAACTCTTAGAAAAATGCAACCTCATAGTCTGGGATGAATGCACTATGTTTCACAAGGTAGCGTTTGAAGCATTGGACAGGACCTTGCAAGACATACGAGAAAATGACCAGCTCATAGGTGGCATTACAAAGGTCATTGCTGGAGACTTTCGCCAGACCCTACCTGTCATTCCTCGAAGCACTCCACTTTGGAGAAGTGTTCAGACACTCACCCTATCCACAAACATGAGAGCACATGTACAAGGAGATCAGGATGCTGGACGGTTTGCAAACCTTCTACTACAGATTGGGAATGGAACTTTCCCTGTTGATTCAGAAGGACAAATAATCATTCCTCAAGGATGTGGAAATGTTGTAAAGTCCTCTACTGAGCTCACTAACAAGGTCTACCCAAAAATTATCCACCACTACAAGGATCACAAGTGGCTGCGTGAACGCGCAATTCTGGCACCAAAGAATGAAACAGTGGCTGAAATCAACATGCTTTACTCAGACAGCTTCCAGGCAGTGAAATCTAATTCAAATCTGTTGATACAGTAATCGACTAGGACCAAGCAGTCCAGTACCCAGCAGAATTCCTTAATGCTTTGGAGCCCGCTGGAATGCCTCCTCCCCACCTCACTCTCAAGATTGGAACTCCTAAAATGTTCTTAAGAAATTTTGAACCACCAATCCTCTGCAATGGCATAAGACTGGTCGTGAAGAACATGATGCCACATGTACTGGAAGTAACAATACTGACAGGAAAAGCAAAAGGAGAGGACGTTTTTATACCAAGGATACCTCTCATCACCACTGACCTGCCATTTAAGTTCAAGCGACTTCAGTTCCCAGTTAAAGTGAGCTTTGCCATGACCATCTACAAAAGCCAGGGACAGTCCCTAAAGATGGTTGGCCTAAACCTGGTGTTTCTTTGCTTCTCTCATGGACAGTTCTATGTTGGATGCTCCAGAGTGGGAACTGGCAAAAATCTGTACATACTTGCTGCTAATGGCAAAACCAAAAATGTGGTCTACCCTAATGTACTACAGTGAGACAATGTGGAGCCGCCCGGAGGGTGACGTCCTACTGTGGCCTGGGACTTAGGGATATAAATCCCTACCAGACTAATCAGGATTTTAATAAAGGAATGTCAAGGACCATGGTTTTCTGAGGAATAACAAACAACCGTTTGAGATTGACATCTCTTTACTATAAAAAATATAACACAAAACTCTGACACCACTCAACGAACATCAAGTAACAATTACGGGAATCAAACAATTAATGCAGTAAACAGTTAATGGAGTCAAATAATTAAGGGAAGCAAACAATTAAAGGAAGCAAACAATTAAAGGGAAACAAACAATTAATGGGAGTCAGCAATTAAAGGAATCAAACAATATAATCAAACAATGAACAGATATTTCCTACGACAATGGCCCTGGGGAAGGTTCCAGAACACAGTGATCCACTCTCAGGGGGAAGCATCTGTTCAACCTCACTCGAGTGACAGCGGCCGATGTCTTGATACAGCAGACGAAACACCGGGGGCACCGACGATGGAGAGGAGCAGCGGTAGTGGTTGATGTCCAGAGAATTGACAGTCGACAGGTGAAGGTCTGGGAAAACAGCACACGAGTCCAGGACCTATGATGAGATCACAGCCAGAACTTGACGAACAGCAGGGTAGATAGATAGTGACTGTATGACGGCTGAGGTGAATCTGCCGGTGACACAGGTAGCAGAGAACCTCCTCACCTCTGTCCAACCCCCCCAAGTGGGGTTCGCGCCAGCAAACGAGAGAGTTAGCAGAGGTAACGAGCAGGAAGGTCGTTTCCACCCTTACAATATATATATATATATATATATATATATATATATATATATATATATATATATATATATATATATATATATATATATATATATATATATATATATGTAACCGGTCGGGATGATACTGGACTTTAATTTCTCACTTGACTTGGGGTTTATTAAAGATTATTAGATGGTAATGCAGTGGAAGCGCCCCTTTGAGAAAAATCTCGAACCAGCACAAGAACACTTAACTCTACTAAACAATATGAATTGTCTGTGACCCGTGGAAGGATAGTGTCTGTGACTGGGATGAATGAGACACACTGTAAAATCTAGACACTTATATTCCCTCCAACACTACAAACACAATCAAATAATGGTACACCAATATGCCCACCTCTTAACTTGAACTTAAAACAATACTCTGGGGAATAAAAGTTATACATGATATAGAAATTATTAGAAACTAAGGCAACAATACATTTGAAGTATTAAGAAATGTTGCTTGCACACATGAAACCGGCCTTAAGGGCTTTCACAAAATAATATCAGTCACTTAGGAAATGGTATTAAAAAATAAGAAATTAAATACTCTACAATGAATAGGCCTTAAGGGCTTTCAACAAAATAATATCAGTCACTGAGGAAATGGTAATAAAAAATAAGAAATTAAATACTCTACAATGAATAGGCCTAAAGGGCACTCAATATAATTATGTTACACCAACAGATGCACACTTCCTAACCTAACTTAAACACTACTCTAGGGAACAAAGGTTATCTCTGAGATTGAACTATAAAGAAATATTAAATGCACACAGCATACATTAGTAACTGAAAAAATAGTATTAACTACACACAAAAATACTGTCACTATTATAAAGAAATTACTGAGTCCAATACCCATGAACCATGCTCCCTAACCTAACACACACACAGATTCCACCTGCACTCCGTAGTCGTTTAAGGCACAACCAACAGGCACCCGTAGTTGAAGGCCCAAATCAGCCTTTCTCCACCTTGGAAAGTGTACCTCTAAACTCCACTGACTCCTAGACTCATGGTCTCAGTGTGTGACCATTAATTTACTCAGATAGCCTCAGTGTACTCCCAGTGCGTCCATGGGCAGGAAGAGAGAACGCCAGCATGTGTCTATAGCCAGTAGGTAACACTTCTAGCTGACCGAGGACACGCGGTGTTGTGCACCCACGTGGTAAGAACTGATCACCCACTGCTGATGCTGGTCCCGTGTCGTTTTAGTTGTCAGGAGCACTCGTTCACTCAAGAGGTCCTTTGCTACCCGGCTAACCAGTGACAAGCCTACACTGATCGTTCTGACAGCGACAATCGCCAAGCCTCACTCATCAACTGCAGTCTCAAACGGCAGTCAGTCTCTTTCAGCCAACTTCTAGCAGTCAAACTCGCGTCAACTCCTGTCAACTCCGGTCAACTCCGGTCAAGTGGGTTCTGACCGAAACCTTGTTATACTGCAATAGCGCAGCACAGGTGACTAGGCCACGTGACTATTTCTGTAACAGACGCGCAGGGACGTCTTGTATGTCTGAATGCTTCTCCGTGACTGAGGGAGGGCCCACGTCGCGTCTCTCAAGGCGTTAGCTTAGGCCTATGTGACATTTTTTCCGCCTAACTAATAACTCCTTGGGACACCCGTAACATTATTCAGACTGATAAACGATCTATAATAATTTCAACTTCAATAATAGTCCCTTAACTTCATGAATCGCATCATTATTAATTCGGTAAATTACATTTAATATCATATAGGCCTAGTTCCGCAATCTCTCCCTATGAGCAGGCAGCGCTCTCTTCCCTCAGATGACCTTGAACACTCAGTATCGCTAATGGCCGGGCATTTGAAATTACTCTGAAATTTCTGAATATTACATATATATATATATATATATATATATATATATATATATATATATATATATATATATATATACATATATATATATATATATATGTATATATATATATATATATATATATACATATATATATATATATATATATATATATATATATATATATATATATATATATATTTTTATTTTATATATATATATATATATATATATATATATATATATATATATATATATATATATATATATATATATATGCAAGTAAATCACTGTAGGTGAGCGTGATCCAGGTATATGCTGATAACCACAAGGAAAAAGAAAACACAAAGTTCCCCAGCGCTTTCGTGTAATTCACACGAAAGTGCTTAACAACTCAGCACATCTTATTCATGGGTTCAATCACACCCTCTTTATCACAACAATTCAGGAGTGACGGTTTGGAATTCTACACATCAAGAAAGGTTAAATAAAGTTTAATAAAAAAAGTTTACCATATTAACTGTGCAGGTAACATAATGAACAGATGAAATAAATCAAGAAAATAAAGATTTAACACAATCCTTATTAAATCACTAATATATGCACAGTAAGTAAACCACAAACTTCTTTGTAATATCACCATTGTTTGCACTTTACACAAAGTAAACAATAATAGAGCTACACTGAATAGATAATACACAACTAAACCCTATTTGAAAAGGTATCCACCACTGACACACTGAGACGTCCTCCTACTCCCAAGGCAAGCCAGTGACTGGCATCGCTCCATACTCCAGGGGACTACAAACCTAATACTAATACTAATCAACTCCTACATTAAGCTGCAAAAATATTTACATACAAACAGAAAACAAATTTATGTATCATGTACCAGCCCTTCTCACACATAATGATAAAAAATATTCTATTTGCATAAGTTGAGGGTAACATGCCTAAAAATATTTCATTATGCACAGGGCAACTCACCGCTGTACAATTCGCCATGCGTAACACCCCCTCCTTAAAATAAAACCCATAGGATTTTATATTGGAAACACACCTTTATCAGATCTGCCTAATATGGCCTAGACAGAGTATCAGCAATAATGTTATCCTTACCTTTCATATGTCTAATTTCACAGTTGAAGTGCCAAACACCAGCGAGTTAAACGTTGGTTTTTGTTCTTGATGTGAGTAACAAATTGCAAGGGGTTGCAGATGCTATATACAATGATTTTCTGGTTGTTATTCCCAAGGTATACATCAAATTTATCTAGCGCCATTAACAATGCAGCTGCTTCTCTCTCAAAACATCAATACTACTCTCTTGCAATAAAACTACCCCAGCTGCTACGTCAATATCATCTACTTGTACAACAAACAGCTTGTCAAAGTTTGATCCCCATAAAACTGGCTTACACATAAAAATTACCTTAATCTTATCAAATGCCTCTGGACAACTTTCCATCCACACGAAATCCCTTTTAGGACTAACTAAATCAGTTAATGGCCTAGCAACATCAGAAAAGTTAAGGCAGACTCTCCTATAACACCAGCCATGCCCATAAAGCTTTGGATTGCCTTAAGGTTTGTGGTTATGGGCAAGGTATCAATGGCCTCAACTTTAGGCCTGGACTGGACCACTGACTCATAGGCAATCTCATGTCCCAAAAATACAAGTTTGGCATGGCCAAACTCACTCCTCACGAGGTTAAAAGTGAGCAGAGCACTATTAGGACGACTGAACTGACAACGCAGTGACTCAATATGCTCACTCCATGTGGAAGAGAACACAACTACGTCGTCAAGATATGTTCTGGCACCATTCAAACCATTAATGACAACTGACATCAATCGTTGGAAAGTTGAAGGGGCGTTTTGCATACCAAATGGCACAACGGTATACTGATACAAAACCATAAGGGATAACAAATGCCGATATGCGTCTCGCTCCCTCTGACAAAGGTATCTGGACGCAAGGGGTTGCCCACTCGCTGTCACTAGGTTCAGCCAAATTATTGTCAATCAAGAACTGCACCTTGTCATTCAGAATGCCGATTTCTGGGAAGACATGCGGTAGGGTACTTGTTTCACTGGGGCTACGTCGTCCACCAACACCACACCATGGGTCACCACTGGGCTAGGCTGCGTCACATCACCAAAGATGGGCTGATATTCCTGTAAGAAACACATTACATCGCTCCTCTGGTCCTGTAGTAGATGGCAGAATTTAGAAGAAGGGTCACTTAACACATGAGAATTGTTCAGTTTGATATTGACTTTCAACTCTTCGAAGTCATGCTTAGGTAACAAATCCTCCTTCACTCCATCACATGTCACTGTATCGCACACCACCTTATCAGGTCCGACGCAATAGGGTTTGAAGAGATCCACAGTCTTCATAGGTTCAGGCGTGGCCATAACATAGTTAACATCTACATTACTCAAAACTTCAAAGGGACCCTGATACTTAGCTTGTAGGGGAAACTTCCTAATAGGCAAAAACAAAAGCACATTATCCCCAACATTAAATTTTCTATCTTCTGCAGTTTCATCTTCTCCCCAGTTCTCATGCAATAGTTTCTAGGGACCACGGATATCCATGCCAAATATAATTTCACTTGATGAGAATCCGAAACTAGACTGTATAGTTCATCTGATAACATACACTAGAAATAAAATAAACCAATTGCCCGCACAGGTATAACTGCCGGATATCTAGTAGAAGCACACATCACCGGTAACAAATATTCATTATCACATTCTGTTTTAGGAAGAGGGCCAACACAATCAACGATTACTTTTGCAAATGGCTCTTCAACAATAGGATATAGGTTTTAAAGGTGCATGTGACAATACTTGATTGGGATTGCCAGCTAACTGGCATACAGGACATGTACGTCAAAAATCTGCTACAGGTATGCCTGTGGAAACAGCAGATTCATAATGGGTCTCTGGTTCTGATACGGTCCCAGCAAATAAAGGAATCAACGACTGGTCAGACTCTTGAGCAGAAATCAACATCTCTCTTGTGACAGGAAGGTTACTGAAATCAACATTCACACGATCCTTACAATCTGTCTTTATATTACTTGACAAATCCCTAACAACTGATCTACTGAGCCTGCATCTAGCTTCTCTGGCCTAACATCAAACAGTTCATTTAAATCATAATCAGGCAAAGCATCACACTGATCACTCACATCTGTCCCATACGTCACCATTTTAGCTTGACTACAGGTTACAGCACCAAAAGGGAATAACCCAACACACTTACTCACAAGGTCTGCAGCAGGGTTATTACTCAAAGGTGTACAGCACACAACTGGATCCGGAACAACAAAGCTACCAGCTATATCATTTCCCAAGAGGAATGTTACTCCCTCCACTGGCAAAACCCCCTGAACCCCTACTGTAACTGGCTGAGACAAAAGCTACGTCCGAAGATACACTTTGCACAAAGGAATGCAAGTGGTTCCACTAACGTCCCGCAACACAACATGCTCGCTACTATAAGCCTCTTTCACAGATGGAAAAGCACTTTTCAACAAAATACTGAGTGAAGCACCAGTATCCTTCAAAAAACCCACAGGGATAGCAGGACTACCCTCGGATACGGACACAAAACCAGGAAAGTGAAAGGGCTGGAACAGATCCTTCGGATCCACACAAACTGGGTCAGGAACCGGAGCAACATCATGGATAACACCAGCACCATCTACTGAGACAAATGCAAAATTAGCAACAGGCGTGTCATGGGACTCCGTAGCATTGAGCCGAGGACATTGGGCAATATAGTGACCAGGCTTTTGACAATAAAAACACACACTAAATCCATTATCACCATGACCATCAGAACCTCTGCCAACATTCTCAAAGGAGGGCTTATTACCTCTGCTACCAAACGGGTGCTTACCACCTTGAGCTGGACTCCCGGCTGGGCCTGGAACCTCATTAACTTTATGTTTATGAGTATGACTGAAATTTTGCATCAAAATAGCAGCTCTCTCAATAGTTGTAACTTCCTTCTCACAAACGTACATACGGACGTCTATGGAGACACCTCTCAAATACTGCTCTAGTGCAATCAATTCACAAAGTTCATCTTAGGTTTTAACTCCACTAGCCGATAGCCATCTCTTGCGCAACTTATTGACTGTGTGACCATATTCGATATATGACTGATCGGGCAATTTGAATGTATTTCTAAACTTATCCCTATATTTTTCTGCTGTCAACTGGTAAGATTTCAATTTGGCTTCCTTGACCACAGAATACTCATTTTGCTGAGGGCTGGTTAGGGACATGTAAGTGGAACGGCCTTTGCCCACAAGGACAGACTGGATCAGCAAGGGCCAATACTGCTGAGGCCAGGAAAGTGTTGTGACAATCTGCTCAAATTGGATGAAAAACTCTTCTGGATCATGCTCGTCAAATTATGGCACAATCTTCGTCCCTTTAATTACATCAAATTTGACGTCACACGACTCCAGAGTAGCTCTCTTATCCAACAACTCTAACTGGAATGCTCTTTCTCTTTCCCTGGCCTTCCTTTCTCTTTCCCTGTCCTCCCTAACTCTTTCTCTGTCCACCATTTCTCTTTTCTGTCTTCCATTTCTTTTTCCTGCTACCTTAACTTCATTTCCAACTCCAGCTTCTTTCTTTCTAACTGCAACTCTGTTAACTTTACTGACGGATCTTCCTTCATCTCACACAGTGTGAACGCAGAATCATCCAAAATTAACTTTTCCACCAAACATCTAAGTAGGGCATTTTTGACAGTTGCCTTTTTCCAGTTTGACTTAATCTCCACTTCATAATGCTTAGCCAACAAAACCCAATCATCTTTACGAATGGTACTACACTCCAAACTTAAAACTGAAGATTCAGCAATGAACGTAGCTAAATCAAAAAGCTTCATTTTCAGCAGATATGACAACTTACTGGCTAGTGGAGAAAACTTGTATCAAAAATTATTCGAAAACTTCACTCCTGATGATTTTAATTGGTTTTAACTTAATTTCACATAATTTTAACCAAAGTCTCCCGAACACAGGCCCCCCCACCACTGACAAACTGAGACGTCCTCCTACTCCCAAGTCCAGCCAGTGACTGACATCGCTCCATACTCTAGGCCCTCTAGGGGACTTCAAACCTAATGCTATTTTTAATCAACTCCCACATTAAGATGCAAAAATACCTACATACATACAGTAAAAGTTTTATGTATCAAGTACCAGCCCTGCTCACGCATAATTATACAAAACTATTTTATTTACACAAGTTGGGGGTAATATGCCTAAAGATGTTTCACTATGCACAGTGCAAAGCACCACTGTACATTACGCCATGCATAACAACACATAATATCATTAAAGCAATGATAAGTGAAATCTGAGTCCCATAATGTAAATTAGTATTGTATTGTAAAGTTGTTGAGTTCCATTGATATCAGGAGTAGCTTGGTTTTCAGTCTTAAATTATGATGAAAACTGGGAGACAGATTAATAAAGTTGCAATAGATAGTTGGGTCGTCAACACGCATTCATATGGATCGGACTGACATTGGAAGAAGGGATGTCCACTGAAAAAAAGAATAAAATGAAAGACAGGCTGTTACTTGGAAAAATAGATCGAGCCATTAATGACAACAGTGATGCAGCAGTTAAATAAAAATACGGGCGGAGGATAACCTTTGGAATTATATAAAAAGATAGAAACAAGAACAAGAGATTCACAGAAGCTAGGTATTACCAGCTGTGTGTAATAAAAGATGTGCAACTGCAAGCACGTGGAGCATAGGTGAATCTCATACTGCTTTATATTACCACCGGAAGCGGTCACTCCAGGCCTCTGTTGATACTATGAATGACTGCTTCAGGTTCTTTCGTCAGCTTCTTCTGGTTATTCTCCTCCACACGTCACGAGCATTATGACAAGTTGCCCGCCAAACAAAACAAATTTATTGGATAATCCCTGTGCTGTATTGGTTAAGTTTCGGATGAATAACTTAATAGTTGTAACCTTAGGCACAGTAACCACAAGTGCGGCTAGAAAGTATCCGTTAGTTAAGGCTGTAGTTTATGTTATACCATTAAGTTTCTAAAAACGGAACAAGTTTTATTGCATATCAGAACCTGTAATGTACACAGGTAAATGAATAAAAAAAAATTCACCTCTGAATGCCAGATTTCGAACACAGGCACCCTGACTACCAACAGTGGTGGCCTGGATTCGAAACCTGGCACCGAGAGGTGATAATTTTTTTACATGGTTTCTTGTAATACCTCTTAAAATAACAGCAGAAAATACGAATGAACAAGACCTAACCTAACGATTTGCTTGCACGTTAAATTACGTTATATTTGGTTGGTTTATGTTGTCTGCTTTAGAAATATTATGACACGGGTTCCAACCACTCATAACCTGACTGGCTTTTTAGCCACTTGTCGGTAAGTGCTATATGATGATGGCATCATAAAGATTATGATTTAACTTTGATATGAACAGATAGATATCTTAAAAAACTTTAAATATGTACACATAGTATTAAGTGTTTGTCAAGTGTAATAATTGGATTTCATATTGATTCAGAGATGGAATGATAATCCCATTCCTCCTGGATCTTTTTTTTTTTTCTCCCTTCAAATATGTAGAAAAAGAAATACTTGAGCTGATCAGATGTGTTCTCAGGTGCTGGAGTACGGTGGTGGTTAAACGTGTACGTACTGAGTGCGGTGTGTAGTCATGTTGTCTTCGCCGTCCTGGGGAACCGCACAAATCTCTACCTCGTTTATTAGTCGATTATACTGCTGCTGCTGAGGTTAACTAACGTTTACTCCACCTGTCAAAGCATGAACCATAATGAGTAGGCACCAGTAACTTAGAAATGACTCAGCCACGTCGAGACCGGAAGTTCCTGCAATATCTTCAGTAAATCTTTTTTGTGAATATATTTACCTTTTACACTAACAAAGATTAAAAACTGTTTAATTGCTCCAGTGAAGTTCTGTATGTTAAGGATAACAACCTGAAGCCAAATTTAAAATCACAGAAACGGTCATATTCACGGCGGTCATCACGGCGGTCATATTTACGGCGGTCATATTCACGACGGTCATAATCAAGGCGGTCGTATTCACGGCGGTCATATTCACGGCGGTCAAATTCACGGCGGTCAAATTCATGGCGTTCATAATCAAGGCGGTCATAATCACAGCGGACTTAATCACAGCTGAAGATTGAAACGATGTGGCTTCAGTGAACAGTTCTTGTCATAACTGGACTATAACTCTTATTGGTATATTTTTGTTGTAAATATGATTGTCTCTTTATAATATTGAACCTTCTGCTGTTGATCCCTGTCCCATCGTTTTTTGTATCAGTAATGAACATCCATACACATACAACCTGAACAATTGAAACCCAAACAACACACTGTGGACACTATGTATGAATTTTCTCGCCGATAAACAGCCAGTGTGGGCAGTATTCCTAGAAAATGACTCGTCAGCCAAACTTTGAAGCATTTTGTCGTTTATCAAAAATTCTGTAGTGAAAATTAAGGTATTTATATATCCTTGGCGTTTGATAATTATATGGGTTTCAAACATTTTTACCTGTCTTACACACACATATTGTATTTTTCGAGCTAAGAAATGGGGAAGTAAACCTGAAATACAGTCTTTATTTAAAGTGTTTATAATATGCAGTTAGACTTTAGTTATCATACGGCCGATTTTTAGAGTGTGAGTGGTGTGGTGTAACGCAGCATTATACCACACCACTCGACTCTTCCCAGATGCTCACTGGAAGTTACGTTGCCAACGTGATGTTGCCACGTAAGAGACTGAAGGCCATCAAAATTTTTACTTATCATAAAATGCTCGATCAAACTACACATTAAGGATGTAAGGCGAAAAAAATTACGATTCTTCCAACACACCTTAACCCCCTCTAAGAAACACTATCCTGGACTCCTGAGGATCCCTTTGTTCAAGTCTTCTGGGAAACTGCTTGCTCGGCCAATCTAGCACTGGAGTCGTGATGGCACGGTTCATATAACAAAGAGCTCGCCTGTGTATAAGGATATGTGGGAGGGAAGTAATTCATCACCATGTGGGCAAACAGTTAGGTTCAGGACCAGCCTTGTGTGTAACATGTGGCCGAACAGGAAGCTGTCTGAGGTAAGCTAAGATGCTTATGGTGGTTGGTCTACATTTATTGGTGTCTGAACTAACCTCAATACACGTTAGTCTCTATCTTCGCCTCACGCAGTCAACATCTGCTTCTGGCGTCTCACACGAGGTGTAGAGACGAATACTTTCATAAGCGAGACATGTTGATTCCTTCTGAGGATTTATTGTATCAAATTGCCACTGTAGTGAGTGTCATGCTCCGAACAGTACCTTTATACTTTGTACTATCGGTACGTATATTATACAACCTTGATCGCAAAGTGTGTATAAACTATATCAATGCTTCATTATATACGTTTCGGGGTTTTTTCCGGAATCGGTTATTTTGCAAAATGACCGGCATGCATATTGGTAATTTTGCCAAATAATTTACAAACAGACAACCTAAACTAACCTAACCTTATGCTTGAATAAGGTTAGGTTTGCTTAGGTTAGGTTAGGTTAGGTTAGGTTAGGTTAGGTTAGGTAGGTTAGGTTAAGTTAGGTTAGGTTAGGTTAGGTTAGGTTAGGTTAGGTTAGGTTAGGATGGCTCGTGTAGCTTGATACACAGTTAAGTGGTCCAGTTGTTTTTTCTTTCTTTTTTTTAACTTTGGACTATGTGCTGTCCTAACCATAAGGTTAGGTTAGGTTAGTTTAGGTTTTCTGTTTGTAAGTTATTTTGAAAAATTACCAATATGCATGCCGGTCATTTTCCAAAACTACCAATTCCGCAAAAAAACGTAACATATGTACTGTATAGTAACCGGCTCTCGCATCGGTTAAAGTATATCCCATTTCGCTAATATATTTTTTATCAGTTTTCAATCTTACAGACACCAAAGAGTAGAGCTTCTCACTCAAAGAGTAAGGACATTGTGCAACTTTAGGGGTTATAATAAACAGTTTAAAGCTGGTAAGTCTGAGGTAAAAATGAAAACCTGATGCAATCAATAATTATTCCTACAACACACAAATTAAGACTGTCTGATTATTATGACTTTATCACCATTAGTTTAATTCATTGAAGTTTCAATTATTTATTTGTTTTATCTGTAGCTCACATTATTTTCCCTCCCTGTAACTAATTCGGTTTTATCATTGTTCCTCGCTGCCGCCTGAGTGTGGTCGTCCGTCCTGGTGTAGTGACCATAATATGGCTCGAGCAAATAGGAAGGGAGTGTAACTTGTTACGATTTGTAGATAAATCATAATAAGAGCCAAAAGACGCGTTTAATGATATGTTTCTTTATTGCATCGCTAAATGTGCGAACAGTAATATAATGATGACGAAACCTTTTATCAGGAAAATAACTGCCTTTATCAAATATATTTTACTATGCTGGACACCTTAAACTGACTAAGTCAGCATAAATTGTCATCACATTTTCTTTCAAACAAAGAAAAATTCTCTTAGCACAATCATTCCAGCTCAATTTATAAAATCTTAACAAAATGTAACTGAACATATTCCTGTTTAATAACACCGGTCAACACAATTTTTCTGGCACAAGGTTTTTAAACGGATTTTAAGTAAATTTGGGGTGCAGAATCCAAATATGACTTTGGTTTTTGTCTATCACATCAGGTTTTTGAGATATACCATATTGCACTTTTGCTGGGAAACGTAAACTTTTGGATCAAAATTGACGGTTTAAACATGTATATATAAATTTTTTCAGCATTATAATTTGTATTTTTCTATAACCAAAAATTGTTAATATCAAATTGGAAAGTTAATGCACATATAATATTTAAATGTAACATTGAAGGGTGAAAAAAACAATTAATGTACGGTAGAAATAGTGCAAGTATTAAGATCAAGTTACAGTTACATAAACTTCCTCTTTTTGGCCGATCTCTTATGTACAGCTTCTGGAATGTCTCACATCAAACTCCAGCAGTAGTCCGCCATCATGTTCGAGTCCCATCGACCTTGGTAACGTTCTTCCATTATTTTAATGTCTTGATGAAAGCGCTGCCCTTGCTCCTCGCTCACTTCTCCCAGATTTTCTGGAAACTCGTCCAAGTGACTGTGTAAGTCGTGAACCTTGATACTCATTCTGCATCCAAGTGCTTGTAAACTCAAGAGCAGCTCTTCCACAATTTCTTGATAGGTGTCCGCTTTCTTGTTCCCTAAGAAGTTCCGCACCACATTAGAGAAAGCATTCCAAGTTCTTGCGTGTGCCTCAGTCATTGTTGCAAGGAAGTGTGGATCTCTGAGTAGTGTTCTTATTTGAGGTCCATCAAATATCCCTGCCTTTTTCTTCTCGTCGCTAAGACTTGGAAAGGTTGAGCATATATATCTGAAACACTCTCCACTATGATGAAGAGCCTTGACGAATTGCTTCATGATACCAAGTTTTATGTGCAGAGGAGGAAGGACAATGTTTTTCCTGTCAACCAAAGGATCGTTAATGATATTCTTGTCACCAGGCGTCAAACTATGTCTTGGTGGCCAATTCTTTTTCACCCAATGGTCTGCTGTAGCCCTGCTGTCCCAGTAGCACAGAAAACAGGGGTATTTTGTGTACCCTCCTTGCTGGCCCAATAGAAAGTTTACCCTTTTCAAGTCCACACAAATTAACCATTCATGAGCATGGTATTGCAACCTCTCTAGAACAGTCTTAATGTTTTCATACTCTACTTTAATTTGTACAGAATGTCCGATTGGAATTGAACCATACTTGTTTCCGTTATGAAGAACACATTTCAAGCTCCTTTTAGAACTGTCAATAAAAAGTCTCCAATCCTTACTATCATATGCTGGTAGTCCCATGGAGAGAAGAAGTCCTTCTACATCATTACAAAAAACAAGCTGGTCATATGAATGAAAGTACTTCCGCAGTTGCTCTTCTCTGTTGCGATAAAAGGAGACACTAGTGCCAGGTTTAAAGAGTCGTTTCTCTTGAAGCCTGGAAGCTAACAATTCAGCAGACTGTTTTGGCAAATTTAGATCTCTGACCAGATCATTCAATTCTGACTGAGTAAACAACGTTGGCTTTTCACAATCTTCACCAGATGGCTTGAAAAGATCAGTCTCTTCATCTTCATCAGTAGAAACAGGTGAATTCCGGTCTATATCCTCAATCTCTGGTAGCTCAGTAAATTCTGGCACGTTACGTGATGGAGCAAATCTGAGATCAGATTTGGATTCAGCACCTTAAAGTTAGTAAAAAACAGTTAAAAGGTTTCATGCCAGAAAAAAAATATTTTTTTGTAGACCAGTGTAATCATTAATCTGCTGAAGAAGTTTACCCAATTTTTTGTCAATCCGTATACTGTACAGTATACAGTACCAGCGATGGAGGCTTCCTGAGCACTGAGATTCTCACTGGGTGACATGCAACTGATGAGAGGATCAACTAGAATTAATTCCCCATTTAATATATCTTTACCCTAAGGATAATAAGGTGCTTAATGTTCCGCTGTAATAAACACATCATGTCATCTTCCATATTTACCACGTCATGTTACGTATGATATTATCACTAACGCATGATAACACGACTTATCCTATCAGATTAATTAGTCAAATGTTTGTGTTATGGAGACTCTGTTGTTTAATATTTGAACGTAAAATAAAACACTCGAGTCATACATTATAGCAACCTGGTGAGTCACCTGTTAATCGGATGTATGAAATTCAGATTTACCCTAGTGAAAGATTTACTGCCTCTTTTTGTTGCCATGACATTATAGAGGTAATAATAATAATAATAATAATAATAATAATGATAATAATAATAATAATAATAATAATAATTAACGGTTTATTGAAAAAGTTCTGCAGTCCGAAGGCTGAAAATATACATTGGGCATAAATGACTTATTACATACTCGTACATTGGTGGTTTAACAAAAGCTTTCACTAGAGAAATGAAAAGGAACCTACAGTGAACATACAGAATAATGTTTACAGTGGAGGTCACACAGATCATGTGCGCTGAGGTGTACAAGATCTATGTGACCTCCACTGTAAGCATTAATCTATATGTTCACTGTTTGTTCTTTTTCCTTTCTCTAATGTGTGTGTGTGTGTGTGTGTGTGTGTGTGTGTGTGTGTGTGTGTGTGTATGTTTTCACTGTAATTAAAAAAAATTATATATCAGACTGCCAATAAAGGTATTTAATAAAAATTCTTAAAGCTCAGTTTTGGAGGAGAAACTCACTCTAGCTATCTGAATTCGAATATTGCCTCATTTGACCGAATTCGTATTGTATTATTTTAAGGAAGTATTATTACTGTTGAACTGAGGCTGATTGTCCCTGTAGCCATCGTGAAGACATTATGAATTCCTCTAACTAATATCCCGAGCGCCAGCATAGCTCCTTTCATAAGAGTAAATTAGACCTGTTTTAATCTGTTTATATAATGAACTAATGCTGTGGTGTGTAATGCTGGTGACGGAAACATAGTCATAGGAAAAATCTTAGAAAAAAGTCATTTTTTACTGTGGAAGAAAGTCACAGGAAAAAAGTAACATTTTATTTAATTACCCTTAACAGTTGAAGTAACAGGGTAGGTTAGGTTAGGTTAGGTTAGGTTAGGTTAAGTTAGGTTAGGTTAGGTTCTGTGGCTTTTTTTCTGTGACTTTTATCCTGTGAATTTTTTCTCCTGGATTCGTGATGCTTGGGATGGCGTCTCCTCTATTCTGTGCAGGAACAAACCATCAAAACAATCAACAGTAATGACCTTGCTAGAAAGTTTCCAGTAGGGTATATTCGTAGGAATCTCTCACCGTCTTCTGCTTCTACAGATTCTATAAGTGTTCTGACGAGCTACAGGCAATAGTGCCAACATTATACACCCTCATCAGACTACCGGTTCACATGAGAGAGCCCAACCTTTTCTGTTAAAATTGTATCTTGTATAACTTCTACTTTAAGAATATTTATTTCTGTCACTGACAAGCATTTTGTGAAGTTTCCTGCCACTGTTTATCCTTTTATTTAACCTCCACCAGTTCAAAACATCATGCTTCCCATAGATCAGATCTCTGACAAGGGGGCCGAGGCGCTTCGATAAAGAGGTTTGATAATGACACGTCTGTTAAACAATCCAAATAGCTTACGTGTATATATATATACAGGTATATATATATATATATATATATATATATATATATATAATCAACACCTCACCCCACAAGGATTCGAATCCACGATCTTATAACTATGACCAGGGAACGTTACCTCTGGGCCACCAGGACACTAAAAGCAGTCCTAGACTCTGTAATATTTCACACAAATCCTGTTCAATGAGCTTATGGTGCCGTGAACCTCTAATGGGGACTACCCGTTCCAATACTGGTGGGGTGAGGTGTTAATTATATGTAGAAGTCTGCGTGCTTTATTGGGCTAATGAAATATATATGGATCCTCGTGTTTCGAAGCCAGATTTGGTAAAACGTTACTCTGATCACCTAAGCGACACGGGTAGTCCCCATTAGAGGTTCACGGCGCCATAAGCTCGTTGAACAGGCTTTGTGTGAAATATAACAGAGTCTAGGACTGCTTTTAGTGCCCTGGTGGCCCAGAGGTAACGTTCCCCGGTCACAGTTATAAGATCGTGGGTTTGAATGCTGGTGGGGTGAGGTGTTGATTATATGTAGAAGTCGGCGTGCTTTATTGGGCTAATGAAATATATATATATATATATATATATATATATATATATATATATATATATATACATATATATATATATATATATATATATATATATATATATATATATATATATATGCATATATATATATATATATAACTTCAGCAATGGATTTGTTACGTGGAAAGCTTAGTTTCATATCGAAGAGGAGAACCAGGAAAAACACAAACAACTTGACTAAGTTGGGTTTCTTCAATCACTAACCCTTTCGGAAAATAATTTTCCATCATCTGAGCCTAGAAAACAAGAAAAAGGTCTTAAAAGTTTAAAAAAATTACAGGTGATGTACAATAAAAAAGTAACATTATTCAATATCTAACTTCCGCAAAATTAATAAAAAAAAGAGCATTATAATTTAAAACCAATAAAAATGACGAGAAACCTAAGTACAAAACTAAAATCAGAAAATAAAAATAAAATATACAGGGGGAGAGGAAATCACCTTAATTTAGACGAGCCTTAATGTGAAAACACAACAATTCACAGGAAGTCATATAATAATGGATGGCTTTACTTTATACTGACACAAGTTTCGTCTCACAGTTGCTCCTGACAAGAACTGAGAAACCAGACTGCGAAAACGGATGGTCATGTTTGTGGGCGTGGTTACGAATAGCTGAATGTAATGGATGTGTGATTAAATGACCTGTTCGGACGGAACTGCTCAAGTGCTCATAGATGAGAGTTACAAATTGGCTTTTTGTATTACCTATATATGCTGCCCTCCAGCTAGCACACGTAAATTGCTAAACAACTAAGGATTGCAGCTGTGTGGATATGGTGTGTTTAGTTTTAAATAATTTTTTAATTGAACTCCGGGTTTTGAAGACTAGTCAAAGAGAAATTTGTGGATAGAATGAATTGAAAAGCTTCTTAAGTTTGTTTCTAAGGGTAAAAATGAGTAGGCCTGTGTACGGAATGGTGAAATATATAAAATATATAGGAACGGTGTAGATTTGAAGCTGTGTGGGACTAAGGGCAATTGCAAGAACTGCCGTGGTGTACACCACGCTGTGGTATCCCGGCGGTCGTAATACAATGGAGTAAAAATTGTGTGATTTTTCAAGATGGGCCATGGTGGTACTCGACGGCCATTTGTTGTTACTACGTCATCGTAGTGTAGTCAGGTGTACCAACTGGCGGAAGACTGGGAGGTTGGTATGCTTGCACCCTCAAAACGTTGTCAGTGGCACGAAACGTTTACTCTTGCTACACGATATCCGAGCATGAAAAACTTGAATCCCAAGCTAAGGTGCACTTCACTTTCTATTTTCTTGGATTATAAGCCAATTCTAGGAATGAAATACGATCACTTACAGTGAATATAGGTATATAAAGCCTGTGACAACCATAAAAAACGTAGGATTAGAGTGTAATATTTGTTCCTTTCTTCTTTATCCTGTATTAAATCTAACAATAAACCAATAAATTTGTTACGAACTTGGGGTTGGGTGAGTGTAAATAAAGAGAACTATGGCCTGTTCTGTGGATGAAGTCAGTAGAATATAACAAAGTTCAGTATTCGGCATTTTAATTTTGCTATGACAGTGATGAACTCACTGTACAGATGAATTGGGATAAAATCTTGAAAAAAATATCACCATAACTGGTAGTTTTCTATCAAACAGGAAATTATCTTTGTACCAAAAATTTTTACTTTCATATTATACAAGTATAAAGACCAGTTATCTACAAGATATGAAAACTTAAGATAATGTTTCCTACTTGTCTCCACCTGATTATAGTAATGCAATAAATACCCTATGAAAGAAAGCAAGACATGAACACTTTCCGAATGTCAAGAGTAAAAATGTATACAATATGTTAATGACATGGACTAAACCAGCAGTTGGAGAAAAGTATCTGCTGTTTAAATGGTCTTTTATTTGGAAAAATATTCCATGTAAATACTGTATATGGATCCTCACCAGAGAGTCTTCATATAGTTAGTGTGCAGACATTTGTTTACAAGGCATATACTCACAACTATAATGGAAAAGAAGACATGTTAAGTTAGATTAGATTAGGTTCATCTTGTGAGCAAATGTCATGGTCCCCACATACAGAAGGTATATTCATGAAATTCTACTAACTAATCACAGACTAAAAATGTTAATCATAGAACAAGATGATAATTAAATGGTTTAAAAATATCCTGAATACAGTTTGCAATGTTAATTGCAAATTATTCCTGTATTTTTTAATGTTTAATATAAACTATAGTAATAATAAGGATAAGAATACAATGATAATGCTTATGTCAGGATATAGCCTTTAATAAAAGCAGGATATGTTATAATATATGGATGACCAAGAGAAAAGTACCTTACCACTATTTGTGCAACATTTGGAGTGGTGGTAATAATTTAATTTGCCATTGACAGTGGTAGAATCAAGTGCAGATATATTGGCTTTGTATGTCCATGATTCCAACAAAAAGGAATGTCTTCCAAAATAAATGAAATTGAAGGTCTTATTATCATTTTGGTCATCTAGGGAATTTTAGGATTTCAAGTTGACCGATGTTTTCCAGTTAGGTTAAGTTAGGTAGGTTAGGTTAACATTTTGAAGTAGAACATTAAAATTTTAATGGGCAAATAATTTTTTTTCTATGAATTTCTCCAAAAAAAGGGATCAAAGTTTTGGAATCACACATAAAAATCTACATTAGAAAAAAAATCTATTTTCTGCGTGTGTGTTGCATATCAAACCAACGTGTAAACGGGCACAGATGTTGTGTGTCTCCCAGAAACATGCAAGGTAAAAGGGCTGTCATGTGAATCTACCCTGAGCACTATACGCCCTGGTGGTTTGACCGACGTACTGATTCTAAATCGAACAGGCGTTCAACGAATCTTAAAGAAAGGATGTTATTTGTGTGATTTTCCAGTATATCACAACAATGTCGAAGTACAGCCTACAAAATTCCCAATTCGAGGTATTGTTGCGAAATGCCAACAGACTCGACAGGCCAGGATAGGTCAAGTAGCACCACATGTTAAGGTGATAGATCATCCCCAGGGCAAGTCACGCCTTTTAGAGCTGCTTGCCGACTATAGAAATATAGTAGCCTTGTCAGGGGAAAAGCTAGGTCAGAGAGATTTAACATCCCACCATATAACCTTAAAGGAGGGAACCAACCCTATTTATGTACCAGCTTATAGACTACCTCATAGCCAGCGCGCTGTAATACAAGATATGGTACAGGGTATGTTAGATGAGAATGTTATTTGACACTCAAAATCTCCTTTAATAGCCCATTATTCCTCGTCCCAAAAAAGGATGGTGGATGGCGCCCTGTTATAGATTTCAGGCGCGTCAATGATCAAACGATCCGTGATAGGTACCCTATGCCTATCTTGAGCGACATATTGCAATCCTTAGGCAAGGATAATGCGGTATTTAGCAACTTAGATTTGCTTAGTGGGGGTTGGCAAATACCACTCGATGAGAAATCACGAGAAATCACGGCATTTAGCGCGCCTCTAGGCCACTTTGAGTTTCTACGAATGCCATTTGGTCTCAGAAATGCCCCACTAACATTTCAAAGGATGATTAACACCCTGTTTGCCGGATTGATTGGTACCACAGTCTGCGCTTATTTGGATGATCTAATAGTAGTCAGTAAGGAGTCGATTCCCATCTGATTAAACTGCGTGAAGTGTTGAACAAACTTTCCACAGCAGGCCTCAAAATAAAACTCTCGAAGTGTGAGTTTTTAAAATCCAGAATCCATTTCCTTGGTCATGTAGTTGACGGTGAAGGCATACATAAAGTCAAAGCAGTATCTCAGTTCCCGCATCCTACCTCAAATGATCATGTGAGTAGCTTTCTTGGCTTATCTGGATATTATCGTTTCTTTATCAAGAACTATGCAACATTAGCATCGCCCCTAACAAGGCTGCTCAAAAAAGATGCAATGTTTATAAGGGACGCTGAACACGAAGATAGTTTTACGGCATTGAAGACAGCGCTTACCAATGCCCCGGTTCTAGCATTCCCAGACAACACTCAACCTTTCACTCTCTGTACTGACGCTTCCGGAATTAGAGTTGGAGCAGTGCTCATGCAAGAGGATACGCACAGGAAGTTTAGAGTGATAGCATTTGCAAGTCGCAAACTAATTGATGCTGAAACATGTTATTCGGGAACGCATTTAAAAACGTTAGCCGTTGTGTGGGCACTTAAGAAGTTCAAAGACATTATCTTTGGCTACAAGATAATTGTTTTTACTGATCATGCGGCAGTAACCGAGCTGTTCCATGGCAGAAACTTATCAGGCAGATTAGCACTCTGGAATCTGACAATTCAAGAGTTTGACCCCGAATTTAGGTATTTACCTGGGAGGGCGAATGTTGTCGCCGACGCTCTGTCAAGAACTATAGCACCAGTCATGCCTGTATCAACATTCAATCTTTCGCAACTGGAAGATGAGCAACGATGCGACCCATATTGGTCAGCAGTTATTTTTTCTCTCGAATCGGGTGAGGATGTTAAGCTCCCCAAGTTAATTCTTCCCTTAAATCAGATTGAATTACGACATAACATACTCCATAGGACGAGAAAATCACCTGAGGGTAATGTGTCTCAAATAGTCGTACCTGACACGTTGTGCAAAGCAGTAATGACATTGTTCCATGATGTTCCACAGGCAGGTCACTAAGGTCGTGATAAATGCTTAGCGAATTTACGAAAGAACATAAGAACATAAGAAAATAAGGAGTCTGCACTAGGCCGGTTGGCCTGTGCATGGCAGCTCCTGTCGAGAGTTACTACCACTCTCTATCATCCAGGAATCTATCAAGCCTCCTTTTGAAACTTTCCAGAGTTCCCGCACTTACTACAAAGTTGCTAAGCTTGTTCCACTCGAACACCACCCTATTTGTGAACCAGTTTCTTCCTATCTCCCTCCTAAACCTAAACTTATCCAACTTGAATCCGTTGCTCCGAGTCCTATCCTGCTCGGATATTATAAGAACTTTATCTATATCCCCTTTATTGATTCCTTTCACCCACTTAAATACTTCTATCATATCTCCCCTCACTCTTCGTCTTTCTAGGAAATGCAAGTTAAGTTTCTTTAACCTATCCTGATATGGAAGGTTTCTTCGTCCCGGAATCATTTTTGTCATTCTTCGCTGCACCGAATCTAATGAATTTATATCCATTCTATAATAGGGGCACCAGAACTGAACCGCACAATCGAGGTGCGGCCTGACTAGCGCAAGATATAGTTGCAATAAGACCTCTGCACTCTTACTACTTACACTTCTAGATATAAAACCCAGTACTCTGTTTGCCTTATTTCGAACATGAACGCACTGTTTTCTAGGCCGTAGGTCCGGCCTTACAAGTACCCCCAAGTCTCTTTCACAAGTCGACTTCTCTAGGTTGATGTTGTTAAGGCTGTATACATTGACAGTATTTGTTCTTCCAATATTAAGTACGCTGCACTTGCTGGTGTTGAATTTCTGGAACACTAGAAGAAGAACATATTATATAAATGGGTCAATACATCTGATATTATATTCATATTCACCACCCTGTAACTTTCCACTGGGTATGAGGTGACATGTTCAATGCACGTGATAAGGTGTGCCCACGGGAAGCTGTGTCATACTATGCTGAGTAAAGGCATAAGTGGCCGGCTCCCTGGCCACCTAAAGCGAGCAGTAGTTTGATATCCTTGATTAGAGGAAGACGTTATTTGAGAGCCGCAGTGGATGGTTCCGTCTTCCCTCGAGGAGGAACGACGTACCCATACCGTTCTCCCTCGATGGGTTACTACTCATAAGTCCCTCACAGCAACGTATATCGTAAAGACGTGATCTCACGTTTATATTACATAAACGCCGTCCCTTTCTCATTCACTTATATACAGTGGAACTTACGGTCAATCTACACTCAGGAATTATTGTTCCAATCCTTTTATAATAAAACAAGGAACTACAGTTGGGTTTCGTTATTTAAACCCAAATAATAAATATATGTGAACGGCCTGGTTAATTGGACAATCCAGCCGATTCACCATTGGAATTTTTTTATTTTAATTTTTTTTTAACAAACAAAATTACCCACAATATGTAGGTGTTGGAAACTTATAATTATTAACCCTCATAACTAAAGATGTTTCAGAATTTGCAAATTTAACTAACACAATATTAATGACTTTATTTTCACTTACCCGTGGAGATACAGCTGAATATTCACCTTTCACCAATAATTGAAGAAATAAATCTTGGTATCATGATTGATGGGTAATTTTTCCGGTTCCAGGGAAGATTTTGGAATACGCTACCTAATCTAACCTACGAATTGGTTCCCAGACTCAGAACAGAAAAATTTGGAGACGTTCCGTTAAATCCCTAAAATTACTCATAGACCAGAAAAAATGCAGTTTCTGGAATTTTCAGAAAATTTGCATTTGGAGAAATCATAGCATATGCGTTAGTTAATTTTTATTTTTTATTGTATACTCTGCATACATACATGGATATTATGTACTAATTTATTTGTAAAATTTGTGGATAATTTTTCTTGTAAAATACTTTACTCATGATCATCCATATATTATAACATCCTGCTTTTAATCTAATATACTACAGGACTAGGCGTGTGTCTGTTTGTGTGTGTGTGTGTGTGTCTGTCTGTTCTGGGCAGCCAAATGCACAATCGTTTTTCATCAAACTTGGTAGAAAAATCTAAAAAAAATCGTAGAGTGGAACAAACCTGGTCCCATATCGATGGTTTCTTTAGGAAGCCATTACATAACCATTTTATTTACGCTGGAAACGGTGGAAGTCTACAGACTTGACGCACCCTCATTCGCTGTACGCTGTCAGCCCACGATTGCAGTTATCGTACGGATCCCTCCTCCTTCCCCCACTTTTTTTCTTAGCTTACTTATTTTTTTAATGTTGTTTGCATTAGTAAAGGAAGGAAGATGAGTAAATGGAAGAATAAAGAAGGGGAAACAGAAAATAGCTAGAGATAACAGGTGGGGGGGGGGGGGAGCTGAGTTTCATCATGCGTCTGGATGCAAAGTTTCAACGTTACCAGACGACCTTACAGCTACAGTGTGTACTTAGTACTGTGGGTGACTGTACATGGAAAAAGAGAAGAGATAAAAAGATAATAAAGGAATGCATGGAGAAGATGACTACAATAGACACAGGGTGAATATAGACAGCGAAACAGACAGGAGGTTGACAAAAATAGACAGATTCATACATGCACAAATAGACAATATGGCAACTAACATGACAGACAGACAGCTGACTGACTGGTTCACATTAGACAAACAGGCAGACACACGCCAACAACGGATAAGACAGACAGATTTGCGACACAAAGAGTACAGACGGGCTTACATTCAAACACCACGCACGCGAACAGACAGTTTGGGTGGCAATAGACAGGACGGATAGACTTGAGACAGATTCGAAGGCATTTATAAACAAGAATAACACCAAATTGACCATAGCTGCGTCAGTGAGGGTAGGAGGTCTTACATCCACCAGCGTAAATAATAAGACGCATTGAAAACTAACACCCTCGCGCGGAAAGAACATCTATGGTCGGTCAGTCATGTGAGATGGGCCTAAAACTGACTAACATAGATGATGACTATGATGACTTAACACAGGTGATGACTTAAGCAGATGGTGACTAATCTAACCAGAATCAAGGTCACTTCTCTTCATAATGTAATTTATCTCGGAATGATCATCGGTGATTCATAATAAAAATTTTTGTTTTTTATGATTTTAACCTCTCCTTATGGCGAAATCTTTCTTTAACTAATTATTCTAACCTTTATTCTATTCCTTCTTATAGTACATTAGATACTGTAAGTATCACGACCACGACCATGATTTTAACAACCAGGACCACGATTATAACAACCAGGACCATGATTATAACAACCAGGACCATGATTATGACAACCAGGACCATGCTTATAACAACCAGGACCATGATTATAACAACCATGACCATGATTATAACAACCACGACTATGATTATAACAAGCACGACCATGAACATAACAACCATGACCATGATTATAACAACCACGACTATGATTATAACAATCACGACTATGATTATAACAACTACGACCATGATTATAACAACCACGACTCTGATTATAACAACAAAGACAATTATTATAACAACCACGAACATGATTATAACATCCACGACCATGATTATAACAACCAAGAGTATGATTATAACAACCACGACCATAATTATAACATTCACGAACATGATTAAACAACCACGACAATGATTATAACAACCACGACTATGATCATAATCACGACTATGATTATAACACCCACGACCATGATTATAACAACCACCACAATGATTATAACAACCACGACTATGATCATAACCACGACTATGATTATAACAACCACGACCATGATTATAACATCCACGACCATGATTATAACAACCAAGAATATGATTATAACAACCACGACCATAATTATAACACTCACGACCATGATTAAACAACCACGACAATGATTATAACAACCACGACTATGATCATAACCACGACTATGATTATAACAACCACGACCATGATTATAACAGCCACGACTATGATTATAACAACCACGACCATGATTATAACAACCACGACCATGATTATAACAACCACGACTATGATCGTAACCACAACTATGATTGTGACAACCACGACCATGATTATAACAACCACGACTATGATTATAACAACCATGACCATGGATATAACAACCACGACCATGATTATAACAACCACGACCATGATTATAACAACCACGACTATGATTATAACAACCACGACCATGATTATAACAACCGCGAATTTGATTATAACAACCACGACAATGATTATAACAACTATGACCATTATTATAACAACCACGACTATGATTATAACAACCACGACCATGATTATAACAACCACGAATATTATTATAGCAAGCATGACCATGAATATAACAAGCACGACCATGAGTATAGCAACCACGACTATGATTATAACAAGCAGGACCATGAATATAACAAGCACGACCATGAGTATAGCAACCACGACTATAATTATAACAAGCACGACCATGAACGTAACAACCATGACCATGATTATAATAATAATAATAATAATAATAATAATTAACGGTTTATTGAAAGAGCTTGGCAGCCAGAAGGCTGAAAATATACAGTTACATATTTGGGGAATGGGTTACGAATTACAAATAATATACAAGTAACATAAGTGACACAAATAAGACATATAATAACTTAGATGGGGAAAAGCTCAAACTACAGTTCATTTCAACATAGTGACCGTGTTACAGTATTACAAGTTGTTGATAATTTTTACAATGGTTGGGACTGGGCTGTTCTTATAGCGATCAGTTCGTGCACGTATGGGCTGGATGCGGTTGTGGTGTCGAACAGCAATTCTCGGACAAGGGATCTCAGGTGGTAGTAGGAGCCGGTGTCGGGGATGGTGTAGAAGCTTCTTACCAAATTTGCAGATGAGGTCGTGGTGATGGTCAGTGAGAGTCGAAAGGGTCAGTGTGTTGAGCGCTTCTTGATATGTGGAGTAGGAGGGGGAGAGAATAATCTTGCATGCCCTCTTTTGTACTTTTTCTAGGTGTTTACGTTGTGTGGCATTTAGGGAGGAAGACCAGGTGGGGGAGGCATAGGTGAGCTTGGGAAGTATGAATGTTGTGTAAACACTGAGGAGCTCGTGTGCAGGAACTCCGAGGGACTTGAGTCGGCGGAGGAGGTGGAGACGGAAACTGGAGGATTTGACAACTTCATTGACGTGTGGTTTCCAATTTAGTTTTTTGTCTATGGTGACGCCGAGGAGCTTCGTGGAATCTACAACCTGGAGTGTGTTCGGACCTAGAGTAATGGAAGGAGGTGGGACAATGTCGGAGGAGAGGTTGATGTGCATAACCATGGTCTTGGTATGGTTGATGGTGACATGGTTGTTGGTGGCCCAGTTTTGGAGACTGTTCAATAAATCCTGAAGGGCGGTATAGTTGGGAGCAGAATTGTTGACGCTGATCCCAATGGTGGAGTCGTCGACATATTTCCAGCGAGCAGGGGTTTCTCTTAGGGCATCATTGATGAGCATAAGGAAGCAGAGTGGTCCCATCTTGGTGCCTTGGGGGACGCCACAGGTGAGTGACTGAAAGGTGGAGACAGCCCCTCGGAAGCGTACAGCTTGGCGTCGGTCACTGAGGAAGTCTGTAAGCCATGGTATGAGGCTTCTTCGAAGCCCGAGGTCAATAGCTTTGTTGATGATTATATTGTGGTCGACTAGGTCGAACGCTTTAGTGAAATCAATGAAGGCGACAGCTACAGACGTTTTTCGTTTCTCGAGATGGCGGTATATGTAATCGAGAAAGCTGACAAGACAGTGAGTGGTGGAGGAAGTTTTCATGTTGCCAAATTGCTGAGGGTCTACGACTCCTGCAATATCAGCATAAGCCCAGTCGAACACAAAACTTTCACAGATTAGGCTGGGTATTGGGGTGATTGCAATAGGTCGTAGCTGATTTAAGGATTGTGGGCTGGTTGACTTGGGCACTGGTGATACATAAGAGGTCTTCCAGTCAGCTGGGCATCTGGCTTGACTGAGAGAAGCATTGATGATGGAGCAGAGGGGTTTAGCAAGCTCCGGGGAGAACTCCTTGAAGAGTTTCATTGGTAAGTCAATGGGGGTGGTAGAGCGTTTTAATTTTAGTTTGTCCAGGCGTTTTGCTACTTCAAATTCTTCTACTAAGTCAGTGGGAAGGGGGGCTGGTAGGTAAGCAGGGAGAGTTGTTGTGTCAAGCCGTGGGAGCGTCTGGCATATAGTAGCGAAATGGTTATTTGTTTGCTCAGCTGCGTCAACACTAGTGAGATGGCTAAGGAAGGGGAGGGGGTGTGTCTTATTGTTTAGTCCACAGAGTTCTTTAAGCTTACCATACCATTGACTGATGTTGGTCTGCTTCAGGTGTTGTAATTTGGTTGGGTAGTGGGACTTCTTTGCAGTGCGTATAACAACCACGACTATGATTATAACACTCACGACCATAATTATAACAACCACGACCATGATTATAACAACCATGACTATGATCGTAACCACAACTATGATTGTAACAACCACGACCATGATTATAACAACCACGACTATGATTATAACAACCATGACCATGGATATAACAACCACGACCATGATTATAACAACCACGACCATGATTATAACAACCACGACTATGATTATAACAACCACGACCATGATTATAACAACAGAGAATTTGATTATGTAGTGATGGGTTGTCAGACCACAGCTTACATCTCAGAAACTCCAGACTTGACCCGACATTAAGGAGGTCAAAAGTAAAGGGTAACTCTGCGGTTGACCAAGGATTATAAATCAGCCAGGCTCCCCTCCCATGTCACACGGCCAACAAACATGTAAGAAGGCACCAGCCGACTCTCTCCCAATATACACAATATCCTACACCGCAGAAAGAAGTCCAGACCTGACCTCACATTAGCCAGGTCAAATGTAACTCTCAAGCCCAACTCAAGGGGCCACAAATCAACCAGGGCCTCTCATGACACGGGCCCACCTGATGACTTCTCCAGAAGATACAACTTATAGTCTCTATAAAGTCCAGACCTGACCTCACATTGGCCAGGTCAAATGTAAGGAGACCCTTCGCCGCCGCCCCCCCCCCCCCCCGGATCAGCTCAACCTGACGGCTCGCCTCCCAATATATAGGACGTCCTAGTCCTCCCTCGAAGAAATTCGCAGACAGAGATACCCTGACACACAGGCAGAGACAGAGAGAGAGTGTGTCTTGTAACAAGGTGGCCAGCTACCACGTCCCAGGTCCTGCTCGAGAGAAGTCAGGGGCGGGAGGCAAGCCGCCTCCGGTCGCCTCCAGTCGCCTCCGGTCAGGACCGAGACTTCCCTCCGGCGCCCAGCTAAGCAGTCTCCCATAGAGACAACCCAGGACTACCTGCTAGGCCTCACCTAGGTCACGTGAGTGTTTGTCAGAGCTTTCAGTGGGATGAGTTACTTACGTGGGAAGTGTATTCATTTCATGTTCGTGTCCGAGAATCAGAGTGTCTAGTAACGTAATATGATGTCCTAGTAACGTAAATATAATGTCCTAGTAACGTCAATAGAAGGTGTTATTAATGTGTCCATGTCATGTTCGTAATTAATAAAGAGTTGTAACGAAGGGGTGTTTGAGAAGTCGCCCTTAAGAAGTAATAGATGTGTATTGACATATAAGATACGATAAGTGTAAATAACTATCACGGCCACGCTACCAAAATCTTCCTCTCTTTATACTCTTATACTATCAATATTCTACCTATATGTAATCTTCTTCTTGTGAGATTTGTCTCATTATAATTATAACAACCACGACAATGATTATAACAACCACGACCATAATTATAACAACCAAGAATATGATTATAACAACCACGACAATGATTATAACAACCACGACTATGATCATAACCACGACTATGATTACAACAACCAAGAATATGATTATAACAACCACGACCATGAATATAATATCCACGACCATGATTATAACAACCACGACTATGATTATAACAACCACGAACATGATTATAACAACCACGACCATGATTATAACAACCAAGAATATGATTATAACAACCACGACCATAATTATAACACTCACGAACATGATTAAACAACCACGACAATGATTATAACAACCACGACTATAATCATAACCACGACTATGATTATAACAACCACGACCATGATTATAACAACCACGAATATTATTATAACAAGCATGACCATGAATATAACAATCACGACCATGAATATAGCAACCACGACTATGATTATAACAAGCACGACCATGAGCGTAACAACCATGACCATGATTATAACAACCACGACTATGATTATAACAACCACGACCATGATTATAACACCCAAAACCATGAATATAATATCCACGACCATGATTATAACAACCACGACTATGATTATAACAACCACGAACATGATTATAACAACCACGATCATGATTATAACAACCACGACAATGATTATAACAACCACGACTATGATCATAACCACGACTATGATTATAACAACCAAGAATATGATTATAACAACCACGACCATGAATATAATATCCACGACCATGATTATAACAACCACGACTATGATTATAACAACCACGAACATGATTATAACAACCACGATCATGATTATAACAACCACGACCATGATTATAACAACCAAGAATATGATTATAACAACCACGACCATAATTATAACACTCACGAACATGATTAAACAACCACGACAATGATTATAACAACCACGACTTTGATCATAACCACGACTATGATTATAACAACCACGACCATGATTATAACAACCACGACCATGATTATAACAACCAGGACCATGATTATAACAACCACGACCATGATTATAACAACCACGACCATGATTATAACAACCACGACCATGATTATAACAACCAAGAATATGATTATAGCAACCACGACCATAATTATAACACTCACGAACATGATTAAACAACCACGACAATGATTATAACAACCACGACTATGATCATAACCACGACTATGATTATAACAACCAGGACCATGATTATAACAACCAGGACCATGATTATAACAACCAGGACCATGATTATAACAACCACGACCATGATTATAACAACCACGACCATGATTATAACAACCAAGAATATGATTATAACAACCACGACCATGAATATAATATCCACGACCATGGTTATAACAACCACGACTATGATCATAACCACGACTATGATTATAACAACCACGACCATGATTATAACAACCACGACCATGATTATAACAACCACGACCATGATTATAACAACCACGACCATGATTATAACAACCACGACCATGATTATAACAACCAGGAATATGATTATAACAACCACGACCATGAATATAATATCCACGACCATGATTATAACAACCACGACTATGATTATGACAACCACGAGCATGATTATAACAACCACGAGCATGATTATGACAACCACGAGCATGATTATAACAACCACGACCATGATTATAACAACCGAGAATATGATTATAACAACCACGACCATAATTATAACACTCACGAACATGATTAAACAACCACGACAATGATTATAACAACCACGACTATGATCATAACCACGACTATGATTATAACAACCACGACCATGATTATAACAGCCACGACTATGATTATGATAACCACGACCATGATTATAACAACCACGACCATGATTATAACAACCACGACCATGATTATAACAACCACGACCATGATTATAACACTCACGACCATGATTATAACAACCACGACTATGATCATAACCACAACTATGATTATAACAGCCTCGACCATGAATATAACAACCACGACTATGATTATAACAACCATGACCATCTGGAAAACGATGTCGCTGTACTCTGTCAGCCGGACGGTGGTTGCGCGCTAGCCAAGCGTGAGCGTTCGAACTTTCACGCCTTGGTAAACTGTGCCACCGGACTTGCCACCGGGCAGGAAGGGCCCAAGATCACTTGTAAAGGCTATATCCTGACATAAGCATTATCATTGTGTTCTTATCCTCATCTTTATTACAGTTTGTATTAAACATTAAGAAATGCAGGAAAAATTTACAATTAATATTGCAGACTGTATTGAGGATATTTTTAAACCATTTAATTATCATCTTGTTTTATGTTTAACATTTTTAGTCTCTAATTAGTTGGTAGAATTTCATGAATATACTTTCTGTATATGGGTTCCATGACATTTGCTCACAAGATGAACCTTATCTAACCTAACCTAACATGTCTTCCTTTCCATTATTGTTGTGAGTAGATAACCTGTCTTTATACTTGTATGATATGAAAGTAAAAAATTTTGGTACAAAGATCATTTCCAGTTTGATAGAAAACTAACAGTTATGGTGACATATTTTCAAGATTTTATCCCAATTCATCTGTACATAGCAAAATTATAATACCGAATACTGAACTTTGTTATATTCTACTGACTTCATCCACACTGACCCAACCCCAAGTACGTGGCAAATTTTTTACTTTATTGTTAGAGGAAAGGAACAGATATTACACTCTATTCCTACGTTTTTATGGTTGTCTCAGGCTTTATTTACCTATAGTCATTGTAAGTGATTATATTTCATTCACAGAATTCTCTTATATTCCAAGAAAATAATAAAATGAGGTGCACCTTAGCTTGGGATTCAAGTTTTTCATGCTCGTAAATCGGGTAGCAAGAGTAAACGTTTCGTGCCACTGACAACGGTTTGAGGGTGCAGGTATACCAACCTCCCAGTTTTCAGCCAGTTGGTACACCTGACTACACTACGATGACGTAGTAACAACAAACGACGGTTGGGTACCACCATGGCCCATCTTGAAAAATCACAAATTTTCACTCCGTTGTATTACGACCGCCGGGATACCACAGCGTGGTGTACACCATGGCTGTTCTTGCAATTGGCCCTAAATTTGATATTGTCATGCTTCGAATTTAAATAATTTAGGAACATGGGATGTGATCAAGTGATCTGAAAATTAAAAATGTGTCATCAATATACCGACGATAGAACAAAGGCTTAAATTGGGCGGGACATTCGGTTAGCCAAAACTTCTCGAGGTGACAGAGGAAAGCGTTGGCCAACATGAGACCTAAGGGTGAACCCTTAGCAACACAATCACATTGCTTATAATCTTTGTTATTATATAAAAACAAACAATCTTTTACAGCCAATTTAAAAAAATATTTAAATTGTGGTCCATTGAATCGATCAACTATATCAGTATTGGAGAACATTTTGTCTGTACCTACTGTATGTCAATAGTTTCGGCAAAAGGAATGTTGGTAAATAGAGACTATATATCAAAGTTAGCCAAACACTATATATATATATATATATATATATATATATATATATATATATATATATATATATATATATATATATATATACTATATATATATATATATATATAACAATGAAGTATGTCTGTTTGTCTGTGTGTGGTGTTTTTGTTTGTGTGCCCGCACGAGAATCTCGGAAACTATTTTACCGATCTGTAGTGATGATGGATGGTGTTATATGTAGTGATGATGATGGATGGTGTTATATGTAGTGATGATGGATGATATTATATGTAGTGATGAAGGATGGTGTTATATGTAGTGATGATGGATGATGTTATTTGTAGTAATATTGGATGTTGTTATATGTAGTGATGATGGGTGGTGTTATATTTAGTGATGATGGTTGGTGTTATATGTAGTGATAATTAGACAATTTATCTATATAAAACAAAGAAGTATGTCTGTTTGTGTGTGTGTCCACACGAAAATCTAAGAAACAATTTTACAGATCTGTAGTGATGATGAATGGTGTTATATGTAGTGATGATGGATGATGCTATAAGTAGTGATGATGGATGTTGTTATATGTAGTGATGATGGGTGGTGTTATATGTAGTGATGATGGATGGTGTTATATGTAGTGATGATGAATGGTGTTATATGTAGTGTTGATGGATGATGTTATATGTAGTGATGATGGGTGGTGTCATATGTAGTGATGATTAGACAATAAAATAACAGTTTAATGCTAAAAAATATACTTTGCTGTACCGTTGTAGTGAAAAACATGGTGGAACTAACATACACCGTGAATGAACTATTGATGGAAGAAGAAGTTTTGGGGACTGAACAGTGAGACAATGTGGAGCCTCCCGGAAGGTGGCGTCCTACCGTGGCCTGGCGGATGAGCGCGATTCTGCAAGTATATATATATATATATATATATATATATATATATATATATATATATATATATATATATATATATATATATAGAATCATATGAAGATCTTCCCCCCCAAAGTATCCAACTGAAGATCCTCCCCCCCCCCAGGCTAGATCATATGAAGATCCTCCCCCCCCAAGTAGGTTTGGGGGTTAGGTTTGGTTTGGTTTGGTTTGGTTTGGTTAGGTGAGGTTAGGTTAGGTTAGGTTAGGTTAGGTTAGGTTAGGTTTGATTAGGTTAGGTTAGGTTAAGTTAGGTTTGGTTAGGTTTGGTTAGGTTAGGTTTGGTTTGGTTTGGTTTGGTTTGATTTGGTTAGGTTAGGTTAGGTTAGGTTTGGTTAGGTTAGGTTAGGTTTGGTTTGGTTTGGTTAGGTTAGGTTAGGGTAGGGGGGGGGTGGATCTTCAGATGAGCGCGACTGGGTTTGATCATATGAAGATCCTCCCCCCCAGGCTAGATCAAATGAAGATCCTCCCCCCCAAGTAGGTTTGGGGGGGAGGATCTTCATATGATCCTATATATATATTTCATTAGCCCAATAGCACGCGGACTTCTACATACAATCAACACCTCAACCCGCCAGGATTCTTTCCCACAGCCCACTAGCCCATGACTGTGACCGGGGAACGCTAACCGCTGGACCACCAGGATACTAATAGCAGTCCTAGACTTTGTTATATTTCACACAAAGCCTGTTCAACGAGCTTATGGCGCCGTGAACCTCTAACGGGGACTAGTGGGCCGTGGGTTCGAATCCTGGCGGGTTGAGGTGTTGATTATATATATATATATATATATATATATATATATATATACATATATATATATACACAGGAGTATAGTTTGAACATTTATAAAACCTGTTCTTGTTGGGCCAACAAATTCCTTGTAGATTTATAAACCTATATTGCATCTTTGGGTATGACAATGTTACTTTAATCATATTTGTATAGTCAACTTCTTCTTTGTGACCAACATTCAGTGTGTGGCCTAATGGAACAGAGGGATTTGTGTAGTCTGTTTTCACAATATAAATAAAAGTGGGAGGAAGGGATGGCTGTAGGGAAAGGGGAAAGCCTTCTTGATACAAAACTGAATATACGTTAACCTTTTTATCACGTTTAATAGTATCATTATTGTAGCCTTCATACCGACTCAAATTTTGTCATTTCCCATTTTAATGGTAAGGCTTCAAGTCATAAAAACCAGTAATTTTTCACGGAAACTCGTGTATAGGTATTAAAAAATCCACACTTGTGTGAGAGCCTTGCAACACCAGGAAATCGAATGCGAATTCGACAACAAAAAATTATCAGCAGCAAAGAGACAGCAGCATTAACAGCTGACAGCTACGATGAAAATGCATGACGTCTGTGTAGTGTTAACGAGGATGTTATACAGTACTTGTAGTTAAGGTGTGTAGGATACAGCACATTATGTCAAGAGGAGTAATTAAAGTTACCTTCATATTGCAATCAGAAGTGTATATCTCAAGATTCCCTAAACCTGATTTTCTTAACATTGAGTCTCTGATATTTGTATAAATTATGACCTTTTTAAAATAATGGAAGAATAACCTTCATACTGCAGTAGAACGTGTAGCCGAAGATCCCTTAAACCTAATTATCTTTACAATGTGTTTTCTGATACTAGAATTACTTTTGACTTTTGGAGTGGACAGCACCCGACAATTACCTGGTTTGGTTAAAGGTTTGTATTTTATAAATACACTTCCTTCTGTCTTCTTCCTGGAGCATGTTACACCTGCAGCTGCTGGACAAGGTCGGTGTGGTGTTGGCCTGGCAGGGGCTGCAAGTTCCTCCAGACACAGACAATGTCCCACAGAGCACAGACTGCCTCCCTGTTACCGCGATCATCACCAACCACAAGGTAACCAGCCAGCCATTTCCCGATCCGCTCACTAATTCAACACGTAATGCATTTCCATATAAAGATTATTAGTGTTTATCCCTGTTTCTAAACAAAAAAATATCACGCCGGTAAATTTAAGAAAGTGATAAATAACCAAACTGGCGTAATAAATGTAAAATACATTAAAGCATAAAGTGGTGTAGTGGCAACTCACAATCACGCTCCGGGCGGGGTTCTGAGATATTATCAGACGGGAAGTGGCCACTGACTCAGCCATCACCTGCTGGCGAATTCTTACACCTCCATTTTTTGTTCTTGAAGCTGACCGCACTCACTACTTTTGTTTATTTGTCAATTCGGTAAATAAAGAAAACCATAATGTAGTATTTACTGACGCATCATAACCTGGCCCTTGCATAAACTCATCGAAATGGTGAATAAAATCCATTATCCGCAGAGCACAGGAGAATGATATCAGTCTCTGGTTATCTTGTAAGGTAAGGCACTTCAAGATGATTAGATATGACGTATAATGAACCACGAGAGCAATTAGTCATTAAAACATGATTTAAGGCAGAAGTTGATTGTTTTTGGCACTCATAAACTGAGTTGTTAAAAGTTTTCTTCTTGTCGGAACGGAATGGAAGAGTTCTTCAAATATAACACTATACCAATTGATATATCAATCTACAGGTGATGCAGAAATAAATAGAGCAGAAGTACTGTACTAGAAGTCGTAAGTCATAACATAATAATAATAATAATAATAATAATAATAATAATAATAAAAAGTACTTGCACTTTCAGCACCACAAGCGAGCAGCGACCCAACAGAAGAACGCCGTGGGAGACAATAATACTCTCAACCGGGTTCAAGGTAAGCAACTATGTGACGTCATCGCCAACTACCTCTGACGTCAGTGCAACTGTGACGTCACAACTGACTTAACTGGACCTCGTTCGAGCGTGATAATATGACACAGACTTCGGCCGGTCAATAGTGTTTTTTTTTGACTGGTACACGGAGTGTTGAAGGTGGCGGCTGATATTGTTAGCCTTGAATGATACAACTGTACCCTTCTTTATCATATGATTCTTGCCAAGGATATATTCACTACTTGGAATTACAACACTTCCTTAGACAAGATGGTTTTAAATGGTAATAATATATTTCTTCTGCTTTTGATAACAATAATTTACCAAAGGCTTAAGTACTGATCATATCATTTAGCGATCAATAAAATTCTCGGAAATATGAACTTGCAATGTGATAAATATCTTGAGTCAGCCTTGAGGGTAGGTCCAGAATAGTTACCATCTGGTGTGTATGTTTGTGACTGAAAAAAGTCTCACATCTTTTACCTCGTTATTACAGTATAACTTATGGATTTGATGTAGTTCTTTAAGATAAAATTTTATCTCTGGGTGCGAGAAATTTTATTTTAATATATTGTATCGTTAGTGTGCAGGTTCCTGTGTTTTAGAAGTCATTTACCTGTGAGTTACCTGTGAGTTACCCGTGAGCTACCTTGAGCAAGGTCAACATAGAAAGGTCGGCCGGACAGTGGTCGCGTTTTCGCTCTCTCTGCGCAGTGACGTCACGTGAACTATAGCTGACTGGCCAGCTCCCTCTCTCTCTCTCTCTCTCCTGTAGTCTGTCTATGTTTACAGTATCATCATAACCCCGTTTCCTATATCCTGGTATAAGGAGGCTTAGCTCGGAAAGAAGGAGAAAGATGTAGCTATAGTAAGAAAGGCTGTCTAAAAGGGTGTCATAAAGGGTCTGGCCACTTTCGTCCCTTCATTGTGGAGGGAAGACAGCTGGCATTATTAGAGTATTCTTACTAATGTCCTGAAATCATGCACTTATTTCAGTGCAATTTATCTGTGCACTTGAGTTCATAACTGCCTCTTCTGAAATGTTTCCGTAATAGTGTGTATGCATCTAAAAGGGGAATAAATATATCATGATAACTTAAATTATATTTACACATATAGGTTATAAATAAATAACATCAGCTGCAACCCAAGGCAATCTGCTTTTCCTACTATAATTTTTATATTTTCATAAAATTTATATTTTCACTTCTGCAATTCTTACTTGTTTTCTTATTTATCCTAATGCTACTGTTCAGTTTAAAGAACACAGACATTTTGTCAAAGAAGAATAAAACATCCTGGGGTACATCAACTCTCCATCTCAGGCACAATTGTTTGAAACAGTCTTTTCCCCTCTATAAGACTAACCCCATGTACAGCCTTAAATACGTCTCTCATAATGGTTAATTGAGAAAATAGAGTGTCAGAGGAAACATACAGTTCACCTCTGTTTATTTCTTCCGTCCATGTTTTGGTCACGGATGTGTTCTTTCTGGCCTAAGTGTGGGTATTTCACGTAAAACCTTCTTACAATATAGCCACCGACGTACCTAAGAGCTTCCTCTTCCATGACTAAATCTATTGCTTTACCGGCATTTTTGTCAGGGTTTATACACTCTCCTAGGTTTTCATTAAACTAATCATTTAACATTTTTCTACTTTATTGCCAATACCCAAGTCTTTGAAACATTGATTAGTTATATAGAGTTCTACTGCCAGCTCTCTGTCATCGAATGGTGTACCTTTATCATTTGTTTGTCTAAGACCAATATTTCTTGACAAGCAGTCAAAATTATCATAAATTGTGTTAGATTTCTCAGAAATTAGTGAAAAGTCTTTTCCCGGGAGTAACTTCTTGAGCCTGAACTTAAAATTCACAGCATTTGGACGGTCGTAGGTTCCATGCATCTGCCTCATGCACCCAAACAAATGCTCCAGACAATCTTGATTTAGTTTTCTAGTTAGAATGAATTAAAGATTAAAAGACTTCAGGAGCATTTTGTACAACCTTATAAGTGACCGAGATGATAATATTACCCCTTTCTGAAACTTGTAAAGGCCTTTCAACAGTGGGTTTTTACTCTCATTGCTGTCACCACTTCAATCATTCTATGTAGAACATTTACTTGGTCACATAAATTAATTCCAAATGAATTAAGTGATTGCTTTTCACCAAACTTATGAGAAGAATTAATAATGTCAAACCATTCGTCCACCAGATATATGAAGTCAGCAGTTTCCTTCCAATTTCTACTCTCCAGTAGTCCTCTTTCTCGAAGATATTTCAGTGAGCTAAAGCAAGTTTTTGACAACAATTGAACTGCATATTTAACCCGCTGTCGTTGCTGACTCCTATACATTTGAATGCATTTCACTTAGTTTGTATGTTAAGCCATACTCTGTCTTACTTGCCGTCATTATTTCCCGAATAGAGGAATCAGTTATAAGGCTTCCATTCCTTAGGTAAAATCCTGAATCGAGAAAATTATCCCTAATTAGTTTAATCAAATGTGGCCCATCTGCAAACACAAATATATCCCGATCAGCTCTCGGGTCTTTGAGAGATTTTTTCTTTCTTTCCACGGGATCAATGTCAAATTCTTTCCACATCCTAAGGATACTGGACCCGAAGTCGTGCACCATTGCAATGACAGGGTAACCTGCATGCTCAAACTCTTCTATTAAAGTTAACAAGATCTTTTATATATATGGGACATCAAAGTCATAAAAAAATTGTTGCTTCCAATTGCCTACCAGTCCGCTTAGCATGACAACCTGGACTTTCTCATGAGGTTTATATAGGATATCCTTACCTTTGCCATAACTCCATTCACTCGCAATGGCCATTTCATCTAATAATATCACAGCTAACCTTTCAAGTGAACTAAAGTGTCAGACTTTGTCTTCATGAGTAACAGCGCAGAGAAAGCATAATTCTGCTTACTATGAATTATCTGTATCATGAGTGGAAAATGCTGTGTGAGAACACAGTAAACTTTTTATCTCACTTTTAATAAAATTACTTTATCATTTATATGGGTGTGCCAATATAATTGTGTACACATAAATGGTCCGGGTAAGACTGGGGTCAACTTGTTAAGTACAAGGAGATGCAGGCCGAGTGGATCATCTGACGTCATCACTCCCGCCCGCCTCGGACCTCGCCTGCCCGCCTGCCGACCTCTCCATCTTGACCTTGCTTCTGAGTTACCTGTGCGTTACCTGTGAATAAAAGTGAGAAGAATACGATGAACCCAGCAGACTATGATTGGTTTCATTTGGTCATAATTATTATTATTATTATTATTATTATTATTATTATTATTATTATTATTATTATTATTATTATTATTATTATTATTATTATTATTATTATTATTAACAGAGGAATCCTCCGGTGGGGTGATGCCAATAAACAGAGAGACATTAAAACTACTGAAAGAGAAACATCCCCCTGCAAGCGAAGACGAAGGCATCAGGTTCCAGGGTGACTATATCCAACCAAATGCTGTCCTGTTCGAGAAAATAACAGGAGAGATGGTGTGGAAAAAGGCACTGAAGACTCGAGGAGGAGCCGGCCCTTCAGGTCTGGATGCAAACGGTTGGAGAGTCATCCTCAGCACAAACAAGTTTGGCCCTGTAGCAAGCGATCTCTGCACTGCCATTGCCGCCCTTGCAAGAAAGCTTGCATCCTCTTGCTGCCATCACCTCCAGGCCCTGACGGCCTGCCGCCTTATTCCTCTGGAAAAGAAACTAGGATGTAGACCTATAGGGGTGGGAGAAGTGCTGAGGCGGATCATCGGCAAATGCATAATGGAGGTGGTAAAGGATGATGTCAGGGCAGCAGCAGGGAACCTACAAGTGTGTGCTGGCCACCAGGCTGGCGGGGAGGCCGCCATTCACGCCATGAGATTGATATTTGAGCAGCGTGATTGTGAGGCCGTTCTCCTGGTGGATGCTTCAAACGCATTCAACATACTTAACCGCAAGGCTGCACTGCACAACATCAAGATCAAGTGTCCAAGCTTTGCGATGTATGTTGAAAATTCGTATAGGAATCCATCAGACCTCTACATAGTAAACAACAAGGCTCTAAGAGGTGATACCATATTACAGTCAACCGAGGGAACAACACAGGGGGACCCTGTTGCAATGGCAATGTATGCAATTGGCCTATCAGTGCTCCAACAAGAAAAAAAATTTGAAACAACTGGGGTCAAACAAGTGGCATATGCTGATGACCTTACAGGAGCAGGAAAAGTGGAGGGCATCAAAAAGTGGTGGGACTTGGTAACATGGCGAGGTCCACAAATAGGGTACCACCCAAACGCCAGCAAGTCCTTCGTCATCGTGAAGCCAGAACATTATGAACGGGCATTGGAGATTTTTGGCGGAAGTGAGGTCAAAATAACTAAGGACGGCCAAAGACATCTAGGCGCAGTAATTGGCACTACGGTCTTCAAGACCGAGTATGTAGGGGGAAAGATGAATGAGTGGGTTAGTGAAATCCAAGCTCTGTCTGAGATTGCTAACACAGAGCCACATGTGGCCTTTGCTGCATTCACCCATGGAGTCAAACATCGTTGGAACTACCTGATGCGTACTATCCCTGATATCGGACCTCTCCTCCTCCCTCTGGAAGAAGTTATCAGTGTCAATTTCATTCCTAAATTAGTGAAACACCCTGACTTTACCCCAGCAGAAAGAGCATTTCTTGCACTTCCACCAAGACTGGGAGGGATGGGACTAACCAATCCAGAGGAGATTGCTGCCACCGAACATCAAAATTCACTTAAGCTCACGGCAGCCCTCACGGACCACATAATAGCCCAGAATGCAACAGGGGATGTGGATACCAGTGAAGTAAATAAGATTCGTAGGTCCATTACGACAGATCGACAGCACTGCCAAAATTAAAAGTTGCAGCAACTGTTGCTGCAGGCACCAGAAAATTTAAAAAAAAAAGTAGCTATAGCACAGGAGGTGGGCGCCTCGAACTGGTTAACTACGTTACCACTAAGGGCAAATGGTTTCAGTCTTAATAAAGAAGAATTTACAGATGCCATTGCTCTAAGGTATGATCGGCCAGTAGAAGGTTTGCCCTCCCAATGCGTGTGTGGCTCTTCCTATGATGGCGATCACGCCATGGTGTGCAAGAAAGGGGGCTTCATATACATGAGGCATGACGAGGTAAGGGACCTCACCGCAAATATGTTGAAGGAAATCTGCCGGGATGTCATGGTAGAACCGACTCTCCTCCCATTGGATGGTGAGATCTTTCAACACAGGACTTCAAACACATCTAACGAAGCCCGTGTGGACGTCAGTGCTCGAGGATTCTGGACGCTAGGACAGCAAGCTTTCTTCGAAATCAGGAATTTTAATCCCATGGCCGCATGTCACCGTAACCTAGCTCTCGATGCTGCACATAGGAGGAACGAGAACGACAAGAGAAGGGCATATGTGGAGAGAATTCAAAACGATGATCAAGGCAGCTTCACTCCTCTAGTGTTCACAACCTCTGGTGGGATGGGACCAAGTGCAAGATGTTTCTACGCCAGACTTGCGGAGGTGATCTCCGAACAGAAGCAGCAGCCCAGAAGTTACGTTACAGCCTGGATGAGATGTCGACTGTCTTTCTCTCTCCTTCGGTCGGCTTTGCTCTGCCTCAGGGGACGAGAGCTTCTGCCCCAATCCCGACAACTGCTGCAGATATTGACTATGAGGCTACAGTCACTGAATGCCGCATAGATCTGCGGCTCAACTAATTCAACACAGATAGGATAGCTACTTATGTATTAGGATACTTAATATTAAGGTAATAAAATGGTGGCGAAGGTGTGGCTATTGGGGGAGGCTGGAGGCCACGTTTATTGAAGAAAAAAAAGTAGTAGTAGTAGTTGTAGTAGTAGTAGTAAAATTTATACTGCCCATTCTGCGGTTACTAATCCAAAGGGGATAACTTAAATCTACTTTTAATTTTAAAGTCGCTGCCACCAGACCCCCTGGACAGTTTGTAGCTTGTTTAGGTAGCTGGCACAGCAAGCCAAGCATTGGGTTGGGTTTCTCATTGACCAAATCGAGAGTGGAAGGAAGGGTGAAACATGAATGATGACTTAACTAACTTATTCCTTAACCCAAAATATATGACATCCCGTCACAATTCAAAAATAGTTGGCATTCATCAAAATAACTACTATTATGTTCATTACACTTCACACCATTACACGTTCTTCACCAAATAAGTACTATGATCACTTCCTAACAACCATTGACCTCCTTACCTCGGTCATTCCTTCTTACCATAACACCCAACACATCAGACTGCACTACGTGTTAGATTATAGCTCCACATGTTATATTATAGCACCACATCTCAGGTACACACTACACCTAAAAGTATGGAACTCCTGGGTATTCTTCAGGTACACATACTAGGTATAGTAGTATTACTAATATTATTATTTATTATTATTATTATTATTATTATTACTATTATTTTTATTAATTTATTATTATTATTATTATTATTATTATTATTATTATTATTGATACTATTATTATCATTATTATTATTATTACTATTATTTTTATTAATTTATTATTATTATTATTATTATTATTATTATTATTGTTACTATTATTATTATTATTATTATTATCATTGTTACTATTATTAGAGAGCTTATATTCGAAGTTAACAAAAGGCGTTTGTCACTGTCATATCACCGATCATCGTCGTTGTCGTCAAGTGCTTGTATTTAACACATTAGTATTAAGGATATGAGTAGTTGCATCCCAAGTTGTACTTATTATTGCTCTTCAGTATGTTTTTATCATCATTTATCTTCACCTGACCAAGAAGAAACCAGGGAACCTTCTGTGGGTCTTTGTTAAAGCAACAAGTCAGTATGTTCGGCAGTTGCGACTCTGATGAATGAAGAGATGAAGAACAGAGACATAGCTTATGGTTGTTTTAACAAATGACTATCGCTGGGAGGGGTAAGACATGCTCGATCTATTCACTGAGGCGTCATGTCGCTCACTTTACCAAATATTGAAGATATAAGCAGGATGCTTATAACTACTGGATTTTATTAAGAGAAAACGTATACTTAAGAACTGAATTTACTTTCTTAATTTTCTCAGAGTAATTAGATAACTAGGGATTCATGTTTTTTTTAAATGGACGTACTAGTATTGGGGATGAGTGAGTAGAGTTATATGGAAGAGTAGGAGGCCGTGTTAGTGTACTGTACGTGAAAGATGTCATGTAGGCAGTAGCTGTATGTAGAATCGCAACAGTATGAAGTTACTGTATGTGTTAGTGAGAGAATGTATATTACAATATGAAAAATTAGGTTACCTGAACATGTATTACCTGAAAATTATATGCATATTTTATTAAAATCTCGACTCAATATAAAAGGTTCAATAATACACAACCTTAATTGTGTTTACAAAGTTACAGTAGGCATTGTATGTTAGTAACTCAGTCCTACTAATTACAACAAGTGTGAAAGAGAATTGGTTCTGTTTAAGTTTTTAGACACACTGAACTCGTATTCTAACCGGAACACACACACACACATACACACACACACACATACACACACACACACACACACACGACCTTCATCATCTACATTCTACAGGGTCAGACCTTCTCAACGACAGTAATAAGTTGTCAGGATGTTAAGAACCTTTAACTCCAATGTCTTACAGAGTTACTGAAGAACAAGAGAAGTAGATGAGTAATGTCACTCAGTGAGAACAAAGTGCCTGGGATTTTTTTACATAATGTATAAGATAACTAGAGTACCCAAATTCTACAAAAGCAAACCCTTGAGAAAGAAAATAAATAATAATACAAATCTCCTGATAGGTCGCACACGACTCCCTCACAGTCCAAGTCAAGTGTAGCGAAACGAACAGTGTTGACAAAAACAAGATCCCGGCAGGTCACGTGATCATAACACGCACGCCAGTCCAGGTAACCGGTTAGTGACGCGAGAATTACGTCATTATGTCGTCACTCCTGTCTGGTAGAGAGTTAACAACATCCCGTTTTGCAATGAATTTTAGGAGTCCTTGTATCTGTTTTTGTAGCTCCTAAAACATATTGTAATTCAATAAATATGTAAATCACTTTTCTGTGTAATAAACTTTATGAATAAATTAGTTCAAGACACAGAACAAATATAACCATTGGTAAGCGACGCGAGTGAAACACTATGAAAAACAGACGAACTTCAAAAGATGAGTCCGATATATTTTTTTTATGTACGCTGGGTCACCGAAGGGGGTAAGACCATAGCCCGCTCCAGCGACCAGTACCGCCAGCGCTCTCCACCTGGCAGGATCTCCCCGCTCAAGGTCTTCCCTTCTCCTAGGATTCATTTCCTCCCGAGGAATTCCTTGCTCCTGGGGATTTGTGTCCTTCGGATTTTACCCTCCAGGCACGGACGTTGAACTTCTCAAGGATTTATTTCCTCCAGGGGATTACTTCCAAGAATCTTTTTCGGACGGATATATCTACTTCCAAGGATTTATTGTTTTTTAGTGATTAACAGCAGCTGAAAGATTTTTTTATTCAATGGATATAACGTCTAATAAAGTTATTATTCGGAAGAATTACTCCTGGAGCTCCCGAAACTTCGCATTAATCGACGAATACTCGTGAATATTGAAGATGCATAAGTGTTTGTTCAGCTGACCGTGTGGTTTGGTTAAGAAAATCCTTACCTAAGTGTTAACACAGTCGAGTGCGTGTTAACAAAACTACAATGGAACGGGTGCTATAAGTGTAATTTAGAGCCATGACACTAATCTCCATAAAGAAAACGGGAATATGAGAGAGAAATATGGGATAGAGAAGTCAATTAACAAACAGAAAGGGAGAGAGAGAAAGTAGGCAGTTTCTGCTGCCGTGAAAGACTTTGAAGTTTGAACACATGATCATGACCTATAGCAGTGCTGGCAGGAATTGTTCGCCTTGGACCGTGGAAGAACCTCACGGAACTGAGCGACGAAGGAGGAAAGAGTGAGGTAGGCAGGGGGGGGGGGGGAGCAAGGGGTGAGAGGAGGAAAATTGTCGAGGAAAAGAACTACAGAAGGCAAAATCGGTGTCACTTTAGTAAATGGGAACTGAAAGAGAGAGCTCAGGTGACGAAGAGTACAAGAGACATTTGACAATAAAAGCAGTGTGAAGGATAGTGAAGACATGTTGACAAGGCATCCTGTCACTGAAATGAACTCCTTTCCGATAGTAATGGAATACGGAAAGAGTTTGTGAAAAAGAGAATATTATACAGAATTACAGTTTCCGTGGTGAGAAGGGAGCAAACACCAATAGGTACGGAAATGGGATTTGTGTGTTCCATGGCTGTATGTGTGGCAGAAGAGTTGTAATGGAGGTGGGTGAACATAAACGCAGTGGTGGCGAAGAGAACTGAGTCTATGGTGGAAGTGATGAAAGTGTGTGTGTGTGTGCGGTAGAGGAGATGGTGCTGGAGGAGAGTGTGTGTGTGTGGTAGCGGTGGTTGTAGTGAAGTAGAGTGCGTGTGTGTGTGTGGAAGTTGTGATAGTGCCTAAGTAGAGCGTGTATGGTAGCTGTGGTGGTGCCTAAGTACAGTGTGTGTATGGTAGCGGAGGTGGTGCCTAAGTATAGTGTGCAAATGGAAGCGGTGGTGGTGCCTAAGTACAGTGTGTGTATGGTAGCGGTGGTGGTACCAAAGTACAGTGTGTGTATTGTAGCGGAGGTGCGCCTAAGTACGGTATGTGTATGGTAGCGGTGGTCGTGCCTAAGTACAGTGTGTGTGTGTATGGTTGCGGTGGTAGTGCCTAAGTATACTGTAGTGTGTGTATGTTAGCGGTGGTGGTGCCTAAGTATAGTGTGTATATGGTAGCGGGGGTAGTGCTGAAGGAGAGTGTGTGTATGGTAGTGGTGGTGGTGCCTAAGTACAATGTGTATATGGAAGCAGTGGTGGTGCCTAAATACGGTGTGTGTATGGTAGTGGTGGTGATGCCTTATTACAGTGCGTGTATGGTAGTGGGGGTGGTGCCTAAGTACAGTGTGTGTATGGTAGCGGTGGTGGTGCCTTAGTACACTGTGTGTACGGTAGTGGGGGTGGTGCCTAAGTACAGTGTGTACGGTAGTGGGGGTGGTGCCTAAGTACAGTGTCTGTGTGTTAGCAGTTGGTAGTGCCTAAGTACAGTGTGTGTATGGTAGTGGGGATGGTGCCTAAGTACAGTGTGTGTGTCTTAGCGGTGGTGGTGCCTAAGTACAGTGTGTGTGCGTTAGCGGTGGTAGTGCCTAAGTACAGTGTGTGTACGGTAGCGGTGGTGGTGCCTAAGTACAGTGTGTGTGTGTGTGTGTTAGTGGTGGTACTGCCTAAGTATAGTGTGTGTATGGAAGCGGTGGTGGTGCCTAAGTATAGTGTGTGTATGGAAGCGGGGGTGGTGCCTAAGTGCAGTGTGTGTATGGGAGCGGTGGTGGTGCCTAAGTACAGTGTCTGTATGGTAGCGGTGGTGGTGCCTAAGTACAGTGTCTGTATGGTAGCGGTGGTGGTGCCTAAGTACAGTGTGTGTGTTTGTGAATCATAGCGGTGGTGGTGCCTAAGTACAGTATGTGTATGTTTATGTTAGCGGTGGTAGTGCCGAAGCATAGTGTGTGTGTATGGAAGCGGTGGTGGTGCCTAAGTACAGTGTGTGTATGGTAGCGGTTGCGGTGCCTAAGTACAGGGTGTGTGTGGTAGCGGTGGTGGTACCTAAGTACAGTGTGTGTATGGTAGCAGAGGTGTGCCTAAGTACGGTGTGTGTATGGTAGCGGTGGTCGTGCCTAAATACAGTGTGTGTGTGTGTATGGTTGCGGTGGTAGTGCCTAAGTATACAGTAGTGTGTGTATGTTAGCGGTGGTGGTGCCTAAGTATAGTGTGTGTATGGAAGCGGTGGTGGTGCCTAAGTACAGTGTGTGTATGGTAGCGGTTGCGGTGCCTAAGTACAATGTGTATATGGAAGCAGTGGTGGTGCCTAAATACGGTGTGTGTATGGTAGTGGTGGTGATGCCTTATTACAGTGCGTGTATGGTAGTGGGGGTGGTGCCTAAGTACAGTGTGTGTATGGTAGCGGTGGTGATGCCTAAGTATAATGTGTGTATGGAAGCGGGGATGGTGCCTAAGTACAGTGTGTGTATGGGAGCGGTGGTGGTGCCTAAGTACAGTGTCTGTATGGTAGCGGTGGTGGTGCCTAAGTACATTATGTGCGTGTGTATGGTAGCGGTGGTAGTGCCGAAGTTTTGTGTGTGTATGGAAGCGGTGGTCGTGCCTAAGTACAGTGTGTGTATGGTAGCGGTGGTGGTGCCTAAGTACAGTGTGTGCGTGTGTATGAATGGAAGCGGTGGTGGTGCCTAGGTATAGTGTGTGTATGGAAGCGGGGGTAGTGCCTAAGTGCAGTGTGTGTATGGTAGCGGTGGTGGTGCCTAAGTACAGTGTCTGTATGGTAGCGGCGGTGGTGCCTAAGTATAGTGTGTGTATGGAAGCGGGGGTGGTGCCGAAGTGCAGTGTGTGTATGGTAACGGTGGTGGTGCCTAAGTAGAGTGTCTGTATGGTAGCGGTGGTAGTGCCTAAGTACAGTGTGGGCGTGTGTGTGAATGGTTGCGGTGGTAGTGCCTATGTATAGTGGGTGTATGGTAGCGGTGGTGGTGCCTAAGTACAGTGTGTGCATGGTAGTGGTGGTTGTGCCTAAGTACAGTGTGTGTATGGTAGCGGTTGCGGTGCCTAAGTACAGGGTGTGTGTGGTAGCGGTTGGTAGCACCTAAATATACTGTGTGTATGGTAGCGGTGGTAGTGCCTAAATACAGTGTGTGTAGGGTAGTGGTGGTTGTGCGTGCCGAAGTACGGTGTGTGTATGGTAGCGGTTGCGGTGCCTAAGTACAGTGTGTGTATTGTAGCGGTTGGTAGTGCCTAAATACCTGTGTGTATGGTAGCGGTGGTGGTGCCTAAGTACGGTAAGTGTATGGTAGCGGTTGCGGTGCCTAAGAAGTGTGCGTATGGTAGCGGTTGGTAGTGCCTAAGTAAACTGTGTGTATGGTAGCGGTGGTGGTGCCTAAGTATAGTGTGTGTATGCTAGCGGTGGTGGTGCCTAATTATAGTATGTGTATGGTAGTGGTGGTGGTGCCTAAATATAGTGTGTGTATGGTAGCGGTGGTGGTGCCTAAGTACAGTATGTGTATGGTAGCGGTGGTGGTGCCTAAGTATAGTGTGTGTATGGTAGCGGTGGTGGTGCCTAAGTATAGTATGTGTATGGTAGCGGTGGTGGTGCCTAAGTATAGTTGTGTGTATGGTAGCGGTGGTGGTGCCTAAGTATAGTATGTGTATGGTAGCCGTGGTGGTGCCTAAGTATAGTTGTGTGTATGGTAGCGGTGGTGGTGCCTAAGTAGAGTGTGTGTATGGTTGCGGTGGTGGTGCCTAAGTACAGTGTGTGTATGGTAGCGGTGGTAGTGCCTAAGTACAGTATGTGTATACTAGCGGTTGGTAGTGCCTCAGTAAACTATGTGTATGGTAACGGTGGTGGTGCCTAAGTACAGTGTGTGTATGGTAGCGGTGGTGATGCCTAAGTATAGTATGTGTATGGTAGTGGTCGTTGTGCCTAAGTACGGTGTGTGTATGGTAGCGGTTGCGGTGCCTAAGTACAGTCTATGTATGGTAGCGGTTGGTAGTGTCCTAAGTAAACTGTGTGTATGGTAGCGGTGGTGGTGCCTAAGTAGAGTGTGTGTATGTTAGCGGTGGTGGTGCCTAATTATAGTATGTGTATGGTAGTGGTGGTGGTGCCTAAATATAGTTGTGTGTATGGTAGCGGTGGTTGCGCCTACGTACAGTTTGTGTAAGGTAACGGTGGTGGTGCCTAAGTATAGTATGTGTATGGTAGCGGTGGTGGTGCCTAAGTATAGTGTGTGGTAGCGGCGGTGGTGCCTAAGTATAGTGTGTGTATGGAAGCGGGGGTGGTGCCGAAGTGCAGTGTGTGTATGGTAGCGGTGGTGGTGCCTAAGTACAGTGTGTGTATGGTAGTGGTGGTTGTGCCTAAGTACAGTGTGTGTATGGTAGCGGTTGCGGTGCCTAAGTACAGGGTGTGTGTGGTAGCGGTTGGTAGCACCTAAATATACTGTGTGTATGGTAGCGGTGGTAGTGCCTAAATACAGTGTGTGTATGGTAGTGGTGGTTGTGAGTGCCTAAGTACGGTGTGTGTATGATAGCGGTTGCGGTGCCTAAGTACAGTATGTGTATGGTAGCGGTTGGTAGTGCCTAAGTACATTGTGTGTATGGTAGTGGTGGTTGTGCCTAAGTACGGTGTGTGTATGGTAGCGGCTGCGGTGCCTAAGTACAGTGTGTGTATTGTAGCGGTTGGTAGTGCCTAGATACCTGTGTGTATGGTAGCGGTGGTGGTGCCTAAGTACGGTAAGTGTATAGTAGCGGTTGCGGTGCCTAAGAAGTGTGCGTATGGTAGCGGTTTTTAGTGCCTAAGTAAACTGTGTGTATGGTAGCGGTGGTGGTGCCTAAGTATAGTGTGTGTATGTTAGCGGTGGTGGTGCCTAATTATAGTATGTGTATGGTAGTGGTGGTGGTGCCTAAATATAGTGTGTGTATGGTAGCGGTGGTGGTGCCTAAGTACAGTATGTGTATGGTAGCGGTGGTGGTGCCTAAGTATAATGTGTGTATGGTAGCGGTGGTGGTGCCTAAGTATAGTATGTGTATGGTAGCGGTGGTGGTGCCTAAGTATAGTTGTGTGTATGGTAGCGGTGGTGGTGCCTAAGTATAGTATGTGTATGGTAGCCGTGGTGGTGCCTAAGTATAGTTGTGTGTATGGTAGCGGTGGTGGTGCCTAAGTATAGTGTGTGTATGGTTGCGGTGGTGGTGCCTAAGTACAGTGTGTGTATGGTAGCGGTGGTAGTGCCTAAGTACAGTATGTGTATACTAGCGGTTGGTAGTGCCTCAGTAAACTATGTGTATGGTAGCGGTGGTGGTGCCTAAGTACAGTGTGTGTATGGTAGCGGTGGTGATGCCTAAGTATAGTATGTGTATGGTAGTGGTCGTTGTGCCTAAGTACGGTGTGTGTATGTTAGCGGTGGTGATGCCTAAGTATAGTATGTGTATGGTAGTGGTCGTTGTGCCTAAGTACGGTGTGTGTATGGTAGCGGTTGCGGTGCCTAAGTACAGTGTGTGTATGTTAGCGGTGGTGGTGCCTAAATATAGTTGTGTGTATGGTAGCGGTGGTTGTGCCTACGTACAGTTTGTGTAAGGTAACGGTGGTGGTGCCTAAGTATAGTATGTGTATGGTAGCGGTGGTGGTGCCTAAGTATAATGTGTGCATGGTAGCGGTGGTGGTGTCTAAGTATAGTATGTGTATGGTAGCGGTGGTGGTGCCTAAGTATAGTTGTGTGTATGGTAGCGGTGGTGGTGCCTAAGTACAGTTGTGTATGGTAGCGCTGGTGGTGCCTAAGTATAGTTGTGTGTATGGTAGCGGTGGTGGTGCCTAAGTATAGTATGTGTATGGTAGCAGTAGTGGTGCCTAAGTATAGTATGTGTATGGTAGCGGTGGTGGTGCCTAAGTATAGTTGTGTGTATGGTAGCGGTGGTGGTGCCTAAGTATAATGTGTGTATGGTAGCGGTGGTGGTGCCTAAGTGTAGTATGTGTATGGTAGCGGTGGTGGTGTCTAAGTACAGTGTGTGTATGGTAGCGGTGGTGGTGCCTAAGTATAGTATGTGTCTGGTAGCGGTGGCGGTGCCTAAGTATAATGTGTGTATGTAGCGGTGGTGGTGCCTAAGTACAGTAAGTGTATGGAAGCGGTGGTGGTGCCTAAGTACAGTGTGTATGTGTGGTAGCGGTGGTGGTGCCTAAGTATAGTATGTGTATGGTAGCGGTGGTGGTGCCTAAGTATAGTGTGTGTATGGTTGCGGTGGTGGTGCCTAAGTACAGTGTGTGTATGGTAGCGGTGGTAGTGCCTAAGTACAGTATGTGTATACTAGCGGTTGGTAGTGCCTCAGTAAACTATGTGTATGGTAGCGGTGGTGATGCCTAAGTACAGTGTGTGTATGGTAGCGGTGGTGATGCCTAAGTATAGTATGTGTATGGTAGCGATGGTGGTGCCTAATTATAGTGTGTGTATGGTAGCAGTGTGGTGCCTAAGTACAGTGTGTGTATGGTAGCGGTGGTAGTGCCTAAGTACAGTGTGTGTATGGTAGCGGTGGTCGTGCCTAATGTGACGTGACGTTGAGTCCCGGGAGTAGAAACCAGCAATTAGAAACTACCGCAAATACCACAACAAAACTTAGCTAGACCACGTAGGCATGGAAAGTGTGAAGCTGGCTGAAACGTCAGAGTTGTCGTTTCATGGTTCCACCGGAAAACTGATGACTGATTGGTTGTAGATTCCCGCCAAAGTGTGATGTGGTGATCATCGTACACTGGACAGGAGGAGAAGCAGGTTTGACGTGGCTGAGGAAGGTTAAAACGGTGGTAGGAATTCAACACATTGCAAAGACATTAACTTGCGTATAATTATATTATATTGTTGAGGGTGTGTGAGTCAAGGAAAGTGGAGGAAGAATAGGATAGAATATTTTCTGTGTATAGGATGTAATATTGTGTAGGATATAATATTGTGTTGGAGGTAATATTGTTTATTAGGCTTGAAGTTTCGTAACATTATACTGGTAAAAGAACGGTGACGTTATATAATCTGCATTGTATTGGTTGGTGGACCCCAACCCTCGTTATGGTTTGCTTATTTGTCACTGTAATTATACTTAACGTAATTTGTTTGTCTGCTGAGTTGTGAATATTCCCAAATCGGTTGATACTTGTAAACTTGTCTTTTGATTCGTTTGTTCGTACTTGTCAGATGCTTTATTTTCTTTTTTTAAATTAATTTGTATTATTAATTTACTCTAGTGTATTGCTTATTCCTTTCATTTATTAATTTCATTGGCGACCTTGTTATTTTTTGCTGTTACCGGAGTAGTGAGCTATGGTTTAACACAATCTAGGACCACCAGTCCATAACCGATAATTGGCGACCTTGGCAGGATATTAACCGCTCAATTTTGGAATATTTTCGCTCAGCATAACACTTTCACCATACCTATTATTAACTTTGAAGACGCACATAACTTTGTGGAAGCATATTTCAATGAACAGGACATTGATAGATTGACTAGGGAGAGTTATACGTCCTAGCGTCATACCTACAGTTAGAATTAACTTCAACTTAGAATAAATTTACATTACTAACTTTAAATCTAAACTGTTAGGTATTGTATACTGTCAATGACGACTAATGTCTGGAGGATGATAGGTAGGACGAGTATTTCCCTAGAGAAGAGGAGGACTAGCATAATGACATTAACGTAAATCCTCCTAACCATGGTGTCCGCTCTACTTTGAATGAGCCAAACTCACTGCAGCGGAGATGTTGGAGAAGATTAAGCTAGAGAGGGCTAGGCTAGATCATAAATGTAGAATATCTGTTACAACAGCCTGCTATTTCTCTTACCCCTCCTAGTTCAGTTCCTCCTTCAGGCTTGTCTAATGCAAATGTAGTTCCCGATTTTTTTGAGGATAGTGTTGAGGATTTCTTTGAATTATTTGAAGAAATCGCCAACGGTATGGGATGGCCAAAGTCACAATGGCTTTTCATGCTACGAACTGCCCTGGTAGGCCACGGACTCACAACTTATGTCTCGGTAGACCCGGACGTGAGAAAATTAAGATTGCCTCAAAATTGCTATCCTTAGTGCATACCAGTTGGGACCAGAAGCGTACTGGCAGCGCTTCCGTAAAGTACACAAAAGGGCGGATAAAACCCACACGAAGTTCCTTCATGATATGACCAAGACGTTTAATCAGTGGCTTAAATTCATGAATGTGGATACGTTTGGCTCTCGGAAAATTAGTCCTTTTAGAGAACTTCTTGTGGAAGATCGAGTCTAGCGTAGATCACTTGAGGGATAAGCAAATTGCCGGTCTCACGGCCATATGATAGCGTAAATGGTGGTAATTTCCACAAGTTTGAGAACTCTCAAAACCCCTTTCGTGTCAAACCTGTTCATCAGGGTCAAGGTAACAAAATTAATTATAACCCTCCAAAACAATGTATATACTGTGGCAGATTGGGTCACATGGCCAGTGTTTTACTGAGCAAAGGGATGAGAAGAGAATGAATGCAGTGGCGGTTGTATCTGACTCTAGAGCCGAGGAGACTAAACGAGACTCGGGTTCGAGTTGTGAGAGTAATATGATTGCGTGTGTGATGTCGCGTTCTGTAGCCCAACCGGCAGCGAACGTTTCACCCACTTTTACCCCTCGTGTTACTTACCAGCCTTTCATTTTCTCGGCATTGTAAAGTTGAATGACTTGTGTATGCTGTGAGGGTGCTGCGTGACACTGGTGCTTCTCGTACTCTATTACTAAATCCGAACGCTGGTGATTGTCAAACTAATACCCATGTTATGTTGAAGGGTGTTGGTGGTCGTTTCTGTGCCTTTGGTGGAGGTCGAGCTTAATTGTGACCTATACAGAGAGTGTTGGCTTGGTAGATGAGCTGCCAGTGCCTGAGGTAGAACTCCTCATTGAGAATGACTTGGCTGGGGATAGAGTAAAATTGAACCCTATCTTGTCTGTCGTCCCTGTTTACTGTATGAGCCACTAACTTCATAGTAGTAGGTAGTAGGCAGCTACCAAACAGGGAGTTTCTACCGCCTGGGAAGATATTGGAAGCATAATGTTTTGTCTAATGGTAGACTCTGCTACCATATGGCATTACGAAAATTGTGACCAAGTCCCAGGATGCTGATCTATCTCTCTGCCTCATTTACACACAATTACAGGGTCCCAATTGTCTTTCTTACTTTTGACAACACAACAAATATAACCGTACTCATTCTTGATCTGTTTTATTCATTATATTTTATTCCCCTATGTCAGTTAATATTAATATTGTAGTGGGACTTTCTCGGATGGGTCCCACTGTTCGGGAAGGTTGTGGACCACAGGGCCGACCTTTTCATCATCAACTTACTTAGGCCTCAACTGACGCCACCGCGGTTGCTAGAGGATCGGCTTTTTTCACACTAATTTTTTTCCAACATTTGCGGCCTGAGATCCAATTTTCCTTCTGTGGAGCACCATCTATTAACCTCTTCCCCGGACCTCTTGGTAAGAGGCTCTTACTACTTTCCGAACTTCGACTGACCAAAGCCGCTTCACCCAAACTTTTTCAAGTCTCCAACTACAACCTTTATACCTCCTTCCTTTCTAAGGGAGGTGTATGCGCCAACTGCAACACACGTACACCCATAGCCCGACTCGCTGATCTTGAATCTTCCCTTTATGATGTCATCTGCTCAAAATATCTCTACAAAACTGTGACTATTTTTCTTTGTTTCCTATACTGTTCTCCCAATTCGACCAACGATTTCGAACTCTTTGATTATCTCGCTTCTTGCCATGAGTCATTGCTGTCCACACACCCCAACACCGAGATGCTCTGCTAAGGGGATTTCGATGTACATCACAGAGACTGCCTTGGCTCTGCAAGGGATGACCCGGGTGGAGCTGAGGCACTCTTTTTCCTTACTTAATGATTTGGAACAAATAATCAAACACCCTACACGCGTTCCTGATCGACACGATCAACTTGCTAACATTCTTGATCTTTGTTTTACCTCTAACCCCTCACACCATTCGTACTCAATTTCTGCCCCCATTGGGGTCTTCTGATCACAATCTCATTTCTATTAAATCAAACTGGGCACGACCACCTCCCAACCCCCCTCCTAAACGTCAACTATGGCACTATCGGAGGGCAAGCTGGCAATCCTTACGAGAATTCTTCACCGACTTTCCTTGGGATGAATGTTGCTTCCCACTCGGGACGCCTCGGTATGTGCTGACAGCATGGCTGGGGTTATATAGGGTGGTATGAGTGCATTTATCCCATCTTCTACCAAAACTTTCACTTTACAATCATGGTTTGATCGCTCCTGCTCTCTTGCATGAAGGGTGAGAGATAGGGCATATCAAGCTATGAAACAATCTCCTTCTCCTATTACCCACACCTCTTTCATTACTTCTAGGAATAGTTGTAAGGATATTCTTCGTAGGGTCGAGCGAAATTTTTTAAAAAGACCGCTGTCCTGACTAATTCATCCTGTAGTAAATCCTTCTGGTCCTTAACCAAAAACATCTGTAATAACTTCTGCACTCCTTCTTTTCCTCCTCTCTTCCGACTTGATAACTCTATAGCCAACTCTCCCCCTTACAAAGCCAATCTCTTTGGCACCTTCTTCTCCTCTAATTCCACCTTAGACGATTCCTACTCTATCCCTCCTACCCCTGCTTCTCCTAATGAACCTATGCACTTTCCTATAATCTCCACTCACAGGGTTGGCGGTGTGTTTATCCAGGTTGAATGCGAGGAAGGTACATGGACCGGACGGAATACCCCCTTGTGTTCTGAGGACGTGTGCTGAAGCTCTGGCCCCTGTGCTTGCTCGCCTATTTCGCCTCTGCCTCAAAACCCAAACTTTTCCTTCTTTTTGGAAGCATGCCTTGGTTCAGCCCATCCCGAAGAAGGGTGACCATTCTAATCCCTCTAACTATCGCTCCATTGCCCCAACTTCATCCCTCTAAGATTGTCGAAACAATCTTGAACTCCCATTTTCTCCGTCACCTTGAACGCCATTCTCTTTTGCCGGATCACCAGTATGTCTTTCGCCTGGTGATATGCTCTCCTATAGCACCCATCATTGGTCATCCTCTCTTAAGGATTATGGGGAAACTTTCGTCGTAACCCTCGACATCTCCAAAGCATTTGACAGGGTATGGCACAAGTCTTTGCTTTCTAAACTTCCCTCTTGTTGTTTCCCTCCCCCACTTCGTTTTCTAATCTCTAGCTTCCTTGAGAACCGATCCATGGCAGTTGTTGTCGAGGGATCGATCTCTCATTCTTTCTCTACCAATAGTGGTGTCCCACTTCCTTCATTTTATCAATGATTTACGTCACACTACAACTAATTCTATCCATTCTTACGCTGATGATTCTACTCTTCGCTCTTCTTCACATTTTCCCCTTCCTCCTAACTCTCAAACTAGATATGTTTCTTGAGCTGATATCATTTCTTTTATCAATGCGGATCTGTGCAGCATCTCTTAATAGGGAGATACAAACTTGGTTAAATTCAATAGTAGTAAAACTCGGTATTTACCAATTAAACTTTATAAATTGGAGGATCTCCCACCAATTACATTTCAAGATGCTATCAATCTGCCAAATTCTGAAATAGATATGCTAGGCCTCGCCATATCCTCCGATATGTCCTGGAAATCACACATCCTTAACATAGCTAAAGCTGCCTCCCGAAAGTTGGGAATGCTGTACAGATACCGTAGATACTTCACTCCTGAGCAGTTGCTTCAAGTATACAGTATAAGGGATTCATTCGTCCTAACTTGGAGTACTGCTCTCATATCTGGGGTGGCTCTTCTTCTGTTCAACTGTTAGATAGGGTGGAATCAAGGCATTTCGTCTTATTAACTCTCCCCCTTTAGTCGAAAATCTTTCTTCTCTTTCTCTTCGCCTCAATGTTGCTTCACTCTCTCTTTTACAGGTACTTTAACGGGCAATGTTCGGTGAATTTGGCATTCTGTGTACAACCGGCAAAGCCGTTGGCTCGTAACACACGTTTTGTCCGCGGTGCCCACCGTTTCTTTCTGGATGTCGGTCACACTAGAATAACCCGTTATAGTACTGTACCTCCTTCTACCCTCACACATCTAAACTGTGGAATGCTCTGCCTTCTGTGTTTCCATACCTGTACAATCTGTTTCACTTTAAAAAGCTGGTTTTCCGGCATCTTCGTGGTGTAGATTAATACAGTATAACCGTTTTCTTCTCTATTTTTAATTTATTTCTGTTATTTTTTCGCCCCTCAAGCCCCGCTGTGGGCAGTTCGACCTGTGCCCAGGTGGGTCAATGGCGAAGGTGGCAGTCCCTTCTGAGCACAATGTTCCTCTATTTCCCCTTCCTCTGATGAACATTTGAATGAGGGTGAGGATGTGGTGTGTGATGAGGACGAAACAGCTGAGACTCTGACCGAGCCCAGTGATGAGGATGAAACAGCTGAGACTCGGACCGAGCCCAGTGATGAGGATGAAACGGCTGAGACTCTGACCGAGCCCAGTGGTGAGGATGAAACGGCTGAGACTCTGACCGAGCCCAGTGGTGAGGATGAAACGGCTGAGACTCTGACCGAGCCCAGTGGTGAGGATGAAACGGCTGAGACTCTGACCGAGCCCAGTGATGAGGATGAAACGGCTGAGACTCTGACCGAGCCCAGTGATGAGGATGAAACGGCTGAGACTCTGACCGAGCCCAGTGATGAGGATGAAACGGCTGAGACTCTGACCGAGCCCAGTGATGAGGATGAAACGGCTGAGACTCTGGCCGAGCCCAGTGATGAGGATGAAACGGCTCCACAGTCTTCATCCGTGTTGCAGTCTGCTGTAGTAACTACACAGGGAGTGACCATTCCTGTCGTATCAGGACACTTTTTGTCATTCCCACTCGTGCATTCTTTACCACAGTCAGCTACAGGGCAGCACTGCATTCCCGGCTTCCACTTCGAATCGCTTTGGCGCTGGTCAGAGTACCTCACAAAGACACATCCAAAACTGGCTGGGTCTTGACAGTGTGCCTCCTGTGTAGAGGATGGAGAAACCCATGAGGGGTCCCTGTGGAGGAATCCTCGGTTGTTTGTCCTTACGGCTGTAGCAAGAGGTGTCTTGTTCCTGGAACAGAGTGCCCCGCACATTGCCCTCCCATCCGCATGCCAGTGTGTGGTTCAGATGTCAGAATCTACTCTAATGAGTGCAAGGACTCCTTTAAAGCAACCAAAGACATTCTTTTTACCTATCCTGTCCTACGTGCTCCTAACTTTGAGACACCCTTCACTATCACTGTAGATGCTAGTAATGTCGGAGCCGGAGCTGTGTTGCTCCAGGAAGACAAGACAAGCATTCTGCACCCGGTGTATTATTTTAGCCGGAAGTTTAACTCGGCTCAACGTAATTACTCGTCATTGAGAAAGAGTTTCTTTCTCTAATGCTATCATTTCGGCACTTTGGAGTGTACCTGCAATCCATCCCTGGTTCCAAAGTGATCAGGGTTGGGATAAGAACCAGCGATTGACCAGGTGTAACCTACTTCTGCAGGAGTACGATCTGGACAGCTGGCACATAAAAGATCTTAACAATGTGTTGGCTGATTGTTAGTCACGTGCTTGATTTTGTCAGACTACCCTTCTGTTGTATTCTCCTTTAGCAGCAGAGTTGTGGCATGACTGGACATCCTGATGGGCTGGACGAGGATGCTCCTGGGACCTACCTACCGTCTGCCGTAGCCAAGCCAAGTGCTGTAATTATTACTAATGGAATTGGTGTACTGACTGCTCGGGGTCATGTGTGAAAAGATGCTGTGTGGACCTGCACCAGTCTATACTCGGCGACATCTCTTGCTGTAGAAATCGACTGTGAATACTCCTCTGTCGTATTCCTCCTTAGCGGCGGAGGTGTGACGTGACGTGACGTGACGTGACGTTGAGTCCCGGGAGTAGAAACGAGCAATTAGAACCTACCGCAACAACCACAACAAACCATAGCTAGACCACGTGGGCATGGAACGTGTGAAGCTGGCTGAAACGTCATGGCGCCACTGGGAGAACTGATGACTGATTGGTTGTAGATACCCGCCAGAATGTGACGTGGTGACCATCGTACACTGGACAGGTGGAGAAGCAGGTTTGAGTGGCTGAGGAAGGTGGAAACGGTGGAAGGAGTTCAACACATAGCAAAGACCTTAACTTGAGTATACATTATTTTGTTGAGAGTGTGTGAGTCAAGGAAAGTGGAGGAAGAATAGGATAGAATATTTTCTGTGTATAGGATGTAATATTGTGTAGGATATAATACTGTGTTGGAGGTAATATTGTTTATTAGGCTTGAAATTTCGTAACATTATACTGGTAAAAGAACGGTGACGTTATATAATCTGCATTGTATTGGTTGGTGGACCCCAACCCTCGTTATGGTATGCTCATTTGTCACTGTAATTATAGTTAACGTAACTTGTTTGTATGCTGAGTTGTGAATATTCCCAAGTCGGTTAATACTTGTAAACTTGTCTTTTGATTCGTATGTTGGTATTTGTTAGATGCTTTATTTCTTTTGTTAAGTGTATTTAATTTCCTCTAGTGTATTGCTTATTCCTTTCATTTATTAATTTCATTGGCGACCTTGTTATTCTTTACTGCTACCGGAGTGGTGAACTATGGTTTGACACAATCTAGGACCACCAGTCCGTGTACAGTGTGCGTATGGTAGCGGTGGTGATGCCAAAGTAGAATGTGTGCGTATGGTAGCGGTGGTGGTGCCAAAGTACAGTGTGTGTATGGTAGCGTTGGTAGCGCCTAAGTACAATGTGTGTATAGTAACGGTGGTGGTGCCTTATTACAGTGTGTGTGTGTGTGTGATAGCGCTGGTAGTGCTTAACTACAGTGGTGTGTATGGTAGTGGTGGCTGTGCATAAGTACAATGTGTGTATGGTAGCAGTGGTGGTGCTTACGTGCATTGTGTATGGTAGCGGTGGTGGTGGTGCTTACGTACAGTGTGTGTATGGTAGCGGTTTTCGTGCCTAAGTACTGTGTGTGTGTGTATGGTTGCGGTGGCAGTTCCTAAGTATGCAGTAGTGTGTGTATGTATGTTAGCGGTGGTGGTGCCTTAGTATAGTGTGTGTATGGTAGCGGGGGTAGTGCTGAAGGAGTGTGTATGGTAGCGGTGGTGGTGCCTAAGTACAATGTTTATGGTAGCGGTGGTGGTGCCTATGTACAGTGTGTGTATGGTAGCGGTGGTGGTGCCTAAGTACAGTGTGCGTATAATAATAATAATAATAATAATAATAATAATAATAATAATTAATGGTTTATTGAAAGAGCTTGGCAGCCAGAAGGCTGAAAATATACAGTTACATATTTGGGGAATGGGTTTCGAATTGCAAATAATATACAAGTAACATAAGTGACACAAATAAGACATATAATAACTAGATGGGGAAAAGCTCAAACTACAGTTCATTTCAACATAGTGACAGTGCAAGGAGTAGTGTTTACTGGGAGTGAATACACTGGTTTATTACAAGTTATTGATAATTTTTACAATGGTTGGGACTGGGCTGTTCTTATAGCGATCAGTTCGTGCACGTATGGGCTGGATGCGGTTGTGGTGTCGAACAGCAATTCTCGGACTAGGGATCTCAGGTGGTAGTAGGAGCCGGTGTCGAGGATGGTGTAGAAGCTTCTTACCAAATTTGCAGATGAGGTCGTGGTGATGGTCAGTGAGAGTCGAAAGGGTCAGTGTGTTGAGCGCTTCTTGATATGTGGAGTAGGAAGGGGAGAGAATAATCTTGCATGCCCTCTTTTGCACTTTTTCTAGGTGTTTACGTTGTGTGGCATTTAGGGAGGAAGACCAGGTGGGGGAGGCATAGGTGAGCTTGGGAAGTATGAATGTTGTGTAAACACTGAGGAGCTCGTGTGCAGGAACTCCGAGGGACTTGAGTCGGCGGAGGAGGTGGAGACGGAAACTGGAGGATTTGACCACTTCACTGACGTGTGGTTTCCAATTTAGTTTGTTGTCTATGGTGACGCCGAGGATCTTCGTGGAATCTACAACCTGGAGTGTGTTCGGACCTAGTGTAATGGAAGGAGGTGGGACAATGTCGGAGACGTTGAAGTGCATAACCATTAGGGTGTGTCAATTTAGGGGGTGAACTGGCTAAATTGAAAATCGAGTAATTTGGTAGCAATTTATTGTAGTCTTTAAGCATGCAAAACAATATTCTGGCATAAATTTTTTTTTATAATAAGTCCTACCTACATCAAATGGATTTTTAAATGTACATATTTGTGAATTTATAACATAACCAGCGTTTGCACACATGTTACTGTTTCAAGTTTCAAATTATTATATTTTATTATCCGTAGTCTATTTGAAAGTAACCAATGCCTTCATACTCTCTTTGCTTTGGTTTCTTGTCATCAGTAGTCTGCTTGCTATTTGTGCTTTGATGTAACCTTCTCGCCTCTCGTGGCTGTAAACGTGGCCCGCTGCTTCTGTGACCATTTTCACACATCTCTCCACACTTTGAGTGTGGGAAGGCCACTTCGGCACCTGCATTGGAGTCTCTTTAAGGTTTCTCAATTCTTGGCTAGTTAGACTTGTTGTCAATGGTGGCTCTAAGACTTCCAAACTCAAGTCAACCAATTCTGACAATTTGGTGGCATTGACGTTTATTGGGGGAACTTTTCTTGAATGAAACGAACAGTCTCCCAACTGGTCGTCATCTATTAGCGTTCCTCTAATCTTTAGAATGACTTCTACAGCCTCGGTTCGGAGATTGGTACATTGACTGCAAAGCATTGCTTGCAAAACTGCTTCTGATCGAGCATACCAAGCGGACCTTCTTGCCACAGGTAACACGATGTCCCTCACTACCTTCCTCTGTGTTCTTACTAGCTGCAATTGAAACAAAAGGTGATTGGGCCCATCCACCCACATAGGATTAAGTTTCACACTAAACCACTGGGGAAGATAAACTCCAATAATAAATTCAACAATTAACCTCAAATTCTTCAGCACTTTGCCCTTCAATTCGTGTTTGGAAATCCAAATCCTGCAGAAACGAAGAGCTGTAGTTAACCAACGGCTGTGACTGACAGGTCCAATCTCCAAGAGAGCCAATGACTGAGGCACTTCTCCTGATCTTATTGCTTGGGCAATACGATAAGCATAGGATTGATCTGTGCTGAGATCTTTGATGACTCCTTCAGACAACGCCGGAAGGGGAGGGCCAACTTCGACCTTTGGAAAGGTTGTATTTATTTCTAGTTGTGTTGCTTCATCCAGCATGATGCCAAGGGGACCTGACCACTTGTTGTTGCTCTTTGTAGGACCATCAAGTTCCTGGATGAGATGACGAAGAGGTAGCTCGCCTGTATGTAAATCACATACAATCCAAACAAGTCTTCTTCCTAGTTTTTTCTCTAAATGCGTCATTACACCCCCCTGCCATCCGGTGTTCACTGCAGTTGAATCTCCACCAACAGCCTGCAGTGAACTGCCAAGTCCTCTCTCCTGAACCCAACATAAAATATGATCAGCAATGACCTCTGCATGTTTCTTCCCTTCTACTTCAGTTTCGGGAGCAAAGTGAAACAAAAACCGACCACCAGGCTCAGAACAGACAGAGTAGTGTTCTTCTTTGATGAGACCTGGAAACTTTCTGTTCACTCCCTCTACTTCTAGCAAAACTTTTGTGTCATCTATTCTTCCATCAAACAAAAGACAGGAGAGCCCTCCCTCGCTTAAATCTTTTTCATGCTGATCAGATATTTCCTTCATTATTTTTTCTTGTGCTCTTCTAATTTTATTATGATCTATCACCAAAGATACATCCTCTCGGCTGATGAGGCCTGCATCTATCCAAGCGGCAGTTGCAATTTCTGCAGCCTCACGAAGTCCAGCATGGTGGCGAATACTAGCTAAAGCAATGTTTGAAATATTTCTTGTGTTGTATTTCATTTTCTTTGGTAAAGGTTCAGATGGCTCTTTGGAACTATCATCTGATGTTGCTTCCTGTCCATCAGAAGAACTATCAAAGAAGTGATAAACATCTTGACACAGCTCTTCCTCTCTTTGGATGGCTTCTTCACTCTTCATTTTCTTCTTTTGTTCCCTCTCTCGGATTTGTTCTCTCTTCTTGGCATTAGCAATCTGCTTCTTTGTTTCTGAATAATCTATTGAACCCATTTGCATACTTCCTTGGCCTTCTGCCTTTGTCCTCTGTGCCTTTATAAATTCAAGCTCTAAAACAGGGATCTTCTTTTCACGAGGACAACCACAATCAATGTGGGAATTATTTTCTCTCTTACCTGAGTGAGAACAGTTGGATTCAGAACATAATTGTATGGAGCACTTGCAGGTCAAAATGTCAAACAGAGTATCAAGTGTGTGCAGAAATTCATTTTTCCTGGCCAAGTTTCCTTTACCAAGTGATGTTTCAACTGCTTTGTGCCATAATTTCGTTAGTTTTAGCTCAATAGTTCGACACTGATTAATCACAGGTGGTTTGAATAGTGCATTAGCTTTTGTCCATTGATGCAGAAGAGGGACTATCATGTCATTTATGAGTTCTTTATCTGTATAGTTCCTTCTGTCCTTTGCATTTTTTTCTCGAAGGAGTAACCCTAATCTTAGCATGTCTCTCACTGTTGGAAGTTCTGATACAGGAAGCTCCTTCCCTTTACCAACTAGCAGGCTCAAGTGGGTTGACAACTGACTTCTTGTCTTCAATTTTGACATCTTCACACTATCTGACAAATAGAAAAATATTTCAGTGTTTCATAATTCAATTGTTGTTTCAAAAAATATCAATTTGTTTATCAAAAATGCTGTAACAGAAATAACATAATAATTTCTGAGAACATAATGTTTTATACAATGATATAAGTAACTGCGACAATCAATATGCCCTACTTACAATAATTAAAATGCAGAATTCGTCTGGTAGAGTAGGTGCAAGTGCAATGAGAGCAAACCACCGTCTATGATATCTAGAAGGAGAGTGAGCCGGGCGCCTTATCCTCACGCTTGGTACAAGTCAAAACAAGAATTAAACTGTCCCACACGGAGAGCCTGTTCATGTTCATGTTCTGACATGCATATTGTACACAAGCTATAGAACCATAAAATACTCCATAATCCATATGCTTACATGAGATTAGTTAATATCAAGTGAATAATTCTAATCAAGTCTCATTAATTTGTTGAAATACTGATATTTGAAACTTTAAGGTATAATTGATGTAGGTGAGGGTTATTTCAATTCATTTTTGTTTGCTAATCTCAAGTTTAGACATAAAGAGGCACAATATTTTGACTACCAAATTTGATTTTTAACATGTTGACAAAATTGACACACCCTAATAACCATGGTCTTGGTATGGTTGATGGTGACATGGTTGTTGGTGGCCCAGTTTTGGAGACTGTTCAATAAATCCTGAAGGGCGGTATAGTTGGGAGCAGAATTGTTGACGCTGATCCCAATGGTGAAGTCGTCGACATATTTCCAGCGAGCAGGGGTTTCTCTTAGGGCATCATTGATGAGCATAAGGAAGCAGAGTGGTCCCATCTTGGTGCCTTGGGGGACGCCACAGGTGAGTGACTGAAAGGTGGAGACAGCCCCTCGGAAGCGTACAGCTTGGCGTCGGTCACTGAGGAAGTCTGTTAGCCATGGTATAAGACTTCTCCGAAGCCCGAGGTCAATAGCTTTGTTGATGATTATATTGTGGTCGACTAGGTCGAACGCTTTAGTGAAATCAATGAAGGCGACAGCTACAGACGTTTTTCGTTTCTCGAGATGGCGGTATATGTAATCGTGAAAGCTGACAAGACAGTGAGTGGTGGAGGAAGTTTTCATGTTGCCAAATTGCTGAGGGTCTACGACTCCTGCAATATCAGCATAAGCCCAGTCGAACACAAAACTTTCACAGATTAGGCTGGGTATTGGGGTGTTTGCAATAGGTCGTAGCTGATTTAAGGGTTGTGGGCTGGTTGACTTGGGCACTGGTGATACATAAGAGGTCTTCCAGTCAGCTGGGCATCTGGCTTGACTGAGAGAAGCATTGATGATGGAGCATAGGGGTTTAGCAAGCTCCGGGGAGAACTCCTTGAAGAGTTTCATTGGTAAGTCAATGGGGGTGGTAGAGCGTTTTAATTTTAGTTTGTCCAGGCGTTTTGCTACTTCAAATTCTTCTACTAAGTCAGTGGGAAGGGGGGCTGGTAGCGGTGGTGGTGCCTAAGCACAGTGTGTATGTATGGTAGCGATGGTAGTGTGTGACAATAAATGTGTGTTAAGATGATGACAAAGTTACAAGTGACACTCGTTCAAGAAGTTGAGTTTGGAGGAGTAATGAGAATTATTGAGTAACAGCAGAAATGATGAAGTAGTAAGGAAAAGTAGAGATTTATTTAAAAGTAACTGATTTGTGTGTGTGTGGGGGGGGGGGGGGTAGAAGAATTATCAATGTATTTCCTGTTGTTCGCAGAGGATTTCTACCAAAGAATGTGATAATGAAATGGTAAAAATACTTTGTCAAAGAACTTTTGCTAGTTGAGACGAAAGTGGCAGAAGACCGTGGCAATGTGATAGACAATGTAGGGTAGCACTAATTTATCCACTCGAACACAGGTAGTTGAGACATACAAGGTGACCTGGAAAGATGTAAATAGACGAATATCTCGTACAGAATAAAGGTTATTCAGAGGCCTGTGATAGGATTTTAAAGAGACTACTATAGACATCGAAATAAGTGTTAAGAATATAGAAATAAGATTCAACTAAAGTTATTTAGTAGAAATAGTGAAGGGCTAGAGTGATTTTTAAGGAAACAATAATCAATTCAGTTTTGAAAGATCAGCAAATATAATAATTACAAAATACAAATGAAGGAATTAACTAAAACGCTAAGATAGTGAGAAGGTTGTCTGAGACTTCAGAGTGACAACAACACGAGAGTTTGAGTGTAAACAATATGCACGAGTTTGCAGAATGGTGATATATTTTCCTCCATTGTAATTCCATCATATTTCGCTGTAAATGTTGAAACCATAATAACAGAAACACAAATAAACAAATAACCTCACATAGCTGTTCCCTGCGGTTGTTGTTAGTCTAGTCAAAGTGAACAGTGTGCGTTGGAACGTGATAACATTCTCACGTTTAAAAAAAAAGAGTAACATTTCCTATGTATCGTTACACAAGATAATGACGATAATACCTTTAGGAGAGGGGGGGGGTTCAAAACGACACAGCCAAAGATTTATGAAATACGGAAGTTGGTAGAGAATGACATGTGACAGCTCGATAAAATACTATGATCGTATATAATTAAAGATTATTTGAAGATATATGATTATATGGTTGAAGGCCCGCTAAGATAGAGATAAATGAATACATAAGAAAATAAATTTAAGATTACTTTTGTAAGAAGTTGCCAAGAAAATCACGAAAGGTTTTGTACCTAGGAGTTTCGTGCATGAAAGTGCAGACGTGAATTGATACATCGGCCTCGTCTGTTTCCTCAATTTCATGCTGGAAATAAGTTGATGTGAAATAAGCTTGCGCAGGTTCAGGCGTGTGTTTATTTCTACGCTGAAGACTTAATCTGTGGATGAATGTTTGAGGTTTAATGTCCTTCACACAGCAGTAGTGATGATACGACATCGGTGAATTTATAAGAGTATAACATGTTGAGGTGAATGTTAACAGCAATCAGTCAGGAATGTTAAGAAAATAATGGTTTTTAGATGGAAAACAAAAATAAGATATTACACTAAGCTACCCATAAAGAACAACAGTTAGTGAAGTGACTACAAGGCTTAAGTTGTTTTGAAAAATGTTATTAAAGGTTTAGTGATGGGTATGCAAATGTTAAAATGGATTGATGTGTAACCAAGTTTGTGTTAGATGCCGTGTGAACAAATTTAATTCATGTAAAAATAAGATGCGTGAAGCTGCGGTTGCATAACTTGATGAATATTTCCATCTAATGATTAGACACTGACCCTCTGCATATAACCAGCATGAAAGAACTTATACTTAATCTGATTGCAAAACTGTCCTTGTTATTGTTCTCATCTTTATTCAGAGTATGAAATTAATTTTAGAAAAAGGAAAAATTCTATATCGTTGAAAGAAGCAGAAACGACCAAGATATATTGACAGTGTTGTCATGACTCCTTGTATACGTAATATAACATGCCTTGTGGTCTAGTTTTGTCATGTGTGTGTGTGAAAGTAACGGCTATCAAGTGTTGTTTGATGTCAGCGCTAGTAACACACCTGCCCACGTGTCTCGAAGCAGAAATCCAGCAAGACTTCACTCGTGTGTTGTCTTCCCTCACTTGCGTCAGTGAAAAATATAATCCTTCTTGGATATCACAGTTGTCATGATTCATTGTGCACCAAAACGAGTCATTGGTCAGTATAGTGTCAGTGTCTTCATCTTTGTGTTAAGTTTTCCAAAGTCGTTCACCAAGACGAAAAAGTAATGAGCCTTTCCACCATTGCTCACAAGACACTGATACAGTTTAAAGATAATGGATATATTTAATTTCAAGCACATCATTTTAACAACTGATGATAATAATGATAATAGAAAAAAAAATTGTGTACACGAGAAAAACTCCTGGAAATAAGTGAACACGATACAACTTTTTATATGAGGTCTTAAATATGTATGATCATTATTTTTCTTGCTATATTTTACATCAACCTGAAAATGTTAATAGCTTATATGCATATATCATGAGCAGCTGCATGACTGCCATGTTGCAACGAGATTGTTTCTAACGTCTGCGTTGTACTGCTTGCTTGTGTATGCATGTGTGTGTCTCAAACATTTGGAGAGTAATAAAAATGTCGTTGTAATATATGGTGTTTCATTATCTGCCTCGGATTAGATTGTCTTTGTAGAGAAACTGAGGCTATTTTAATAAATATCAGTAATTTTGTAAATTGTGAACTAACATTATCAAATAAAAATGTTATTCGTTCATGAATTTATATTTTTGATTTGTAGAGGAATATCTGTCCATTTTAAAATGCTATATGAGTTTTTTGCTATTATTTTTATCAATAATTTCTCATAACCACACTTCCCTAATAGATATCTGATAATACCTTTAAAAATATCTAGTTTGCACAACTTCTTCAATAGGAGCCGTATAAATAAAGCATCGAAATCACCATCTTTTAACGACGAGACATGAAACACCAGTCTAGTTACAGCTGCTAAAAGAAGAATTAATAAATATTAATATTATTTTTATGATTATAAACTGGTAATAAGGAACGTGAGCAGCATTGTGCAGGAAGTTCCCAGCTGGACGGTGGCTATGTAAGGCGTAGTTTACTGTTCATTTACATACAGTTGGCCTCCAACACCAAGCCCTGACTGTACAATACACGCGAAACTCCGTTATCGACATACAACTGGGGATCTCACACCACCTTGCTCGCTACACGTCTGACTTTATATTTCCGCTTCATATCATTTGTCAATAACAATAAGGAATATGAAAGGACAAAAAAATAAAGAGATAAAATGGCCATCATTATACAAAGAGAATATCGATACAATTTTTCTCGTAAATACGGAAGGAAGGTCCGTACTCTCCCTGTTTCCAGCTATTATTATTGACCACCTGCCTCCATGATAACACTTGTTAATATACATCCACTCTCACCTACTGCACCTGGACCTCTGGGCAGCAGCAGGCTATATATATATATGTTTTTTCTCTCGTGCAATTTAGCGGGCGTGTTTTTGTAATGGCGTCGTGGCGGGATAATTACTGGACGTTGGTGTGTAGCGCCTCACCACTCACCGCCACGTTGCACCATCATCGTCCTTAACACCACACAGTTGATAGTCTTTGTTAAGGTGTATCATATTTATTCCATATATTATACACCCAATAGATTATGCATTCCAATCATTATTCAGTATTATAAATGGTAATGAGATACTTTGAAATATATGCTGTATACATACAGTATATTGGTAGTAAGAAATGTGTTATTAAAATGTCAAAAGCTACATAAATTTCATGGGTGATGTAGATGATCCGTAGTTTGTAGGAGGAACACCAGACCATGAAACAACAACTAACAACAACACGCCTTTGTTGTCGAACAAGTCACAGTCCCTCTAACTGCAGACGTCACCCCACAAATCATCTCGAATAATTGTTCCATATGACCAATAATTACTGTACAAGGACAAAATAAAAAAAAAATTATACATATTTTCACAGAAAAAACAAACCAATTATCATCTATAATCTGGGAGACGTAAAATTCATGATTCATTTACAAGTCCGGGAGAATTATGATCATTGTTTGTCCAGTGCTATAAATATTGTGTGGTATAATAACGTTGTCTAACTTCTCTAAGATGATAAACATGGATAGTTTTATCCTCAGTATTATGATTCTAATATATATCAACAGTAATGCACTAAATAAGATGGCTACTAATGTTAAGTTTCCCCTAATCAATATCATACTTAACATTAAGGAACGATAAATCAACGAAGATAATAATTATTTTCCAATATTTTGTAAAAAATCATATTTATCTTTGTAAGGGAAGAGGTTGGATACTCTATACTCTGACAGACTTCGAAAACACCTGCACTTATCATCGAACATAATATAATATAATAAAACGGGAGTATTCCCGCCTGTTACGCCTCATTATTGCTTTGGAAGCGATTGACCAAATTGACAAAACGGAGAACTCACGCCACCTTCATGACTACTATCTTGATAACACTATTTTTTCTTAGTATTTTAGAGGAACAAATTTCCTTTACAACTCTCCTTCCTTTTCCTGCAGGTGAGCCTCGGTGCAAGAGCCTCCTGCAGCTGAGCCTCGGTGTGAGAGCCTCCTGCAGGTGAGCCTCAGTGTGAGGGCCTCCTGCAGGTGAGCCTCAATATGTGGGCCTCCTGCAGGTGAGCTTCACTGAGAGGACATCCTGCAGATGAGCCTCAGTGTGAGGACCTCCCGCATATGAGCCTCAGTGTGAGGACCTCCTGCAGGTGAGCCTCAGTGTGAGGGCCTCCTGCAGGTGAGCCTCAGTGTGAGGACCTCTTGCAGGTGAGATTCACTGAGAGGACATCCTGCAGGTGAGCCTCAGTGTGAGGGCCTCCTGCAGGTGAGCCTCGGTGTGAGGGCCTCCTGCAAGTGAGCCTCAATATATGGGCCTCCTGCAGGTGAGCCTCGTTGTGAGGGCCTCCTGCAGGTGAGCCTCGTTGTGAGGGCCTCCTGCAAGTGAGCCTCAATATGTGGGCCTCCTCCAGGTGAGCCTCGTTGTGAGGGCCTCCTGCAAGTGAGCCTCAATATGTGGGCCTCCTCCAGGTGAGCCTCGTTGTGAGGGCCTCCTGCAGGTGAGCCTCGTTGTGAGGGCCTCCTGCAGGTGAGCTTCAGTGTGAGGACCTTCTGTAGGTGAGCCTCAGTGAGAAGGACTCCTGCAGGTGAGCCTCAGTATGAGGACCTCCTGCAGGTGAACCTCAGTGTGAGGGCCTCCTGCAGATGAGCCTCAGTGTGAGGACCTTCTGCAGGTGAGCCTCAGTGTGAGGACCTCCTGCAGGTGAACCTCAGTGTGAGGGCTTCCTGCAGGTGAGCCTCAGTGTGAGGACCTCCTGCAGATGAGCCTCAGTGTGAGGACATCCTGCAGATGAGCCTCACTGAGAGGACATCCTGCAGGTGAGCCTCACTGAGAGGACATCCTGCAGATGAGCCTCACTGAGAGGACATCCTGCAGGTGAGCCTCAGTGTGAGGACCTCCTGCATATGAGCCTCAGTGTGAGGACCTCCTGCAGGTGAGCCTCAGTGTGAGGACCTCCTGCAGGTGAGCCTCAGCGTGAGGACCTCCTGCAGGTGAGCTTCACTGAGAGGACATCCTGCAGATGAGCCTCAGTGTGAGGACCTCCTGCATATGAGCCTCAGTGTGAGGACCTCCTGCAGGTGAGCCTCAGTGTGAGGACCTCCTGCAGGTGAGCCTCAGCGTGAGGACCTCCTGCAGGTGAGCTTCACTGAGAGGACATCCTGCAGATGAGCCTCAGTGTGAGGACCTCCTGCATATGAGCCTCAGTGTGAGGACCTCCTGCAGGTGAGCCTCAGTGTGAGGGCCTCCTGCAGGTGAGCCTCACTGAGAGGGCCTCCTTCAGGTGAGCCTCACTGAGAGGACCTTCTGCTGATAAGAGAGAGAGGCATATTGATATTTAATTAAACATGTAACAACTATGAACGTGAAAATGATAAACCTTTTCGTAGTATTGAAAAATATTTAAAATGTTACTGTAGATATGAGTTAAACTTGCACATTTATTTTTATGATACTATTTGCTTGAGAAAGTACCTAGAAAATCAATTATATATTGTATATGGAAAGAATGAATACTTTCGTCTTTTCAATAATGTGCATTACAAAATTACCCCCTTTTTGTGAGTGTAAAATAGATAAACCTTATTGATACTATAACTGAATTTAGTCAGATGTCATTGCATAGTATAAAAAAATAATTTCTGGTATGCACTGTATTTCCACTGTGTTATTTATAGAGTAAATCTAATGCTTATAAATGTCCAATAATCTGCTTGTAATCTTGAACATCCTGTACCCAAATCTCCCAATCAAACCTCCTCTAGGTAACCGTTAACTTACCTTACATAATCCAGACCTAACCTGCTCTCATTCACCTTTACCAGATATCATCAGTGGGTACATTGTTGATGTTATTGTTTTGTATTTCTATGCCATAAAAACTGATTTTGATCACATGAAGTAAGAATGCTCATAAAACAGACAAAAATTGCTTAGAAGGAAAGAAAAATACATACACGGAACACTGTACTCCAGCACACATCAGGGACATCCTCTCACACCCACCCACCCACCTGCTGCTGAATACTAGTCGCTGGACGCTATTGTAAGGGACTGGTGAAACTGATCATCAACCGTAATACTTATTTCAAAATAAAACCAACCCATTTATTTGTACTGTACGTTTTTCGCTTTTTCATTGTTTGCTGGATTTCCAGGTCAGATAAATTCTCCACTATAAACAAACAAATCAAATCAGAGCTTATAATTTACAGTATTTTTGTTTCTATTTTATTAGTGAAAACTACTTCAACGTGTATCACTAAATCATATATACCACAGGTCTTTGATGGACATATAGAACTAAATTACAACACGAAACCTGGGAGAGAGTCGTTGTACAATCCCTTGGGCTCATGTTGATCTGTTCATTGTAAGGAGTTTTGTGTTTCGCGAAAAAAGTGGTTTTTGTTGTATCCACGGAAGTTTAACCACGTATGATTCCTGTTTATCGTGACCTAAAAATACCCAATCGGAATTTACCTCATTCAACCTCATCAGCCTTACTAAACTAAGTTTTATCAGCCTTGCCTAAACTCATGCAACCTCACTCAATATCACCTCGATACCGGCAATAGTCACTGGAAAACAACACCAAGAAGTCATCAGTAAAAAATCATTTTAAATTGGGTATTTTAGGTAAGAAAGCCACCCAGTATATCTCGCTGCAACTACCTTTACCTTGGTGTTAAGTTAGGTTATGTTACCAACGTAAATATTGGTAAGTAAATGTTTTTTGTTGTTTTTTTTAAGAGAGAGAGAAAGTGTCATTTTTATTAAAGGTATATGGGATGGTTTATTCCAAGTGGATTTCTTTCCAGTGGGAATTTCTATTACCTTTGTGTCTTAGAATCACCCAGTACACTCTAAAGAAATATTACATGAAGAACAATTGACTTGGAACCTGTGAAATGTATATTGTTTATATCTATCATTTACAGATGTGCATATCTATTTTCATATTAAATAATTCTTGTCAATTATTGTCTTTCCTGACTATGCATTTAGATTGTCATACAGTGAAGAAAATGAAAATGGGTGTCACAGCCCGTTATGGACAATGTTTCTTATGGTCAACTAACATTTGGGAAAACGTTCACTGGCTTGCTGAGAAACCATGAACATAAATTTATAAAACTTCTGTAATTTAACATAGACTCCTGTTAATTGTAAAAATCATTTCCAAATGTAATGAATAAATTAATACCAGCTTAGAGTTTATGAATCACGAAGATCTTATATTCCAACTGAAAGGTGTCCATTGTATGGTTAAAGTGTTTATTATGATTTTGCAATAGGAAAGTGTAGCTTGGATTTAGTTCTAAGCAAAAAGTGAACGTAAACAGAATATTGATAAAAATGTAACCTATTGCAGACATAACATAGCAAAGAATAAAGGAAATAAAACTTTAATACGATAGACAGGAAATGTTTATACAATATTTTTTTTTTGCAAGCGTGAAAAACTTATCCCACCGGCAGCATTTTTTCGAAGACAAATAAAATAAAAACCAATGTAATTACAACGATATTTTTATCTAAATAGCAAGGTGTGTGTAGTAATCATCAGGATTACATCATCAGTTCCAAGTCTCATCATTCAGGTCTTCAGCTGGACTGCTTTTTTACCATTGGTGTTATCCTTTTTTTCTCAGAGATTTTTGACGATATCAGCTTCTTTCTATACATATATTGCACATACCAGCTATTCTCTTTGACCAAACCCAATTATCTTCTCCACATATATGCAGTGAGAGGTCGTAAGTTTGCTGTTTAACTATAAAATGAGAAAATATCTTTCCGTAGGGCATCCGGGATTACATGTTCTTGAATATGATACATTTAAGTTTGCAAAGACACCTGGTACAATACGTCTGTTTGAGAACAATATTTCTTATATTTTAATGACAGACGTAGTTGTGTCTTTAGCGTGTTGTTTACAAGGAACATATAAGAGGGACGGGATGTTTATTGCTAAATTATTACCAGGAGTATCAAACAGGAATAACTCGTGTTGGTGGCGACGCCACTACCGCGCTCTGCCACGTGGGACGGGCAGGTGAGGCAGCAGCTGAGGCGCCACAGGCAAGGGCTCCTGGATGACAAAAACCAGTCGCTTTATGCGTAGTAGACGAGCCTCTTACCTTGTACAGTACAAGCGGGAGAGCACGTCTGCAAGCTGCAGTGTTCTTCCACCTAAATTCAAGTTTTTATTTTGCTGTTAGAAAGAGCTATCTGTCTGTCTGAATCTTCTCTTTCTCGCAAACATAATATATATATATATATATATATATATATATATATATATATATATATATATATATATATATATATATCTGATAAATCACATGACGATATATTATCACTTTATGTGATATGTATATATATATATGTATATATATATATATATATATATATATATATATATATATATATATATATGTATATATATATGTATATGTATATATATATGTATATATATATATATATATATATATATATATATATATATATATATATATATATATATATATATACTTTGAACATAAGAACATAAGAAAATAAGGAGTCTGCAATAGGCCGGTTGGCCTGTGCATGGCAGCTCCTGTCGAGAGTTACTACCACTCTCTATCATCCATGAATCTATCTAGCCTCCTTTTGAAACTTTCCAGAGTTCCCGCACTTACTACAAAGTTGCTAAGCTTGTTCCACTCGTCCACCACCTTATTTGTGAACCAGTTTCTTCCTATCTCCCTCCTAAACCTAAACTTATCCAACTTGAATCCGTTGCTCCGAGTCCTATCCTGCTCGGATATTAAAAGAACTTAGAATAAAATAACACAAGTATAATATTAGAACAGCAACTGAAAGCAGTGCACTTTTTGTTCATATAAGGAACAATAATCATCCCATGGATTGGAAAAACAGAATAGATGTGTTCAAATCATTATGTGTCAAAGAAAGACTTCTGCTTGAAGAAAGTCTAATTAGGGAAATGAGTTCTATAAACCTTAGTGATGGTCAGTACAAAACTGATAATATGTTACATAAATTTATTTGTCAGTGGCCCAAGGTTAAAAATGCTTTGAAAACATTTGAGGTGGATGTAGGATAGAGGATTACTGGGTCTCATATTTTTGACCTGACTTAACCTGACCTATTGTTATGTCACCCATTTTTTTAAGCTCTTGTTTCGTTTGCGGTGTGGATTAGCGGATCCCATGTTATTGACCTGACTTGATGATGTTTAAGGTCATCCATTATATATAAGCCTCTCTCAGTCCCTGTGAATTCAGCTGCCTCTGAAGCTGTAACGCAAACAAAGCCAAAGGCTTTGCGCTGTAGACTCAAGCTAAGGCGAGCAGCAGTGTTTTTAATTTCATTAAAAATAGAAAGTTGCAATACAAAACTGATAAGTGCAGTTTGCGTAAGAAATTACACAATTTTGCTCTGCTGTTTACAACAACACTATTATTCTCTGACATGATCTCCATATAAGCGGCAATCACACCAAAGGATTTAAATAAAGTTTATTTGTGCTGTACCAGTTTGTCCCTTAATGACTTCCTTCTCCCTGATCTTAGTATTAATAAAGAAATATTATCATATATATCACAATAGGTTCACCCTAAATTGGGAAACAAAAAACATTGACAATATGGTCAGAGTCCCAAACTATCGATTGGCGGATTATCAGGGGTTAAGCAGGGACTTAGGTGAGGTCGCCTAGGAACAGTCAGGTCAGTCTGCAGTAGGAAGGCGTGAGGTCACAGGTGACACAACAATTGATCATGACTATAATATAGTCACTCGTATACTACGTAACGCACAAGAACAAAATATACCATACAGAAAAATTAGGTCAAATAAGAATGAGCCAAGGTGGATGGCCAGAAAACTTAAACATGACATAGGAATAAAGAAAGGAATTTATAAGAAATTAAAGGGAGGGGAGGAGCAGCTCAGAAACAGGTATAATGAACTATCTAGGAATGTTAAGAAAAATGTAAGGAAGGTAAAGAGGGACAACGAAATCAGGATAACAAGAGAATCCAAGGCAAATCCCAAGGGATTTATCCAGTTATATAGGACAAAGGTCAAAGACAAAGTTGGGCCTTTAAAGTCAGTGAGGAAATAACCAAACGTTAAACAGCTACTTTTTATCAGTTTTCACAAAAGAAATTCACGAGGAAATTCCAGAGGTGGAACTGATATTTAGGAGAAATGAAGAAGAGAAATTAAAGAATATCACTATCAGTAAAGAGGATGTTCTTCAGAAGATAAATAAATTAAAGAAGACAAAATCCCCAGAGCAAGATAAAATTTTCCCTCGAATTTTTAAAGAAGTGTAAGGAACAGATTAGCGGACCCCTCGTAAATTTATTTACAAAATCATTAGACAGGGGCGTTGTGCCAGACTTGTGGAAACAGGCCAATAAAGTACCCATATTCAAAAAAAGGGAGACAGAGGATCAGCGTCAAATTACCGGCCGATTAGTTTGACGTCAGTAGTCGGGAAATTTCTTGAATCAATTATAGCAAATAGCATCCGAACGCATTTACAGAAAAGCAAATTAATCTACGACTCAACATGGGTTTACAAAGGGAAAATCTTGTCTAACAAATCTGCTGACGTTTTTTAGGAAAGTCTTCGAGGTAGTAGATAATGACGAAAATTACGATGTTATTTACTTAGACTTTATCAAAGCGTATGACAAAGTACTGCATCAGAGGCTTCTGAGAAAAGTTAAGGCTCATGGTATCGAGGGGAAAGTTTTAAATTGGATAAAATCATGGCTCACCGATACAACACAGAGGGTCAGCGTAGATGGTGTCAAATCTTGGTGGGGTTGTGTAACCAGTGGGGTTCCCCAGGGGTCAGTACTGGGCCCACTCTTGTTCATAATCTACATAAACGATCTAGATACTGGGATCAGCAGTGACATAAGCAAGTTTGCGGATGACACCAAAATAGGGCGGCAGATTAATTCAGGGCAGGACGCAAATGCACTATAGGAGAATTTAAATAAACTGCAGGAGTGGTCAGAAAAATTGCAAGTGAAATTCAACACCAGCAAGTGCAGTGTACTTAATATTGGAAGAACAAATACTGTCAATGTATACAGCCTTAACAACATCAACCTAGAGAAGTCGACTTGTGAAAGAGACTTGGGGGTACTTGTAAGGCCGGACCTACGGCCTAGAAAACCGTGCGTTAATGTTCGAAATAAGGCAAACAGAGTACTGGGTTTTATATCTAGAAGTGTAAGTAATAAGAGTGCAGAGGTCTTATTGCAACTATATCTTGCGCTAGTCAGGCCGCACCTCGATTCTGCTGTTCAGTTCTGGTGCCCTTATTATAGAATGGATATCAATTCACTGGAGTCGGTGCAGCGAAGAATGACGAAAATGATTCCGGGATTTAGAAACCTTCCATATCAAGATAGGTCAAAGAAACTAAACTTGCATTCCATAGAAAGACGAAGAGTGCGGCGAGATATGGTAGAAGTATTTAATTGGGTGAAAGGAATCAATAAATGCGATATTGATAAAGTTCTTATATTATCCGAGCAGGACAGGACTCTTAGCAACGGATTTAAGTTGGATAAGTTTAGGTTTAGGAGGGAGATAGGAAGGAACTGGTTCACAAATAGGGTGGTAGATGAGTGGAACAAGCTTAGCAACTTTGTAGTAAGTGCTGGAACGCTGGAAAGTCTTAAAAGGAGGCTAGATAGCTTCATGGATGATAGAGAGTGGTAGTAACTCTCGACAGGAGCTGCCATGCACAGGCCAACCGGCCTATTGCAAACTTCTTTAGGTTCTTTGTGTACCGATGGTACAAAGGCAACAATATCTCAATAATTGGTTGGAAAGACAAGTTCTTGAAATCATCCCTCAAGATCAACTTAAACCTGCGATTTAAGCAGTGAACAACAACAAGCAGGTCTCTCCGATTTTAGATGTGTTACCAGGCCTCCTCGAGAGTCGGGGGGGGGGGGGAGGGGAGGAAGTGGTATAGTCCTCGCTGTCAATTGGATAAATAAAAGGTTACATGGCATTAGGAGGATATGGATGGATCATATATATATTACACGTGTCTCATGCAGAGAAAAATATTTTATTAATTAAATGCTACTTATTAAATCGCGAAAATATTGATCCAAAACAATTGCTTTCCATTATTTGATTTGATTGGCAATTACACAGAATTTGACACGCATTTTGTAATACGAACCCCATTATTTTGTTCCCTGGGTGTATGTACCGTGAATTGTATGTACTATCGTGCACCAAAGTCGTGTGCACTACCCAACCACAGTGAGGATTCGAATAGCCTTGAGTCTGAAGTTTCGAACCAACTGGGGGAAATGGTAAGGTCGGCCAACAGATGTCGCCCACTGTAGAGTGTATGGGGGGGGGGGGGGGGATAGAGAAGGTGGGGGTTAGTCTAGTAACAGGCTGTGTGTAGGTGGAGCATAACATCGTGAATTTCGCAATCACTGAGACCAATAAGAATGTCATGAAGATAGTTAATATTATTAATCAAGGTGTGAGATGTGTAACGGGTAAATAAAAGCACTACAACGACCATATCTCTGCCGTTCATGGCTACGACGGTGAGACTGATGGGCACACCAGTAATTAATTCTCCGTGACTACCAGTAATGGTTTTACATATTACAGAGCCTGTTGGGTAACTAAGCTAACCTAGGATTTAGGATGAGGTTGCACAATGGTTACTTTGGTAGACAATGACCAGTTTGATTTTACAATTACATGTTTATTATAATATTATACGGTATTACGTTATGGACTCATTAAATTGCGACTTGCAAAATGTGAACTTATATCATCTAAGTTTTAATCTAAGGTGGATCACTGTGCCGGACATAGATGGGTCGCGGGTTGGGTTGTTGAAGTGCGGGCAGACTCCGGGGCCACCAGGCGTGGGGTCGCCCTCCGTTGATGTCTTCCCGGCGTAGGTGGTTTGGGCTGTGAGGGTCGTCCAGGAACTTGACCTAAACCTACTTCCCTGGGCGATGGAACCTGACGTTGAGGGCCTCTTTTGTATTTCTCAGGTGGATGGTTTTCACTGTCTCTTGGTATGGTGGCGCTTGAATTTGCTATGGGTATGACTGAACACCTTCCTCTACACTGGTGACGAGAAGTTCGAGGGCCCGCCATTGACTGACAAGCAGGTGTCCGAAGGTTCTGCTAAGAATTTCCGTCCCCCTAGAAATGGCAGAAGCCGAGGAAACACTCCAAGCGACGCCCCAAGCTACAGTCTCCGAAATGGCAGTCGTTAGCAGGATGAAAATTGTCCAACATAATGTCATACACTGGTCCCTTAATAGACGTAACGAACTGTCTAACTTATACTATCAATTAGACCCACACATCATTCTGTTAAACAGTACTGGCATAAAGGACGAAAGTAAGCTGAAAATTTTTGGCTACACTGTATACCAAAGGAACATGATGGGTGAGCTGAACGATGGTGTCGCTGTGGCCATCAGGTCACGGCTGAGTCATAGAGTGTTGCCAGACTTCGAGGATTCAGTTCTGGGAGTGCAGGTGGAGACAACTAGGGGACCTGTTATCATGTGCACAATGTACCTACCTCCCAGACGTCCTTACTTACCCGAACAAGACCTAAACCAGTTGCTACGCCACAGAAAACCAACATACATCATAGGGGACTTAAATGCGCGCCACTCCATACTAGGACACGGTAATTAGAACAACGTCGGTGTGGCGCTGTATGACAACATCAGAAGGGGAAAACTGCAATACCTCGGGCCAGATTTCCCGACATTGATCAGACGTGCCAGTGCCACAACACCCGACATAATCCTCTCTAACAACGAGGCCGTCCTGAACAGGCACGTTACCGCCGGACCCATCAGTTCCACCTATCACCTGCCAATCGTCGTGACGCTCTCATCCAATCCCATTATGATCCCCGCCAACATCAGGTCAAACCTCAAACGGGCAGACTGGGACTCCTTCAAGGAGTCTCTCAGTCTCAAGCAGGGGAGAAACCTGGAAGAAGCCAGCCCCATGACATCGACGACGCGGTCGAACAATGGTATAAGGATGTGAAGACGGAGATGGACAACAACATCCCGACCACCAGTTACAGGACCATTCCCCATCCTCACACTAGTCACCAGATGAGGCAGCTCAGTGTCCAGTACGCTCACGTGAGACAGCTAGCCAGTATCCTCGGGTGGACGCAGGAGCTGAGAGACCGGTACCGAGAGCTACAGACGGACATCCAGCACGAGAGCAAACGTCTACATGAACAAAAGTGGGCTTCCTTGGTGTGGGAGGCAGCCAACAATTACCGCGATTCTGCTGCCTTCTGGAAAGGGATCAAGCGACTGATGGGTTCCACCTCTAGCACGGTCCCTTACCTGCTCGACCAAAACAACGTAAAAATATTCGAGGAAGAAAACCAAGAATAACTACATCGGCGATATATACGAAAGATCTTTACCATTAGTGAACAGGAGAACGTGGGCTTCGACAGGGAGTTTGAGGAGGACATTTTAGGTCAGTTGCAGGACCATCACTAGACTGGTTGACGGAAGCTACCTGACGGAGCGCATAGTTCCTGCAGATGTGTCAGCCGTCATAAAAGGGTTTAACAACAAATTACCTGGTCAAAGTCACATTAACAAGAAGATCCTGGCTCAACTCCCCGACAACATGATAGAGAGGCTTGCTCATATATTGCAACGCCTGCCTCGCCTCTGGATACTTCCCTAAGATGTTCAATATTGCCGTTATTCGCCTCATACCAAAAGCAGGGAAGCCTCCAAACAAAGTCGAAAACTTTCGACCAATATCGCTGCTAGAGGTACCTGCCAAAATCTTCTAAAAAATAGTCAACAAGCGATTGCGGATATAACTGGAGGACGAAGACGTGCATAATCCCCGCCAGTTCGGCTTCCGCCAGTACAAAGGCACATCCACAGCCATAGCTCAGGCCTACGAGCAGATCGCCAATGCCATGACTGGCCGCCTGCAGTGCAATATAGTACTGAGGGACGTCAGCAAAGCGTTTGACAAAGTTTGGCACGAAGGGCTGCAGTATAAGATCATACAACTGGGGCTACCCGAAAATCTGACGCGCCTGCTGTGTAACTTCATTATGGACCGCAGAGGCAAAATCAAGATGCAAGAACATTTTGGAGAAGAATTCTCACTATCGAGCGGCGTGCCTCAGGGCTCTTGTCTCTCACCAACCCTTTACACACTCTACACGGCTGACCTGCCACCCCCAATCGTCGGCAGCGAGTACGTCATGTATGCCGACGATGTAACACAGATCGTCACCTGCCCAGGAAGGTCCACAGCAAGGATGGAGCGACTCACTGCTCGGGCAATAGAGGAGATCTCGGAGTATGAAAATAAATGGAAAATAAAAACAAACAAAACGAAATTTGAGGTCATACCCATAGCCAAATTCAAACCGGCCCCATTGATGATCGACGACGAAGAGATTGAGTACTCTAAATAATGCAGGTTGCTCGGCCTCATCATTTCTCGGACGGGCATCATTCCCCACGTGAAGGACAGACTAAATAAAGCCAAAGTCGCAGCAGCCAAATTAAAACGTTTTAAATTGATGCCTTAGAAGATACAAGTTCACCTGTACAAGGCGCTGGTGAGGCCTGTGTTGGAGTACCCATCTATACCACTCGTCACACTCGAGAAGACTAGACTACAACAACTACAGAGCTTCCAAAACAAGTGTTTGAGGTCAGCCAGTGGCCAAGCGCCACCCTACCAGGAGACAGTGGAAACCATCCACCTAAGAAATAAAACAGAGGCCCTCAACTTCAGGTTCCATCGCCTAGGGAAGAAGGTTTGGGACAAGCTCCTGGACGACCCTCACAGCCCAGACCACCTACGCGGGGAAGACATCAACGGAGGGAGACCCCACGCCTGGTGGCCCCGGAGTCTGCCCGCATTACAACAACCCAACCCGCGACCCAACTATGTCCGCCACAGTGATCAACCTTAGATTAAAACTTAGATGATATAAATTCACATTTAACAAGTCACAATCAAGTGAGTCCATAACGTAATACAGTATAAGATGTTAATAAACTTGTAATTGTAAAATCAATCTAGTCATTGTCTACTAAAATAACCATTGTGCAACCTCATTCTAAATCCTAAGTTAGCTTATTTTGCCAACAAACTCTGTAATATGTAAAACAAGGGGTGTCGTCCCCCTCTGTTTAACTCATTAAACTTCTTTTCCAACCTTTCCCCCCACGACTATATGTTGTGACTTCTCCATCCCTCATGTCTGGCTGTGCCTTGTGTGGTGGGATGCAATCCTAGACAAGGTTCTTCAAACTCCAGAGCACGAGCAGTAGATATATTCAATAAGTGGTACAAGACTTGGCGTGATAGCCGACCGATACAGAAGCGGGAACTAGGGACCCCGGGCCGTGTGTAGGCCGAGGCTGATCTGAGGCAAGTTGTCTAGCTGGGCAAGGAGAGTTGCTAGACATCACTAGGACAATAAATGAGGTCTTCTAATTACTCGACTAGCGCGGTACAGACATAGTATATCGGGACATAGTGAGTGAACATGGGCATTAGACATAAGCATAGATATCAGACATGCTATGATAATATGGTAATACAGACATGTGAATAAATGGTGCAATGAATGGTAACAGAGTCCTGCCGTCAGGCGTGTTCACATATCTTGGTACCCACATATCTATACACCTCCCTCCCCCTTTACGCTCGTAGTGCAATCTCGAGCGGCTACGGACTCTTTTTCCATGAGTCGGGGGGAGCGGCGAGGGACAATGGGGGGATCAACTGGCGACCTTCGTTCCTGGTCTGGGCAAGGGGACACAGGGGACGGGGAGGAAGGTTCGTCACTAGAGGATGGCACTGGGCGGAGATGGCGTCTGTTTCGCCACCACACACGACCACTGGGGAGGCGGACTTGGTACGAACGAGACTCGCCACGGCCCATGACGACCCCGACCTTGTCCCAGCGGTGTGACGTCGGGTCCTGGATTCGTACTTGCTGGCCGACGGTCAACCTGGGAAGGGGGCGGGCGTGGGCGTCATAGTGGCTTGTCACTTGGGCCATCCGGGCAGCCTCACGGCGGTCACACTCGTCCGCCTTGATCTGCCATTCATCTAAGAAGGACTGGGAGTGGGCAGGCACACAAGTACGAAGGGGGCGGCCATACAACACCTGGGCAGGAGAGCGTCCGGCAGGGGTAGGGGTGTTACGGAGTTCTAGTAGGCCCCTGTCGAACTCCTCGCAGTCCAGGTTCCCCGTTGGTGCTGTCTTGAGTATGAGGTATTTTACGGACTTTACCGCTGCCTCGGCGTGGCCATTCGCCTGCGGGTAATGAGGGGAGGTGACGATGTGGTGGACGCCCCAGCGTTCGGCGAAGCTCTTGAACTCGTGGCTATTGAACGGGGGCCCACCGTCGGTTCGGAGGCGGAGAGGCACTCCGACTTCCCGGAAGAAGCAACAAAACATCCGGATGACCCTGGAAGAGGTGGTGTCCCGACCACAGGGAACTACCACGGGCCATCCAGAGAGCCTGTCGGCGACCACCAGGAAAGACTTTCCGGCCACATTAAAGAAGTCGGCGGACACGGATTCAAAGGGCCGCTTTGGGAGGTCATTGCACAGGTACGGCTCTTGTTGCTGGCTGGGCTGGAGTTGCTGGCAAGGCTCACAGGCCTCAACCGTGCTCCTAATATCGGCGTCAATACCAGGCCAGAAGACGGTCTGACGGGCTCTGCGCCTGGTGGCTTCAACGCCGCGGTGGCTGTCATGGAGGCGGGATAAGGTGCGCCGGCGGAGGGCAGCGGGGACGACGATCCTGGGGCCGTACAACACCAGCTCTCCGTCCGCATAGAGGCTATCCCTTAGCTTCCAGAAGGGGAGGGCGGAGGCGTGAATGTCGTAGCGGTTGGTGGGGAATCCAGTGGAGACGTAATCGAGGAGTTGGACGTATGCCGGGTCTTGAGCGGCGGCGATGCGGAGCTCCTGGAGAGTCCTATCGTCTTCGATGGGGGGCGTCGTCGTCATCTTGTCAGCAAGAGAAGTGGCTGTGTGTGTCACTAAAGACCGAACGTGAGCCGCGGCCGTGGTACAGTCGACTTCATCTTCAGGTGTGGGGCGACTAACAGGGGCTCGGGAGAGGGCGTCTGGTATGCACAGAAGTTTCCCGGCGCGCCACACAGCTGTAAAGACGTAAGGGGCGGTCTTCTCTTTGAGACGTTGGAGGCGAGGATTTTCGATGGCGTCCAACGTGTAGTGATTGAGGATGGGTATGAGCGGGCGATGGTCCGTCATGAGGGTGAAGTGCCCAAGGCCGAACAGGTAAAGGCGGCACTTGGCCATAGCCCAGGCGACTGCCAGCATCTCTAGTTCGATGGTGGCGTATCTGGTCTCCGTGTCCGTCAGAAACCTGGAGCCACACTGAACTAAGCGCAGTCTACCCTGGCCGTGATCTTGAAGGAGGGCATATCCGAGGCCGTATAGACGGGAGGCGTCGGTCTGGAGGACCACTGGTAAGGACGGGTCGAAGGGTGCCAAGGCTGGTGGTGACAGCAACGCCTTCTTAACATTCCTGAACGCTAGGTCGTGGTCAGGAGTCCAGAGGAAGGAGCGCTTGGGGCTCATGAGGGGGCGTAGAGGTTGGGCTGATGTGGCGAGTTTAGGGGAGAAGTCTGCCAGCTGATTTACCAGGCCCATAAACGAGCGGAGGTCGGTCAGGTTCGCTGGAGTAGGGAAGTCCTTGATGGCCTTGACCTTCTCCTCATCAGCTGAGATCCCCTCTGGCGAGATGTTGTAGCCGCAGTAGTTAACTTGGGAGGCGGCGACCACAAATTTATCTTTGTTCAGGGTGATACCGTGGGCACGGCATCTTGTGAGCATCAGATGAACTCGGTTCAAGTGGGCCGGGAGATCATCGTCGAAGAGCAGGATGTCATCTACGACCTTCACGCAGTTGGTGACACCCTGCAGAGCCATATCCCCACGGAGGCAGTACGCATCCCCCGTTGCTGCGAAGCCCATGGGTCCGCGGCAGTGTTGGAAGCGGCCGTGGGGCGTGATGAATGTAGTGAGGTGGCGGTCTTCTTCCGCCAGGTCGACTTGCCAGTACCCATGTAGTGCATCCGCCGTGGTAAAGAACTTTGCAGACGGGGTGACGCTGCGGACTGCTTGGATGGGCGTAGGCGATGGATGGGCGGGACGGGAGACCTGCGAGTTGAGATGGGTGAGGTCCACTGTGATGCGAACACCTACAGGCTTGGGTGCCAAGACCATAGGGTGGCACCACTCGGAGGGCTCCTCGCCGGCGTGTCTGATGATCCCCTGCTGCACCAGAGAATCGAGCTCCGCCTTCACCTTGTCCCGTAGGGCAAAGGGGATAGGCCTGGGTGTGTGGGTGGCGAAAGGCGTCGCGCCAGGCTTGAGGTGGATTCTCATCGGGGGGCCTGTCATCTTCTTGAGCGGCGTCTTCTGGAGGTCGGACTTGGAGACAAGGACGTCGCTGAACTGGCGAAGAAAGAACTCCCGGGCGGCAGCAGGTGTGGTCATGGCTGAAACAGGTATCTCTGCACACCTGTTGAGGTGTGTCACGGCGAGGATGGGCTTTGGGAACTCGGATGAGACGATGGCCAAGTCCTGACAATGACCACATGACAAGAGAGGGGTTTGGATGCCCTCGTGGACGTGGACTGTGGCAAGGCAAGACTTGGGACCGAGCTGTAATGTTGCCTTGAAGCAACCCAAAGCTGGAGACATCGGGGACCCGTCCGCTGTGAGCACGTCGTTCATGGCTGTGGGTGACAGGCTACTCCTGGGAATGTTGAGGGCGTCCAGGTGTGTTGGTCCAATCACCGTGATGTCCGCGCCCGTGTCAGGTATCATCAGGAGGTTGGAAGAGTTGGTACCGTAGGACAGGCGGACATTGACGGGCTTGGGGGACCTGTCACTCGAGGCATCATCCACGCGTCGGCATCCTTTGTTGTTCTTGGGAGACGGTGAAGAGACGGTTTGACCTGGAGATGGAGGCTTCTTGGTGGACCCGCAACACTTGGCGAAGTGTCCTTGCTTGTTGCAAGCGTTGCATGAGACCTTGTTGGCGGGACATCGAGGTGTGCGGGGCCAATGGCCTTGAAACCCGCAGTTTCGACATGTACTATCAGCCGCAGGGCACTTTCCTGGACCGTGCTGGCGCTGACAGCTTCTGCAGGATTCGGGGGACAAAACTGGTGACTGTGACGGGGGCTGTGGAGAGGACGCCGTCTGCATCTGGCGTTGATTCCTCTTGTAGGTGGAGACGGCGTGAACTTGAGATGGCGATGAGTGTATAGCTGAGGCAGCCTCTCTTGTGGCCTCATACGACCTGCAACAGGTGACGAAGTCGGTGAGGGGAGAGGCGGCGTCGAGGGTGAGGAGTTTCTGAAGCAGGTCCTCGTCACGTACACCCATCAGCAAGATCATCTTGAGCTGGATCTCAGCACAGGTTACAGGATCGCCTGTACATAGGTCCACCTCGGCTGCTAGGTCCTTAAGTCGTGCGTAGAAGTCTGAGAATGATTCCCCAGAAGCTTGTTTGCAGGATAGCAGTTCCCTGCGACGCAAAGCTTCATTGCGGAGGCCACGGAAATGACTCTGCAAGGCGTCTAAGACCTCTTTCACTGACATGGAGGAATCAGGGGGAATGGCTAGCGTGTGCTCTAGGAGGCGTTGGACTTCGAGGGAAATGCACGATCTTAATTGGATGAGTTGTTTATGAGGGGGCATTCGGTTGAGGTCAGACATGACAGCGAAGTCTTCGAAACGACGTCGCCATTGACGGTATACTTGATATGTTGCATCAGATTGAAGAGGTGGGGGGCTGGTAACTGAAGACTTGCTGTGCAGGGGTGTGCTCGGGACGGCAAGCGGTGGAGGAGGCACGGAGAGGTCGACGAGAGTTGAGACTGGAGCAGGTGGTTGAGAAGGCACTGAGGTATACCCAAGGGGGCTAGGTGACGTGTGAGGAGGCGTTGTCTGAAGGATAGATGAAGAGGCTGAAGCTGGCGAATTGGTTGTGGCAGCTGGTGAAGTCGTCCTCGTTGTCAGCAATTCCAATAGTCCCAGGAATTTGTGGGTATCAGCTTGGTGTTGTTGTTGAAGTTGAAGACGGTAAGCTGATTCCTCTGACTGTCTTGACAATTCCTCTTGACGTCTTGACAATTCCTCTTGACGTCTTGACAATTCCTCTTGACGTCGTTTTTCCTCCTCTAATTGACGTCTTTGGGCTTCCTTCTCTTGGGAAACTTGTAGGAAGTGAATTAACTGACGTATATCCTGGCTCCCATCCTTTGAATTTGGCGCGCTCGGCGTGTGAGGCGTGAGGGGGGGTGGGAGGGTCTGTGAGGCTTCGTCTTCCTCATAATCCTCATCTAAATTTCCCAGCAAATCGTCGTGGTCAGACATCTCGTGTTTGGTATGGTTGCGTTGGGAAAGACAAGGAGAATAAGGTGGAGTGCTATGTTTTCGTCAATGTACTTGCCTAAATGCAGGAACTGGCGGGCAAGTAGAAGAGTATTGACTGTAATATTTGTGAAGTGAGAGGAGGCGTTGGCAGCGGTGTATTCGCCCGGGCGCCCGGGCGAGGCTGGTGGTGACTCAGTCGCGGGGAGTCAGTCAGTGGCTTGTAGGCCTACGTGGACGGGGGGTGTATGCCGGAGGTGCTGTCTTGGAGACTGGGCTGACGGCGTCTCTGCTACCTGTAGGGCCGCAGAGACATAGCAAACAGACATAAAAGGCACTGCACTTCACAAGGTCACAAAGCACTTTAAATCCAGGGGCACCGTGGAGTATATCTTCTGGGCGGGAAACAGAGGAGGCCGGGGTACAGACTAGGCCGGCTTTTGCAACTTGTGAACTGTCGTGTTGGAGCTACTCAACTGCGCCATGTGGTGGGATGCAATCCTAGACAAGGTTCTTCAAACTCCAGAGCACGAGCAGTAGATATATTCAATAAGTGGTACAAGACTTGGCGTGATAGCCGACCGATACAGAAGCGGGAACTAGGGACCCCGGGTCGTGTGTAGGCCGAGGCTGATCTGAGGCAAGTTGTCTAGCTGGGCAAGGAGAGTTGCTAGACATCACTAGGACAATAAATGAGGTCTTCTAATTACTCGACTAGCGCGGTACAGACATAGTATATCGGGACATAGTGAGTGAACATGGGCATTAGACATAAGCATAGATATCAGACATGCTATGATAATATGGTAATACAGACATGTGAATAAATGGTGCAATGAATGGTAACAGAGTCCTGCCGTCAGGCGTGTTCACATATCTTGGTACCCACATATCTATACACCTTGAGCCCCAGCATGCCTTCCATCCTTTCCCCACCTTAACCTAAAGAAAAAAAAAAAAAAATCGAATTTCGTTTTGTTTGTTTTTATTTTCCATTTATTTTCATACTCCTAGATATCCTCTATTACCCGAGCAGTGAGTTGCGACATCCTTGCCGTGGACCTTCCTGGGCAGGTGACGATCTGTGTTACATCGTCGGCATACATGACGTACTCGCTGTCGACGATTGGGGGTGGCAGATCAGCCGTGAAGAGCGCGATTGGGGGTGGCAGATCAGCCGTGTAGAGCGTGTAAAGGGTTTGTGAGAGACAAGAGCCCTGAGGCACGCCGCTCGAGAGTGAGAATTCTTCTCCACAATGTTCTTGCATCTTGATTTTACGTCTGCGGTCCGTAATGAAGTTGCACAGCAGGCGCGTCAGGTTTTCGGGTAGCCCCAGTTGTATGATCTTATACTGCAGCCCCGCGTGCCAAACTTTGTCAAACGCCTTGCTGACGTCCCTCAGTACTACGTTGCACTGCAGGCGACCAGTCATGGCCTTGGCGATCTGCTCGTAGGCCTCAGCTATGGCGGTGGATGTGCCTCGGTACTGGCGGAAGCCGAACTGGCGGGGATTATGCACGTCTTCCTCCTCTAGCTAGATACATCCGCAACCACTGGTTTACTATTTTTTCGAGGATTTTGGCAGGTACATCTTGCAGCAATATTGGTCGAAAGTTTTCGGCCTTGTTTGGAAGCTTACCTGCTTTTGGTATGAGGCGAATAACGGCGATTTTGAACATCTTAGGGAAGTATCCAGAGGCGAGGTAGGCATTGCATATATGAGCAAGCCTTTCTATCATGTTGTCGGGATGTTGAGCCAGGATCTTCTTGTTTATATTGTTTTGCCCAGGTGATTTGTTTTTAAACACTTTTATGACGGCTGACACATCTGCAGGAACTATGAGCTCCGGCAGGTAGCTTTCGTCCACCAGTTTAGTGAAGTCAGTCCTTGCTAGCGGCTGGAGCAGTAGCTGATGGTCCTGCAACTGAACTAAAAAGGCCTCCTCAAACTCCCTGTCGAAGCCCTCGTTGTCTTGTTTACTAATGGTAAAGATCTTCCGTAAATATCGCCGATGTAATTGTTCTTGGTTTTCCTCCTCGAATATTTTCACGTTGTTTTGGTCGAGCAGTTAAGGGACCGTGCTAGAGGTGGAACCCATCAGTCGCTTGATCCCTTTCCAGAAGGCAGCAGAATCGCGGTAATTGTTGGCTGCCTCCCACACCAAGGAAGCCCACTTTTGTTCATGTAGACGTTTGCTCTCGTGCTGGATGTCCGTCTGTAGTTCTCGGTACCGGTCTCTCAGCTCTTGCGTCCACCCACGGAAACTGGCTAGCTGTCTCATGTGATCGTACTGGACACTGAGCTGCCTCAGCTGGTGACTAGTGTGAGGATGGGGAATGGTCCTGTGAGTGGTGGTTGGGATGGTGGTGTCCATCCCGTCTTCACATCCGTGTACCATTGTTCGACCGCGTCGTCGATGTCATTGGGACTGGCTTCTTCCAGGTTCCTCTCCTGCTTGAGACCGAGAGACTCCTTGAAGGAGCCCCAGTCTGCCCAGTTGAGGTTTGACCTGATGTTGGAGAGGATCATAATGGGATTGGATGAGAGCGTCACGACAACTGGCAGGTAGTCGCTGGTATTGATGGGTCCGGCGGTAACGTGCCTGTTCATGACGGCCATGTTGTTAAAGTGGATTATGGCTGGTGTTGTTTCACTGGCACGTCTCATCAATGTCGGGAAATCTGGCCCGAGGTGTTGCAGTTTTCCCCTCCTGATGTTGTCATACACCACCGCACCGACGTTGTTCTCATTACCATGTCCAAGTATGACGTGGCGCGCATTAAAGTCCCCTATGATGTATGTTGGTTTTCTGTGGCGTAGCAACTGGTTGAGGTCTTGTTCGGGTAAGTAAGGACGTCTGGTGAGGTAGGTACATTATGCATATGATAACAAGTCCCTAGTTGTCTCCACCTGCACTCCAAGAACTAAATCCTCGAAGTCTAGCAACACTTTGTGACTCAGCCGTGACCTGATAGCCACAGCGACACCATCGTTCAGCTCACCCGTCATGTTCCTCTGGTATACATTGTAGCCTAAAATTTTCAGCTTACTTTCGTCCTTTATGCCAGTACTGTTTAACAGAATGATGTGTGGGTTTAATTGATAGTATAAGTTAGACAGTTCGTTACGTCTATTAAGGGACCAGTGTAGGACAATATGTTGGACAATTTTCATCTAGCTAACAACTGCCATTTCGGAGACTGTAGTTTGGGACGTCTCTTGAAGTGTTTGCTCGGCTTGTGCCATTTCTAGGGGGCCGGAACTTCTTAGCAGAACCTTCGAACATCTGTTTGTCACTTAATGGTGGACCCTCGAACTTGTCACCCGTGTACAGGAAGGTGTTCATGTCCTGGGCCTGCTTGTCGAAGTAATCCACTGATGCTGCAGCTCGAGGGTCTTGTTCCTCTCTCGAGTAAGCCGCCATCATCTGGTCTCAACCATTGACTGTGGTTGCAGTCCGATGGTCACTTTCGTCGCTGGGAGTTCATGTCTTGGGGTCACGGTTATTTACGGTGTCTTTGGAGCTGTGATGCCACGGGGACTGACTGGCCACGTCAGGGCTACGGTTATACTGGCGTGGGTTGAGGCCGTTGATATGTCGTTGAGTGGGTTACTGCCTTCAGGATTTCTTTTGAAGTGATTTCTTCGCTTATTTCAACAGGTGCAATGTTGTTCCTGGTTTGTGTCTCGTTGAGGTGTTTCGAGAATGAACCTGGATGAACCATTTTCATGTGATGGGCATGCAGGTAAGACAAGTATATGGCGGTGGCTTTGGACTCGTCCAGCTGTGGAGAGGAGACGCTCCTGATGCTCTCCGCCACTTTGTCCCTCATGGAGCCCTGTGACTCAGTAACTGCCTATTTTATTGAGTCCTTGGTGGTTCTTATCAACGATTGCAGGACTTCCATGGCCTAGCTGACATTGTTGAGTTTTTGTGAGCCTGCTTAAGTTTCTTTCAGAGCGCCTTTTGGGGTTTGGCTGTAAGCCATGATCGTCGACTGAGTGGTCTTTTCTATGGAGTTAGAAATTTCCCTGTTTTTTTTTTTTTTTTGCTTGGTTATTTCAGTCAGTTTCTTCTCTGTTTCTTGAGTTACCTGTTTCCTGACCATGCAGGTGGCAAAAAAGGTCCTGTGGCCACCCTCGCAGACGACACACTTTTTTATGGTGCTACGGCAGTCTTTGAAGAAGTGCTGATAAGATGAACACTCAGAGCATATGACTCCTTGCTCAGGGCGCAGTTCTTGGTCATGTGGTCATTGTATTTATAGCACTTCATACATTGTTGAATGGACTTTTCATATTCTATTTGGTGTGATGAGATGGAAGTGCCATATGCCTAGAGCCCATTCTCAGTCGTTTACCTCTCTACTGATCCCATATTTTCGGGAGGTCAATATATTGATTAGTCCTTCTTAAAGGTTAATCCACTTGACAGATTTCCGAAAAATAAATATTTGTGACGACATCACCTTCGCACTCTATAATTAGGAACTTTCATGAGTGGTTCACATTTTGACACATCAAAAGGTGGGATTTATTTCTGCTCAGTATTAAGAGGATAACTCTCTAATAAACTCTTGTGTTAGTTAACATAACATATCCATATAACATTTCACATAGAGGCACCAACGTCACACTCACTATAAACACCAACACACTAATCACTACATTGTGATATTACTTCAAACACCAGCAATAAATGACACATCAATTGTTAATAATAGTTAAATGATATATTATTATTGACGTTTTACTTAGTTCACCTTCGTTTTATAATTTTCTTGAAATATTAATAGTAATATCGAATTGGCACTTCACTACTGTCTAATGAGAGCATATATTGTACATGTATAATTAATTATCAGCATCATATCAATATCAATATTCTCAGTCTAATATTCCTATCGAGTGTTACTTGCTTCCCTTGCTCTGCGTGGTGCCGAGATGGAACTCGTGGAAATATTTTTCACTCTATAGGTTCAACCGTTTGTGTTGATGTGTGTAACCATTGCACTGAGCTGTCATCCAGAAAGGCCACCGAGCCCCACCTCCCGTTCGAGCAAAGTCTCATCGTCATTATGGCTCGTGACTGTACTATGTATTGTGTGTACCGAGTATTGTGTGCACCTAAAATTGTATGTACCATGTATTGTGTGTACCGAGTATTGTGTGCACCTCATATTGTATATACAATGTATTGTGTGTACCGAGTATTACGTGTACCGAGTACTGTGTGTACCGAGTACTGTGTGTATCGTGTATTGTGTGCACCAAGTAGTGTGCGTACCAAGTATTCTGTACCGAATATTGTGTGTACCGTGCATTGTGTGTACCGTGGATTGTGTGCACCGAGTATTGTGTGTACCGAGTATTCTGTATCGATTAGTGTATGTGCCGAGTATTGTGTGTGCCGGGTATGCTGTACCGATTAGTGCCTGTACCGAGTATTGCGTGCACTGAGTATTGTGTGCTCCGTTTGTTGTATGTGCCGAATATTTTGTGTACCGTGTATTGTGTGTACCGTGTATTGTGTATACCGATTATTGTGTGTACTGAGTATTTGTGTACGTTTACCGTGTATTGTGTGTACCGAGTAGTGTGTGTACTTTGTACTATGTATTGTGTGTACTCGCACCGTGTATTGTGTGCAACGAGTATTGTGTGTACCGAGTATTGTGAGTTCCGTGTATTGTGTGCACTGATTATTGTGTGTACCGAGTATTGTGTGTACCGAGTATTTTGTGTACCGAGTATTGTTGTGTAACGAGTATTGTGTGTACCGAGTCTTGTGTGTACCAAGTATTGTTGTGTACCGTGTATTGTGTGTAACGTGTATTGTGTGTTATGTGTATTGTGTGTACCGAGTATTGCTGTGTACCATGTATTGTGTGCACAGAGTATTGTGTGTATTGTGTACAGTGCACTGTGTGTACCGTGTATTGTTGTGTACCGAGTATTGTGTGTGCATAGTATTGTGTGTACTGTCTACTGTTTATTGTGTGTATCGTTTATTGTCTACTTGTTATTGTGTGTACCGAGTATTGTGTGTATATACTGTACATATTCGCGTTATGAAATAGATCCCCCACTAAGCTGTGGAAGACATACAAACGAACTCGAGTAAATAACTTACAGTAACTCACACGCAGACACACACACAGATTTTTTTTTTACAGATTGCCCCGGAGGGGGCTAGTTTATTGGGCACCCCCTTACATCCTGTGCAAGGGGACGCGCAGAAGCGTTTACAGTGCCCAACTGGGAAGCGTGCTAAGTTCATGCTTGCCTTTATGACTCAGGCATTAAGGGCGTGGAAGCCTGAAGGGTCATAGGTTTTGTCAGCAAGTTACATAAAGTGACAGAATGATGAGTGTGTAGGGGGGGGGGGGGGGGGAATTCCCGGTACATTTCATCTGTTTATAGCAAAGCGTGGCAGGTCCCTAATAATGTCAAGTGCCAGGCCTGTGACTAGGAGGAGGGATATCTGGTCAGGGAGGGAAGAGGTGTTGGTAAGGGCTGGGGACCTGTAGGAGGAGGTCATAGGGCAAGTGAGGAAGTAGTGGGGGAGGGTGTGAGAGTCGGGTTGGCCACAAAGTTTACAAACAGTGCTGCCAGGCTCAGGGTTGCCAATGTACTCCCAGAGGTACCTGTACCCGAGGCGCAGTCTCATGTACATAATCTGTTGAGATCGAGTCAGAGATTGATACTCTTTATAGTGGCGGTTGGAGTCACCAGTTACAGCGTCATAGTGGCATAGTGTGACGCTGCCCCGTTGTTTCAGGTGTGTCCATTTTACGTCGAATGCTTCTCGTTGTGTAGCGTGTATGCGAGATTTGAGATGATTCAGGGAGAGGGCGGCTTCAATATCTTCTTCTTGTGTCGCTTCTTTGAAAAGTCGATCAACAGTGTCACAGGCAGTTATTCCAATATGTGATGGGATCCAAATAAACTTGACACGGATGTCATCAGTTTGTTCTAGCCTGGCGACGGTGGCTAGGGTGTGTTGGGCGGCAGGGGAGGGGGGTGGGTAATTTGAGCCTCGGTAGCGCAGAAGTGCTGTCACTGATTATAAGGAGGTTCCGGCGTTCAGTGCGAGCATACAGTAGGTCGCCCAGACACACACACGAGGAAGACATTACAGCTGCGGGCCGAACTTGAACTGAACCTCCTTGAAACAGCTGCCTTCTCTCCCCTTCCCTCCCACCTCTTCTGGCTCGTTATTGCTGTAATTCATAACGGTATTCATGCCACGTTCGCTTTCCGTAATTTACAGGAGTATCATTATTATTACATGTCTTGACTTGGCGCGTGAACACCTTCAATGCTCCTCTTCCTCCCGCTAAAAAAAAATGATATATGGTCTGATGTTTCTGAAATTTATTAATGGGGAACAAGTCAGTAAATTTTCTTGACAGTCGGATATTCCTTTCATTCTGCATCATATATCTTTCTGCAGCAACAGGAAAAATAATGGTGATGTCAGCAAAGTGAGGCTTCATTTTTCTATATACCTTTGCTAGTTATACAGACAGGTGTGTACATATATATATATATATATATATATATATATATATATATATATATATATATATATATATATATATATATATATATATATATATATTTATATATATATATATAGAGATAGATATATTAATGGTCTTTGTAAGGTAAGTAATACGGTTTTAAAAATTTTGTTAATTCCAATTTTTAGTTTGTTTGTTGAGGCTCGAAAGCGCAAAGATGTTTGTTGCGTCACAGATCAAAGCCACAATCGGAAGAGTATGAGAATAAATACAGTATAGCAGCGCCGCAGCTATACAGCTATTAGTCTTGACAGCCCATTGCACAGTACACGGTACACACACACACCTATATATATATATATTTCATGTAGATCCACAATGCAAACGTGGATAAGATAAATCTTGATAAAATCACACGGGAAAAGGGAAACAACGGAGCACCTTAGCTTTCGTCTTTATTCAAGACATCTTCAGTATATATATATATATATATATATATATATATATATATATATATATATATATATATATATATATATATATATATATATAATCAACGACCTCACCAGCAAGGAATCGAACCCTCGACCTACTGGGTGTGACTAGGGTTCGATTCTTTGCTGGTGAGGTCGTTGATTATATGTTCAAAGTCCGCGTGTTATATGGACTAAAAATGAAGTATATATATATATATATATATATATATATATATATATATATATATATATATATATATATATATATATATATATATATATATAATCAACGACCTCACCAGCAAGGAATCGAACCCTCGACCTACTGGGTGTGACTAGGGAACGCTTACCGGCTAAGCGTTCCCTAGTCACACCCAGTAGGTCGAGGGTTCGATTCCTTGCTGGTGAGGTCGTTGATTATATGTTCAAAGTCCGCGTGTTAATTGGACTAAAAATGAAGTATATATATATATATATATAATTAAATTTTTTGTTTACTGATGCTTTGCACAAATTTTATATATAACTGTACAAATGAACTCTTGTGTCTTGTATGGTTTGTTTTATGTTTGACTGGAGATGTTGATAGATTATTCCGAAACTGTCGTGATAACAAAAAACCTGTTCTGTCAATTACGGTTTCGTTCCTCATTATAAGACTCTGCATACATTTATGAACAAAATAATATTCATTTGATATTCACGCACAAATTAGAGGGAACAAAATGTATGGAAAGAAAAGTGTAAGAGTTTGAGTTTATTTATTTATTCACAGAATTATGTTGATCTTAGTCTTCTGTGTTTACACGAACCACAAAATACAATGTTGTCATACGAAAGTTTATACAGTATTCAAACACGAAACACAGAATGCTTGAATAAATTACTCGGAAATTTTTTGTATTTATTTTCTCTCCTTTTGATCACTGCACCTGACTCTGTATTATGTTTTGCTTTCAAAAGTGTTGCTCTATTACTGTAAATTTTCCCCGAGTCATAACCATTAAAGACAAAATAAATAGGCAAGCTCGTACTGATATCTAACTCTTCCATAGTCTCGTTCCATTAACCCGCCAACAGAAGGCGCCGTGTTAAGAAAAAGGTGACCCAAGGTCCTGCAGATTCCTGGGTTCTGCAATACAAGTTCCGTATATCATTCAAAAGGTCAAGACACACACACACACACATTTCATCCTTGACCACCGAAGGGTCAAGACGTACCTGGTGCTCCTCTGAGAGCAGCCAGGTCAACTGTTAAGTTGACCATACTAACTCCCTCCCCCGAACCCCTACTATATTGAATCAGGGGTGCTTGAGGACATTCTTCCTGTTTATCCCAAATTTGCTAGCTCACAATGATTAGTCTTCAATTAGAATATGACTCCAATGTATGTGAACCACTGACCTATATATACTGCTAATGAATATGATGTATTTCCTTCTTTGTGTACGAACCTCTGTCCTGCGTGGCAGTGAACAATGGCATTACCCACATGAATCTGACCTACATATAGTGTCAATGAATATTGTTAACGCTCATAAGAGCGTTATTGGTTTGTTGCTGGAGAAATAAACCCTCAACGTTGACGCGTACCATATAATTCGGTCAAAACCTGTTAAAGAACATTTCTCATATAACAAATGCTGTTATCTCAGGACACATATTATGAAATACAAACAATATACAGTACATAGCCTGTTAACATCTTAAATATAACTCGCATGTTATAACTATTGATACAGGAGACAATTGGTATAATATGATCAAATTGCAGTACACAAATATACTTATTAAAGTTATTTAGAGTTTCTTAGCAGATTCTAATACTTCACGATCACTCACGTTTTAGGGTCTAGTGGTCTGAACCAACGTGTTGTCTGTCCTGTAGAAATCAGTAGACTACCCTCGAGGGCAATCTCAGCCCAGAGGCGAGGGCCATATGTTTTCGTATTGAAACACCTCAGCAGATTGGTCAGCAAATTCGTTGTCAACACTATATCTCTTATCTTATACCCTCTCTCTCTCGCCTAGTTTATCTTATTATGGTTATCCCTCTCTTTCTCTCTCTTCTAGCTTATCTTACTGTGGCGGTAACACTCCCCCTGTCGGGCTTCGCACGAAGTCACGGCATATTATTAGATTCACTCTCCCACCCCTTCCAACAGGCAGAGTTTCGTCACTGGGTGTATTAACACTGAGTCCTTTGTCTTCACTTTAACACTTCGCACCAGGCCATCTTTGCTCGGTAGAGCTTCCAGTACTCTCCCTAGCATCCACTGACTCCTGGGAAGGGGTTGTCCAGAGATGATCACGATATCCCCAGCGTGGAGATTACGGCGAGTTTTGAAGAACCTTTGTCGCTGACGTAATGTTGGGAGATATTCTTTTACCCACCTTTTCCAAAATTGGTCCGCAATGAATTGGGCATGCTCCCATCTTCGTCGGTACCCATCTGTCATGGACCGATCGCCTCCGGTGGACAGTGTCTCCGGGTTCATCCGTAGTATGGGATTCTCCTGGTCTGGGTGGAGAGCGGCGTGCTTCAGTCGGCCACCTACTCTGATCAGACCGTCTGTGTCTAGATGAGGTTCCAGCCGCCTTTTTAGCGCTACCTCTCACGGGTTGTCCCTGTAGTAACATTCCTAGTTCTCGAGGGAATCCTTTCCTTTGCATAAATCTTAAGACAGCTAATTTTGCCTCTTCCAATTCGCTGACCTGGAGCCGATTTTTTCGGTGATGTTTGTTCTTTCGCTTCCCCACCCGCCATTCTATAAACCTTCTAATCCACGCTACGCTCTTCAGAAGTCGATGCCACGATGAGTACCTGGCCCATATCTTATCGAGGATACCCTCCCCCTGGTCAACGTTCGCCGTCAGCACCGTGGTTTCCTTCTTCACCTCTGGGTCTCCGTCTGTGAGGTCTGGAATCCTCAATGGACTCTTTGGCCAACTGTCTTCTTCCAAAAAGAGGAAAGCAGGTCCCCGAATCCACCTGCCCTTCTCATTGAGCTCTGCTCCATGTAATCCACGACTAGCGTCGTCGGCCGGGTTCAGTGCCGACGTCACGTGGCGCCATTGTTCTACATTGGAGTCCTCGTGTATCGTTGCCACTCGATTGGCCACGAAGGACTGGAAGCGTCTTTCGGTGTTTCGTATGTATTGAAGGACTGCCGTACTGTCTGTCCAGAACACTGATCTGTCTATATGTAATTCAAGCTCTTGCCGTAGTTGTTTGTCTGCCTTAGCAGCCAGTACTGCCGCGCAGAGCTCAAGTCGAGGTATGGTCTGCTGTTTCAGAGGGGCTAGCTTGGCTTTGCCACACACGAAGGAGATATGGTGAGTTCCATCTTCACACGTGGTTCTCAGATACGATACAGCTCCATACGCTCGTTTGGAGGCGTCGCAGAAGTGATGTAGTTGCACGGTAGTCACTGGATTCATATCCTCTGGTCGGTAGCACCGTGGAACGTGAACTCGTGATAGGTGAGGTAGTTCATCCAGCCATCTTTGCCATGCGACCCTGTTTTGTTCAGTGATTTGTTCATCCCATCCAACACCTCGTCTACACTCATCTTGGAATATGATTTTGGCTCTTATGACACTCGGAGCGATGAGTCCCAGTGGGTCATATATGGAGCTGACCATACTCAGAAGGCCTCTTTTCGTCTCCGGTTTCTTAGGGATCTGGACCCGGATCGCTAGTTCGTCCTTTTCCAGGTCCCACAAGATTCCCAACGCTCGTTCAGTGGGGAGCCTGTCATCTTTCAAAATTACTTCCTTTACTCCCACAGCTTTCTCTGTCTGTGGAATTGCCTTGAGAACCTCCTTGTGATTACAGACCCACTTCGTAAGTCTGAATCCTCCCCTTTTCATCAGCTGTCTCAGCCGATGGGTAATTATCGTTGCCTTTCCCGGCGAATCTACTGAGAGAAGCAAATCGTCGACGTAGAAGTTACGATTCGCTTTTTTGATGTCGTCATGAAGACTTTCCCCGTAGTCTTGGAATGTTCGTTGTAGCGCATACCCGGCGCATGAAGGACTCCACACTCCTCCAAAGAGATGTACTGTCATTCGGTAAGTGGTGGGGGCCCCTGACAGCTGGTCGTCCGTCCACCATAAGAATCGTATGACATTTCGATGTTCGGGTACTACTCGCACTTGGTGGAACATTGCCTCGATATCAGCCATGAGTGCCACCTTTCCTTGTCTGAATCTGATGAGGACTCCCATCAATTTGTTGTTAAGGTCTGGCCCTTGCATCACCTGGCTGTTCAACGACATCGACTCACATTCGGCTGCACAATCAAACACTATTCTCACCTTTTCTGGCTTGTTGGGATTCAACACAGGGTGGTGTGGGAGATACCAGGTCTTCCCGGGTGCAACACTGAGTTCTTGACGTGGGACTCGCTCAGCATGTCCCTCGTCGATTAGACGTCTCATCTCTTCTTTATACTTCTGAGAGAGCCCTGGGTTCTTCAGGAGGCGTTTTCTCAATCCTGCCAATCGCTGCTCGACAAGTTTCTTATTGTCTGGGAGTCCCGGTTCTTCATGGCGAAACGGGATGGGAAGTTGGTAGTGTCTGTCCACTTGAGTAATTGACGTTGACCACTGCGTCAGGACTCTCTTGTCTTCGACAGGGACGGGATCATCGTTACTGTAGGCTGAGTCGCATTCCCAGAAGCGCCTGACTTGTTTTTCCAGATTTGTTTCCGAATTTAGTGTTGCCATTCTGGCAAAGTGGTTGATCACGGCATAATCACGGCTCGCCACTCCAAGCGGTCCATTTATAGTCCAACCTAGCAAGGTGTGTATTGCAAACGGCTCTCCGTCTTTCCCGGTTCTTACTTCTAATGGTGCTAGTGCTTGTGGTACGTCTAGACCTATCAGGAGATCCACTCTTTTCGGTGCTTGGCGTAGCGCAGTACCTCGTAGGTGTTCCCACATGATGACATCTTGGGTGTCTGCGACCGACGATTTCAGGGAAGACGGTAGATTCTCAACAATGATGACCTTGGGGATAATGATGGATCGGCTCTTTCTGACTCCTACGCTAGCCACTCTCACACTGATTTCTTCGGTGTTTACACTATTACTTTCTTTCATGATTGTGCCAATGGAGAGGGAAACTGGCCTTCCCTCTGCCTGCAGCCGGTAAGCTAGACTACGCATGCAATATGATCGGTTGCTGCCTGAATCCAAGAGAGCTCCGGTGACTGCTGCTTCTTTCGCCTCTAGGTTCTTTTCTTCCACCCTAACTTTCACTATTGGAAGTGCGATTCTGCTGGAACTTTGTAGTCACAACTCGCAATCGTTGGGTTCTTCACACCGATCATCAATTCCATTGTTGGTTATGGTTTCCCTGACCCATTTATGCGGATTTCTTTTCCCCATGGTGCTTGTACCGGCTTCGACCTTCCATGATTTAGCTCTACTAAATGCCGATTCCGGTTGTGGCATAATAGCCTTACGTTGACTCATTCTAGGTCGCTTGTGGTCAGGTGCTATGTCTATTTGGTAGGCGCCCCCTGTGGTAGCTCTCTTCACCCTTTGGAGGCTAGTCTGGTGTTCTCCCTTCTCAACTTCGCCCCGTTGCACCTTGTCATTGCTCGTCAGAGCTCCCGTGAAGTGCAGGAGCCTCGAGTGTACTCCAGAGCAGCCATCTATACCACATACCATCTTCTGGCTGCACTCTGTTTTCCGGTAATTATGACCCAGGTAGGCATAGCAGCGACGTTGTTCCCTTACAAGGGAAGTTCGCTTTCCTGTGGACATGCTGAGGAATGTCCGGCACAGCTGAAGAAGGTGATCTCCACGGCATAGCGAGCAGCGTTCATCGTCCATTTCTCTGGTTGTCTTTATTCCTGATGTCACCAGACCCACAAGTCTCTTCCACGACGAGGATTGACGTGAGTCAGCATAAATTCTGCTTGGTTCTTCCTGTCCTCGTCCCTTTGTGACCATATCCATTGTGAATTCCAACATCCACTCGATCCCAGGAAGCTTTCCCCACTTCCTTTTGTATTTATGCGCCTTATCCACGTAGTCGTCCCTCATCTTTCCCTTGAACCTCTCAGCTAACGTGCTTATTGATTCATACGTGTCAATCTGACGTAGTTCTCCCAAGACTTTCAAGTTCCTCACGCAATTCCCCAGTTCGTCTGAGAACTGTTGGAGGCCCTTTGCGTCACTTAGTCTCACAGTTGGACCTCGCAGGGCCTTCTTTATTAACTGGCAAACGTAAGTGTGCTTATTGCCGTGACGTTTCTCTAATATGTCCAAAGCTTCCTTGTACCCGGCTTTGGGATCTTGAATTTGCAGACATCCCCGCAAAGCGTCCTTAGCGGGCCCAGCATAGGCAGAGAGGAGTGTCTCTAATTTCAAGGTATCAGGTATCTGCGCCATCCCAACGTGTCGCTGAAAGACTCGCTTGAACTCCCAGTATTCACTACAAGTTCCTCCGCTGAACTTCGGCGTTGGCCTTTGGGAGAACCTCATATTCTCTAGCAGTTCTCTCACCCAAACCTCGGACCTCGGTGGGTCGTCCCTTTTGTCTTTCATCAATGGTAGTGGTTTCGGCGAACTAGCTTGATGTTCGGAAGTACTTCCGCGCTCCCTCTGGTGAGATGTTCCCGGCCCTGCGGTTAAGGTGAGCGCCTGGAGTCCTCTTGGAGTATATAACGTTTCTTCGTTAGTTTCAATTACAGAGGAAAGTTTAGTCTCTGGTGGTGATAACACCTTTCCGCGATCTTCTATGCTGCCCTTGCCTTGTAGTTGATTCATACCTTCGGTGACGTTTTGCATCATCGCTGTCATGTGAGCGAACATTTGCTGCATTTGTTGGTATTGCTCACATAATTGTCCTTCGATTCCTTTGACAGGTGGTTCCTTTCTCTTCTCGGGAGACAGGTTTACGGGAGACGGGTTTATCTCACGCTGCCTTGGCGAGGTGGGTGAGACATCGGTCTCTATGTCCACAGTGTCTCCTTGTTCTACGCCGGACACGCTCCCCACTTCTGACATATTCTCTTTCCCCTCCATGACTGCCCGAACAGCAAGCGTAATCTGTCTTGCTCGATAAGTGTATGCAGTAACGCTTAGTATCAGGTGCCCACGATCGCAGATATCACACAATTGGAGTTGATGTCACACAGACGCGTGCCATGCGCACGAGTGATGTCACACAAACACGACCACAGTGATGTCACACGGTCCCTCAAGCACGTGACGCGCAATACGCACGAGTGATGTCACACAAACACGACCACAGTGATGTCACACGGTCCCTCAAACACGTGACGTGCAATACGCACGAGTGATGTCACACAAACACGACCACAATGATGTCACGCACAAGCGACGATGTCACACTAACATGGCCACAGTGATGTCACACACGAGCGATGTCCCTCAAACACGTGATGTGCAATACGCACGAGTGATGTCACACAAACACGACTACAGCGATGTCACACACCAGCTACGATGTCACACTAACACAACTACAGAGATCCACAATCAATGTAGGGACTCGTTACACAACTGATGTCACAAACACTACTGCGGCGCCCTTACTTGTACAACGTTACGGCTTGTCACAACCTTCGTTGTTATTTCTTAATTACACACACACATACTTATATATACATATATACATACATGTACATATAACCTGAATGTTGAACACACTTAACCCACAAATCCCTTTCATTTATGTATTTCTTCATGGTTCCTTATCATCATTGTTTGATATACTATGGTGTCACTGGTATAGGAAGATCAGCTGTTAGTTATAATCACTTGCGTGCGTCCGAGCGAACGCTAACTACCAGTCCGCCCAGACCAAACATTACGACACTGTCCGGGTGTTCTGAAACCTTAGCTCACTAGGTGCGCGGCCTCCCTGTTCGGAAATGAACGCTCACAGCCCCGTACGCGCAGACCGAAGCTTTACGACACTGTCCAGGTATTTAAGACACTTCACTCAAACACAGAGCACTGGCTATCACTGCCTCGCTGCTGATGACGCACGTGATCCACCGACTGTGGGTGGGTGGGTGATCCACCCACAATGGGTGGGTGGGCGATCGACGAGCCTATGCTCTCCCACGCTGAACTCCGGCGTTGGTCCTTCGACAGTCCTCCCGTATACGTTTTGACTGTTAACGCTCATAGGAGCGTTATTGGTTTGTTGCTGGGGAAATAAACCCTCAACGTTGAGGCATACCATATAATTCGGTCAAAACCTGTTAAAGAACATTTCTCATATAACAAATGCTGTTATCTCAGGACACATATTATGAAATACAATCACTATACAGTACATAGCCTGTTAACATCTTAAATATAACTCGCATGTTATAACTATTGATACAGGAGACAATTGGTATAATATGATCAAATTGCAGTACACAAATATACTTATTAAAGTTATTTAGAGTTTCTTAGCAGATTCTAATACTTCACGATCACTCACGTTTTAGGGTCTAGTGGTCTGAACCAACGTGTTGTCTGTCCTGTAGAAATCAGTAGACTACCCTCGAGGGCAATCTCAGCCCGGAGGCGAGGGCCATATGTTTTCGTATTGAAACACCTCAGCAGATTGGTCAGCAAATTCGTTGTCAACACTATATCTCTTATCTCATACCCTCTCTCTCTCGCCTAGTTTATCTTATTATGGTTATCCCTCTCTTTCTCTCTCTTCTAGCTTATCTTACTTTGGCGGTAACAAATATGATGCATTCTTTGTGTACGAACCTCCGTCCTGTATGGCAGTGAAGAGTGACATTACCCACATGAATCTGACCTATATATATGTATATGTGTGTATGTATGTAGGTATGTATGTATATGTATATGTATGTATGTATGTATGTATGTATTTATATACATATATATATATATATATATATATATATATATATATATATATATATATATATATATATATATATTGCTCATATAAGCATCCAACCTATGTTTGAAGCTATTCAGCGTATTCTAGTTAATGATGATATTTGGTAACTTGTTCCACTCATCCACTACTCTGTTTCCAAACCAGTGTTTACCAATTTCACGCCGAAATCTAAATTTGTCTAGTTTAAAACCATTGTTACTGGTTCGCTTCTGGTTGGATAGTTTGAGTACCTTTGTAATGTCCCCTTTGTTTAACCCTGACTTCCATTTATACACCTCTATCATGTCGCCCCTCACTCTACTTCTCTCGAGGGAGTGCAAATTAAGATGCTTTAACCTGTCTCTGTATTCGAGGTTCCTCATGCCCTGGATTAGTCGTGTCATTCTCCTCTGGATTCTTTCCAATGATTCTATATCCATTCTTTAATACGGTGACCAGAACTGAACTGCGTAATCCAGGTGAGGTCTCACAAGAGCTAGATATAATTTCAAGATGACCAGCCTAGTCTTGTAACTAACACTCCTTTGTATGAACCCAAGTACTTTATTAGCCTTGTTACGAGCAAAAACACATTGTTTACTTGGTTTAAGATTCCTACTTATCATTACTCCTAAATCTCTCTCGCAGTTGGATTCCACAATGGCATCGTTGTTCATCTGGTAACTGGTTTCCGTTTACATCTCCTATACTGACTACTTTACATTTGTCCACATTGAATTTCATCTACCATTTTATCTATAATTCGAAAAATTTGTTTAAATCTTCCTGTAGTTTTGTAGAGTCCTCGTCAGATTTAATTACACTTCCTATTTTAGTGTCACCAGCAAATTTACTTATGTTGCTGTCTATTCCCATATCTATGTCGTTTATGTATATAATAAATAATAATGGTCCAAGTACTGAGCCTTGGGGAACTCCACTAGTGTCGTTGCTCCAATGCCATTTAGTGCCGTTTATGCTCACTCGCTGTTTCCTGTCCTGTAACCACGCCCTAATCCATTTAAGGATATTACCTTTGATGCCATGTGCTTCTACCTTTCTAATTAGACTTTCGTGGGGGACTCTGTCGAAGGCTTTGCTAAAGTCGAGATATACCACATCATAATTGTGACCCTCGTCCACCGTTTCGAAAACTGATGAAAAGAATGTTAATAGATTAGTTAGACATGAACGTCCGCTTGTGAAGCCATGCTGGGAATCATTGATGAATCTGTGCTTCGCCAGGTGATTTCGAATAGAGTTTGAAATGATTGTTTCCAGTAATTTGCCTACTATTGATGTTAGACTGATTGGGCGGTAGTTAGAAGATAGTGATCTGTCCCCCTTCTTGAAAATCAGTATTACATTCGCTATCCTCCAGGATTCTGGTACTACACCTGTTTTTAAGGACATGTTAAACAACTTTGCTAAGGGCATACTAAGCTCTTCCTTACATTCCTTTAATACTCTGGCAAATATCTCATCGGGACCCGGTTGACTTATTAGGCTTTAGTTTGTCTATTTGCTTACTAACATCGGTACTAGTCACTACTATCTCGCTTAATTTGTTTTCTTCACTATTTCTGAATAGAGTCGGTGCCTCGGGTATCATGTTTAAATTTTCCGTGGTGAAAACTGTTGAAAAATTTTTATTCAGATTATTGCTCATTTCTCCGTCGTTATCAGTTAGCTTGCCGGTATCTGAACTTATTGGCCCAATATTATCTCGTGTTTTAGTTTGATGCATTTGGTAGAATCCTTTGGGGTTTGTTTTCGCCTCCCCTGCCACCTTCAGTTCATAGTTCCTCTTGGCTTTTCTTATCTCGGTCCTAACCCTACTTGTCAATACCTTATAATACTCCCGGAGGTAAAATTCGCCACGATTTGTCCTTCTACCTATAGCCTTCCTTTGGCCAATAATGTTCTTTAAATAATTATTTATCCATTTTGGGTCATTGTTGTCTGATCTGAGTTTTTCGTATGGTATGTTCTGCCTTTGTGCATTAAGTAACTCGTTATTTAAATTGTCGTGGGACTCGGCAATCTCAGATCTCGTTATCAGGTCGGTGTCATCTTGGTTCACATCCAAGGGAGACACCCCCTCTCTCAGCTGCCTCTTTAAACTATCAAAGTTTGCCCTTCTGAAATCTGGGACTTAAATGGAATTCCCTTTACGTCTGACCTGAAAATCTAAGTGGAATCTAATTTCTTTGTGATCGCTGTTAGCAAGTTCGTTCCCTACCTCGACATTGCTAATGAGGTTTTCTCTGTTCAACAGAACTAAATCGAGTATATTATTACCCCGGGTGGGTTCGGTTATATGTTGACTTAGGAAACAATCCTGGATCGTTTCGAGGAATTCCTCTGATACTGAGTTACCCATAAGGTCAGTCCAATCTATTTGGCCAAGGTTAAAATCGCCTACAATACAGATTTTGTTGTGTTTGGAAGCCCTGCGCATTTCGTCCCAGATAAGTCGCTCATTAATTGAATCAAGATTGGGAGGTCCATATATTACTCCTGTGATTAATTTTTCCCTACCGTCGATTAATTCTATCCAAATTGTTTCTGTATTCCGCTCAGTTTTATTTCCTTATTTATTTCGCACTTCAGATTATCCCTGACATAGATGGCGACTCCGCCTCCTTTCCTGGAAGGCCTATCAGTATGGAACAATTTGTAATCCGCAATTTGGTATTCGACAGGTAACTCACGTGAGTCTTGGTTGATCCATGTTTCAGTGAATGCTATTATATCGATTTTTTCGGTACATACCAATGCCCTAATATCATCTATTTTGTTTCTCATGCTTCTACTGTTGGAGTAGTAGACATTTAAGTTAGTCGTGTTCTGAGTCCTCCCTATACCGCGTTTAGGTTTAAATTCCCTGTCTAATTTAATTTTGTCATCGTTCCTAACACTATTTCCCTGTAATCTTTCACTTGGTTTACCCGCTACCACTGCAGTCTCCTCCACCCCCGTGCTCCTATGCTCCCCTAGCAGTTTAATGACTTCTATATCTTTTGAACTGCCCCCTCTAGAGACCCAGCCAGGGTTGCCACCCCCTCCCGAGAAAGGTGCACCCCATCCCTAGCATAAAGGTCCCTAGCATATGTACTGTTAATGAAAATGATGCATCTCTTTGTGTACGAACCTCTGTCCTGCATGGCAGTGAACAGTGACATTACCCACATGAATCTGACCTCTATACAAATATAGCTGTTAATGAATATGATGTATTTCTTTGTGTATGAACCTCTGTCCTGCGTGGCAGTGAGAAGTGATACCACCCTCAGTGTCAAAACCTCACTCAATTACTCAGAATAGGCAAACTGTACTACAAGCTTTGCCAATAAATTTGTTAAACTAATTAATCCTCCCCACAGGAATATCAACAAGTTCTCGCCAGAAGATACAGTTTCATTTAGGAAAGGAATGGAATCAGTGTTGAACAGAGGTAAACAGTAGTGAACAGTGCTTAAGTCAGTGAGAACAACTCAACAGTAACAGCTGAGTCATACTCAAGTTAACCTTCACACAGTGAGGTCCCAGGTACCCAGTGACAACTGCCCGTGAGACCCAACAACAACCAGCGATGTGTTAATCCGTCTACGATAGGGAGGCCTAGGACCACACCTCACTCATATAACACCATCTGTGAGGGAATTACTACACCACGTCAGGTCCCTCATAACACCATCTGAGAGGGAATTACTTCACCAACGTCAGGCCCCTCATAACGTCATCTGTGAGGGAGTTACTACACCACGTGAGGTCCCTCATAACGCCATCTGTGGGGGAATTACTACACCTTCAGGTCCCTCATAACACCATCTGTGAGGGAACTACTACACAATGTGTTTGCTGTTCAACACGTACATTGATGTGTAGGTTCACTGTATGTTCCTTTACCTTTCTCTAATGAAGGCTTTTATTTAACCACCAATGCCAACGTATGTAATAAGTCATTTAGGTATAATGAATATTTTCAGCCTTCTGGCTCAGAACTTTTTCAATAAACCGTAAATTATTATTATTATTATTATTATTATTACACACACACACCACACACAAACACACACACACACACACACACACACACACACACACACATATATATATATATATATATATATATATATATATATATATATATATTATATATATATATATATATATTATATATATATATATATATATATATATATATATATAGTTGGATCTCGCGCACCTACAATGATTTACTTGCGTGTATATATATATATATATATTATATATATATATATATATATATATATATATATATATATATATATATATATATATATATATATATATATATATACACACGCAAGTAAATCACTGTAGGTGAGCGTGATCCAACTATATGCTGAAAACCCATGAAGATGTGAATTACACGAAAGGGCTTGGGAACTTCGTGTTTTCTTGTTTCCTTGTAGTTATCAGCATATATATATATATATATATATATATATATATATATATATATATATATATATATATATATATATATATATATATATATATATATATACACGGGTTACAGAGACATCATAATTGCTTGTGTATGTGTATGGAGCAAAGACTACACTCCCTTTCTTTAAATTATCTCTTAAGAAATGTTTGTTGTCTAAGTATTAATATTTCTTGTAATACCAACTATATTTACAGTACCTGCCTTTATTGTACCATCAAAACCGTTTTATAGGAAATTATCATGTAAATAGATAAGAAATTATCATTGCAATAAACAACTGCCAACTAGACATAATCCAGACAGCTCTGTCCTCTTGTTCAACCTTAATACTGTACAACCCATGTTGTACTGCTCCTCCATTATACTTATGTTTTTCAATTCCACTGTAATTTATGTACATACTTATAATTAAAAAAAAATTAACTAAAAAAATATAAATACATAAAATAAATAAATATTGCAGTGATAATCGTGGAAACATTATGAGATGTTCTTATTACCACCATGCTATTGTACTATTCCAGATGTTACTAGATGTTACATAATAATTCCTTGAGATAAATGTATAGTATATATCAGGTGCCTAAAAGAGAGCTCAGGTTCCCAACTGGCTCAGTTATGTTAATATTGTTTTTATTATCCACTCTGTATCTGTGTTTTTCTGGCTAAATAAACTGTTTCAATTCAATTCAATTCAATGTCTGTGTGTAAGTGTGTGTGTGTGTGTGTGTTTGTGTGTGTGTGTGTGCGTGTGTGTGTGTCCTTCTGTTCAGATTCACTTACCCCTATATATGCAACTTCAAAATGCAGTTATACGTCCGGTCAAGCGTCTAATGACCCCTCCCCCCCCCCCTCACGCTTCGAAAACAATCAACTTACACTGATGAATAAGATACTTCTACTTGGCCATGGTTGGTGTTTTGTGGATGGAGGTTATTTATGTCATGGGAGGTGAGAAGGTAATAAATGAAGTAATGGGGTGAGGAGGTCGAAGGGGGGAGTAACAATGTGAGGGGTTGAATGAAGGGCTGATCAGGGTGGTGACATCATGGAATGATGATGATGATGATGGCGTAATTGTGAGTGTGTGTTGATGGAGTGCTTGTAGGTGACGGATGATAGGATGATGGAAAGAATTAGGTGCAAATTTAGGGGTGGTAGGATGGTAAGGGGTAAAGATGGTAAGATAGCGGAAGATAATTCATATGAGGGGAAGAGATGATGAGGTAAGGGAAGGTGAAGGACGATGGCAGTGAGGTAAGAGGAGGGGAGAATCCAACAAACCAGTGAATTCAATATGAGAAGATGTGAAAGAGAAGGAGATAAAGAAAAAGAAAAGCAGGTGAAAAAACAGCAGGGGAAGAGATAAATACAGGTGAGAGAGAAAAGGAAAGAGAGGTAAGAAAAGTTAGAGGCAGACAGGAAAAGACAGGCAGATAGACAGATAGAAACTTCCAGCCATCAACCAGTCTAGTACACTAGTTGACAAGGGTTCGATAACATGGATCAAATATGCTGCATTTTATTAATTTTGGGGTGCTGATTTAAAATATGGCAATACAAAATGTCAGACACGTAAATCTTTTATAATACATGTGCACATGTAGTGGAGGAATATACGATACGTACTTGAATTGAATTGAATTAAATTGAAACAGTTTATTTAGCCAGAAAAACACAGATACAGAGTGGATAATAATAACAATATTAACATGGCTGAGCCAGTTGAGAACCTGAGCTCTCTTTTAGGCACCTGAGTAGGAACGATGGTAAATTGCTATGGGAGGAAATAAAGAAGGCATCTGATAGAAACAATGTATGTATTCTAGGCGATTTCAACTTTTCAGGCATAGATTGGAAAAATCAACTTAGCGATAATGAATCTGAAGATTTTCTAGAAGTAGTACAAGATAGTTTTTTATATCAATTCATAAACTCGCCCACTAGAGGAAATAATATCCTCGATTTAGTTCTCAGTAATAATGAAAATCTAGTAAAAGATGTTGGGATTGGAGACGAACTAGGAAACAGTGATCATAAAGCCATATATTTTAACTTAATATGGAATGGCAGGAAGAAGGAAAATTCGGCCTTGATCCCGGATTTTAAGAAAGCTAATTACGGTAGCTTAAGGAGAGACCTAAGGGATGACCCTATGGTCAAAAGATTAATCCCCCCCACACCTCCGGAAACTGTCAACTTAGGACGGGAGAACCCCGAATTTAATTTAGCAGCTACTTATGAACAATTTATTGCGACAATCCATAATGCTCAAAATAAACACATCCCTAAAAGAAAATTCAGATCGATACGGAACCAACCAAAATGGATGAATAATAACCTCTTAGATCTTCTAGGGAAAAAGAAAGGGGTATATAGAAAAGTTAAGAAAGGCGAAAATCACTTACTTGGTTACTATCAGAACCTAACAAGAGAGGTAAAAACAGAAATTAGGAAAGCAAAGAGAAATTATGAAATCAAGGTAGCAAACGAATCGAAAAATAACCCCAAAGCTTTTTATCAACTGTATAAATCAAAGGTTAGAGATACAATAGGTCCCCTTAAAACTACGACAGGAGAAATGACTGATGATGAGTTAGAAATGTGTAGTACGTTAAATAGTCATTTTCGCTCCGTATTCACAAATGAAAACCTAGCACAGTTTCCAGAAGTTCATAAGGTATATAGCGACAGTATAGAAAATATGTTGATGAATATCAATATTACTAGTAACGATATGCTTAAAGTAATTAACAAACTGAAGCCTCATAAATCGCCTGGTCCAGACGAGGTATATGCTAGAATATTAAAAGAATGTAGAGATGAGTTGAGTAATCCATTAGCAGTTTTATTTAATAAGTCATTAGAATCGGGCCTAGTGCCAGAAGCTTGGAAACTTGCAAATGTAGTTCCGATTTTCAAAAAAGGTGATAAATCAATTACATCAAATTACCGTCCCATTAGTCTCAGGTCAATCATAGGCAAGTTGCTAGAGTCAATTATTGCTACAAAAATCAGAAGCCACCTTGAAACATTCAACTTAATTCATTCTTCTCAGCACGGGTTCACCCAGGGACCTTCTTGTCTCACAAATTTGCTTAGCTTTTTCTCAGAAGTATATGAAGCGGTAGATAATGATAAGTCATATGATATAATTTATTTAGATTTCAGTAAAGCATTCGATAGAGTCCCTCATGAGAGATTGATAAGGAAGGTAGAAGCACATGGAATAGGTGGATCATTATTAAAATGGATTAGGTCATGGTTAACTGTTAGGAAACAAAGAGTCAGCATAAATGGATTAAAGTCAGACTGGGGTGTGGTCAAAAGCGCAGTTCCCCAGGGATCTGTATTAGGCCCTCTGCTGTTTGTTATATTCCTTAATGATCTTGATTTAGGTATAACTAGTAGGATTAGTAAATTTGCAGATGATACCAAAATGGGGAGAGTGAAAAATTCAGACAGTGACTTTGAACACCTTCAAAGAGATCTAGATACCTTACATGAGTGGTCAGTAGACTGACAAATGAATTTTAATACTGATAAATGCAAGGTACTACAGATAGGGAAGACGAATACAAACGTTAAGTATAAACTAGGTAACACGGAAATAGAAAACTCAGATTGTGAAAAAGATCTAGGTGTGTTTTTTAGCAACGACTTGAAACCTAGTAAACAATGTATTAGCGTTCGCAACAAGGCAAACAGGATTCTAGGGTTCATATCTAGGGGTGTGAGTAACAGAACTGGTGACGTTATCTTGAAACTTTACCTAGCATTAGTGAGGCCACACATGGATTATGCGGTTCAATTCTGGTGTCCTTATTATAGAATGGACATAGATTCTTTGGACAGAGTACAAAGAAGAATGACAAAAATGATCCATAATATTAGAAACCTTCCATATGAAGGAAGACTGAAAAGTTTAGGCTAGCATTCATTAGAGAGGCGTAGAGTTAGGGGAGATATGATAGAGGTGTTCAAGTGGGTAAGTGGGATTAACAAGGGTAAAATGGAAGATGTTCTGAAGCTCAGTAATAACGAAATAACTAGAACAAATGGCTTTAAATTAGATAAATTCCGATTCAGAAAGGATATATGCAAGCACTGGTTTGGTAATAGAGTTGTGGATATGTGGAATAGGCTACCGAGTGCTATAGTAGGATCGTGGACGCTAGGGAGCTTCAAGACGAAGTTGGATAGGCACATGGAAGTGCTGGGATGGGTGTGAAAGGGATCTGCCCTATATGGGCCAGTCGGCCTCCTGCAGTATCCCACTTTCTTATGTTCTTATGTTTTTATAATGTTACCACGGTTGTCACTTCAATATTTATTTATTTTATTCATTTATTATTATTATTATTTTATTTTTTATTTATATATCCATAAATTACAATGGAATAGAAAAATATAAGTATAATGGGGGAGCAGTACAACATGGGTTGTACAGTAATAAGTTATAGATCATAACAAAGTAAGGAGAGCTCAGGAGAAACTTGTCAGTAACCTAGAAGAGGAGTTTGATAAGGGGATAAGAGAAAATGGAATCAATTGTTTGTTCTTTGATGGGAGAAGGGATGACACTAAAGTGTTCATGAAAGTTGGAGATTCTGACAAGTTGTTCCCTGCAGTGAACCAGGAGGGAAGTATTTGTGGCATTTCACTCCAGAGAAGGATGACATCAGGAAACCAGCTGAGATAGTGGCAGATAACATTGTGAACTGGCTCAGAGAGAGGAACGTAGACCAGACCCTGCAGGCCATTGGAGGGGACAGCACCAACACGAACACAGGGTGGCAAGGGGGGGTCCTACAGTGGATAGAGCGGAAGATTGGGAGGACGATGGTCTGGATTGTTTGTGACCTCCACACCAACGAGTTGCCACTCAGACATCTGATCCAGGAGCTGGATGGCAAGACTCTTTCAAACAACAGATGGTCTGGTCCTCTTGGCAAGATGCTGGACTCTGCCACTGAGTTAGAAATAAATCCGAGCTTTGAAAAAATCACAGTTGGCCCTCCACTCGTTGAGCTTGCACATACTGTCATTGACGACCTGAGTACTGACCAGTACTATGGTTACATGATTTGCAGTGCCATCAAAACTGGGGTCATGCCTGATAGACTTGCTTACCTGCAGATAGGTCCAGTCTCACATTCTAGGTGGCTCACAACGGCTCTCAGGTTCTGCAGAATTTGGGTCGTTCATCATAAACTGAAAGGGAACCAGCTTCACAACCTGAGACTTATTGTCCAATTCATCGTGAGTGTCTACTTGCCAAATTGGTTCAACACCAAGGTCAAGTCATCGTTCTCCGAAGGTCCGAGGCATGTTCTCTTCCAGCTTGAGCTCCTGAGGAGTCAGCCAAGGAAGGTTGTTCAGATTGTGGAGCAGACTGTGAGGAGATCGTCCTGGTATGCTCATCCCGAGGCAGTTCTGCAGACAATGCTCTGCAGTAAGGATGAGGAGGAGAGAAGAGTGGCAGTCAAAAAGATCTTGGAGATGAGACTTATGAGAGGATCTGGCCATGACGAATCAGTTGGTGACGATTCCTTCAGGGTCAGGAAGACTCCTGAAGTCAATCTAGGTGCCAAGACCCTCACTGATCTCATAGATCTGGATAACATCCAGGCTGGCAGTGAGCCCCCTCTTACCTGCAGCCTCACCAATGTTCAAGTCAGAGCTTTCCTGGACAACCCCATGCATGTCCCTGCCTGGCCCTCGCACACCCAGAGTATAGAGCGTTGTGTAGAGCAAGTGAGCGAGGCCAACAGTCACGTGTACAGCCAGGAGATGAGGGAAGGCTACATCCGAGCTCAGGTGGTCAGCAGGGAGGTGATGAGTAGAAACAGAAGCAAGAAAGACATGTTCTCTATGGTGTGCAGCAACACCGGGTCGTAGTAGTAAAACCGGTTTTTGTATTTGATGATTTTGTTTTCTAAAGGAATATTAAATTTAATAAATGTGTCAAGATAATTCGTTTCACTATTCTGGATCATTTCCTCCTCATAAATTAACCTGATACATTTACTTTACTTTAAATAAGCTATTTAGTGGTGTTGGTAAAAGGGTGGGAATACTGAATTTTCATAAGATTTCAAGTTAAAATTTACCCTGCAAAAAATGAAAACTTTTCAAATCTGAAGATATCACATGATTCTGCATATAGAACTACATCAGTAATACCATGGGCCGATTTTTCAAACTCAAAAAAAAAAAATTCGCCTCCGTATGACACACCCTAATGTAATATGCTTTATTTAGGCCAGACAGGTAAAGATCTTGTAACTAGATTTATACAACATACATATAGTGTTAGGACAGGCCAGGAATCCAATGCTCTGTTTGTTCATTTGAGGGATAATAAGCATTGCATTGACTGGGATAATGGTTCCTCAATATTTCCTTGTAATTCAATTGACAGGAGGAACATTATAGAATGTAGTCTCATTAAACATACCGAATCCGTCAACATGAATTTGAGTAATGGTATGTACAAATTGGATAGTTTCGTAATTGAGAAGATTTGTAACCAGGTGAGAAGGTTGGGTCAGCTTTCCCTCTGACCTGGCTACCGACCGCTGCGGTGCCTTTGTGAAGATTAGAAGGGTCATTACCTATACCTGACCACTGTGGACTTGATCTCACCCTCCTCTGCATATATATATATATATATATATATATATATATATATATATATATATATATATATATATATATATATATATATATATATATAATTTGTTCTGTACTTCTCCTTAGTTTTTACTCACCCTTGAAGATGTGAATTACACGAAAGCGCTTGGGAACTTCGTGTCTTCTTCTTTCCTTGTGGTTATCAGCATGAGGTTCACGGCGCCATCAGCTCGATGAACAGGCTTTGTGTGAAATATAACAGAGTCTAGAACTGCTTTTAGTGTCCTTGTGGCCTAGCCGGTAAGCGTTCCCTAGTCACACCCAGTAGGTCGAGGGTTCGATTCCTTGCTGGTGAGGTCGTTGATTGTATGTTCAAAGTCCGCGTGTTAAATGGACTAAAAATGAAGTATATATATGTACCTCGCGTTTCATACCAGCTGGATTCGGTAAAATGCTACTGACACCACATACGAGGCACGGGCAGTTTCCCAATGAGGTTCACGGCGCCATCAGCTCGATGAACAGGCTTTGTGTGAAATATAACAGAGTCTAGAACTGCTTTTAGTGTCCTTGTGGCCTAGCCGGTAAGCGTTCCCTAGTCACACCCAGTAGGTCGAGGGTTCGATTCCTTGCTGGTGAGGTCGTTGATTGTATGTTCAAAGTCCGCGTGTTAAATGGACTAAAAATGAAGTATATATATATATATATATAATCAACGACCTCACCAGCAAGGAATCGAACCCTCGACCTGGTGAGGTCGTTGATTATATGTTCAAAGTCCGCGTGTTAAATGGACTAAAAATGAAGTATATATATATATATATATATATATAAATATAGTGTGTGTGTCATGGACGCTAGGAAGAATACTGTAACAAAGAGAGTCGTGTTATTTCATCTTGGTGGATCTAGACTCACTATATCCGGTTAACAACAGAGCCCGAGTTGTCTAGTCACTGCTGTGATATACTGTTATTAGTCTCGTCTCCTTGTTAACTTGGTGCATGTCGACTACCACAGCTCCTGGTGGTTCAGCCAGGGCAAGGAAGCCCACAGCTAATTCGTTTTTCCTTGTCTCTCAACATGTCAGTCACTCTGTAAGAAATAAAAAAATAATAATTTTTCCTTCTACATAATGCCATTTCTAGTTTAAGTTGTGTCCCCGCATTTTTATACCACAAAACAGCTTCAAGGAATAGTAGGAATGTTTTCTTCGTCTCGTTCAGGATTGTGTATGTTGCTACTAGATCCTGCCTTGTGTGATGAGCCGTCACACTTATAGCGTTCACATCAAAGCGGCTAAGTTGTGCAATAATTTGAGTCATTCTGCGTTGAACTGTTTTCCAATGAGAAAATCTTCCTGTCGGTGTTGTCGTCAGGTGAGTCACTAAAAAAATACCCTGATTTTATCTTCATCGTTATTATAGTCATCATCATATTCGTTCTCACCACCATCTCGACTACTATCATAATGATCATGACTACATTATGACAGTAAACTTCATCTTCCAAAGGCCACCATCACCACCAATGGCGTCTCCATCATCACTATCACCACCAATAAAAACAATCACAACGTCCACAAATTTCATCTTCACTAACACACATCATCTCTCTCTCTCTCTCTCTCTCTCCCTCATGACCAGCACACAGGAAAAACCACAGGAGAGACGAACACAATGGCTAGAACAACGGTACAAAAATAATACATAAAAACATCGACAAAGGACAGACAGGTGATAATGATATCAAGAATTGGAACAAAAAAAAAAGACGGATGGGCAGAGCGTCGAGGACATCATAAAATATAGAACTTCAAATTTGTATTATGTATTTAGACTCCCACCTGCAGTAGGAAGGAGGAAGTGGGGAGGGAGGGAGGGAAGGGGGGAATAATTATTTAAGAGAGAGCGTTATACAGGCAGGTGGAGAAACTGGAGAGAACGGTCTGGGTGGTATTTTCTGTGTGATAAGAGAATGCCCGTCATGATAAAAGCCAAAATATACAAAGGAGGTGGTCAGACCAGTACACTCATGGCGGGAACAGAAACGAGAGGGAAGAAACGAGTTGTAGAAAGGAGCAAATAGGGCAACGCAAACAAGACTCACCATTCAGTTTGTCATGAAACTCTCTCTTACAGCGGCCGACTTATAAGACTTCACTAGGATAATAACATTTACTCAGTGTTATCAGTCAATAAAAGCATTACAAACCTCTTTAATAACTAGGACAGATTTGGTCCTGGTAATAACATGATGAAGCATTCGTAACAGCAACACCCAAGGATTAACTCGGATTGATGTTGAATATTAACAAGAAGGTTATTATGTTGCCAGATATCCACAACACAGCACCATATTCCAAATGGCCTTAATTCTTGACAATAATGCCAAATAAACACAGGTTGTTATATCCTCTAATATTTTGTCTCAGTTATCGTGTTCACAGCTCCATTAGGTAAGGCTGGACGCACGGAGGCCTTGACCACATGTCTTCCCTCTCCCCCCTTACAGTGTATTGGGAATAACTGCACCTTAGGGTGAAGGTTTACATTAATATCGTCTCTTAACAGACAAAAGAATGACCCGTATCCTTCATATGCAGTTTATCAGCATGATTGTATATCGAAAATAAAATAATTTGGAATCATTACTTTATCATTAGTATTATAATGCTGCTTAACAATAGTAATTGGTGTTTTTTCCACCCTTTTTAGAATGAAAACAGAAATTTGATTCGAGATAATGCAGATATTACTGTTGCCTTGTGTCGTGTGCAGTTTTAACGAGTGAACGATACAAACTATATCCCTCAGAACTTGGTGAATTTCCTAAGATTTATTGTTTATTTCATGTTATTCTATGATTCTATTATCGACGAGGTACACACATCTCTTACTGTAGATTGCTTTATCTCCTGTATATTATAAATTCAAGTGTATACAGTGCAGACACAGACAAACAGGCACATATAAACACAAGTACAGATACACATTCAACATTAATCATTTACACAGACTTAGATAAATTTACGAAAATTTACACAGTTTTTTTATCGCCACAATGCCGCTCAAGACTGGGAGAACCATCTTATAGGTACACCATAGATTAACTACCAATAAGTGCCCCTGGTGTGTGGCTGGCGTCTGTAACCTCACACACACACACACACACACGAGTTTGCTGTTCAACACCTCACCGCATAAGATCTACGTGACCTACACTGCAAACATTAATCTGTATGTTCACTGTATGTTCCTTTACCTTTCTCTAATGAGGGCTTTTGTTAAACCACCAATGTCAATGTATGTAATATGTCAGTTTGACGTCAGTAGTGGGGAAATTTCTTGAATCAATTATAGCAGATAACATCCGATCGCATCTAGAGAAAAGAAAATTAATCTATGACTCTCAACATGGGTTTACAAAGGGAAAATCTTGTCAAACAAATCTGCTAACGTTTTTTAGGAAAGTCTTCGAGGTAGTAGATAATGACGAAAATTACGATGTTATTTACTTAGACTTTACCAAAGCATTTGACAGAGTACCGCATCAGAGGCTTCTGAGAAAAATTAAGGCTCATGGTATCGAGGGGAAAGTTTTAAGTTGGATAAAATCATGGCTCACCAATAGAACGCAGAGGGTCAGCGTAGATGGTGCTAAATCTGAGTGGGTGCCGTGTAACCAGTGGGGTTCCCCAGGGGTCAGTACTAGGCCCACTGTTGTTCATAATCTACATAAACGATCTAGATACTAGGATCAGCAGTGACATTAGCAAGTTTGCGGATGACACCAAAATAGGGCGGCAGATTAATTCAGGGCAGGATGCAAATGTATTACAGGAGGATCTAAATAAACTGCAGGGGTGGTCTGAAAAATGGCAAATGAAATTCAACACCAGCAAGTGCAGCGTACTTAATATTGGAAGAACAAATACTGACAATGTATACAGCCTTAACAACATCAACCTAGAGAAGTCGACTTGTGAGAGAGACCTAGGGGTACTTGTAAGCCCGGACCTACTGCCTAGAAAACAGTGCGTTAATGTTCGAAAAAAGGCAAACAGAGTATTGGGTTTTATATCTAGAAGTGTAAGTAATAAGAGTGCAGAGGTCTTATTGCAACTATATCTTGCGCTAGTCAGGCCGCACCTCGATTCTGCTGTTCAGTTCTGGTGCCCTTATTATAGAATGGATAACAATTCACTAGAGTCGGTGCAGCGAAGAATCACGTAAATGATTCCGGGACTTAGAAACCTTCCATATCAGGATAGGTTAAAGAAACTTAACTTGCATTCCCTAGAAAGACGAAGAGTGCGGGAGATATGATAGAAGTATTTAAGTGGGTGAAAGGAATCAATAAAGGGGATATAGATAAAGTTCTTATAATATCCGAGCAGGAGAGGACTCGGAGCAACTGATTTAAGTTGGATAAGTTTAGGTTTAGGAGGGAGATAGGAAGGAACTGGTACACAAATAGGGTGGTGGACGAGTGGAACAAGCTTCGCAACTTTGTAGTAACTGCTGGAACGCTGAAAAATTTCAAAAGGAGGCTAGATAGATTCATGGATGATAGAGAGTGGTAGTAACTCTCGACAGGAGCTGCCATGCACAGGCCAACCGGCCTATTGCAGACTCCTTATTTTATTATGTTCTTATGTTTTTATGTCATTTGAGTCCAATGTACTGTATATTTTCAGCCTTCGGGCTGCAGAACTTTTTCAATAAACCGTTAATTATTATTATTATTATTATTATTTACACACACACACACACACACACACACACACACACACGACTCATTAGTTTCAACTTTATCTTTACCCCTGTAACTGCTTATAAGGATAGCATCTAGCTACGATAATTTATCAGTGCAAAATCGACACTATTTTTGCCGCACCTTCAGTGAGTTAATTAATTCAACTATCATTTCACTTAAGGAAAAAAATTCCTTTCACAATTCATTAAGTATCTGGGTTTTAGGCGTTCTTGACAAGTATAAATGAGATTGTTTTGTGAAAGCCCAGCGGGGCCTGGGATAACTGCCCGCGACCACGAGTTATGGCAATTGCACTTAAGAATAATATAGGAGGAAGAACAAAGAAAAGTCTCCGAACACTTCTTTTGTGGCGTGTTGTGAGGCGCGACAATGAACTTTTTTTTCCATTCAGTACTACTTGCAGTAGTACTGAACGCGACCATATTTGTAGAAAACACATTGTACACTTGTACACAATGTAAAGAATATTTGAAAAAGCGCGATGTACACCCAGTAAAAACTTATTCGGCACCCGTGTCATATTGTATCACGCCGTAACGGTGCCGAATAATTTTTTAGTGGGTGTACATGCATGTATCGTGCATATGTACGTGTGTGTGTGTGTGTGTGTGTGTGTGTGTACAAGTATCATGTACACCGATTAAAAAATTATTCGGCACTCCTACGGCGTGATGCAATATGACATGGGTGCCGAATAAATTTTTAGTGGGCGTATATATATATATATATATATATATATATATATATATATATATATATATATATATATATATATATATATATATATATATATATATATATATATGATAAAATCACACAGGGAAAAGGGAAACAATGGAGCACCTTAGCTTTCGTCTTTATTCAAGACACCTTCGGTTGCCTCTGAAAATGTTTTGAATAAAGACGAAAGCTGAGGTGCTCCATTGTTTCCCTTTTCCTGTGTGATTTTATCAAAATTTATCTTATCCACGTTTTCATTGTGGATCTACATGATATATATATATATATATATATATATATATATATATATATACAGTATATATATATATATATATATATATATATATATATATATATATATATATATATATATATATATATACAGGTATATGAGAGAACAAGAGAGTTATAATTTCAACACTCATCATAAACATTTCCCCAGGATTCATATTTGTAAGATCTTGAGAGCTGTTCGGATGACGAAGGCAACGAATTTTATCATAAAGTTAGGGCAAATGTAAGACGCTGATATGGCTCTCATCTAGCTGGTGTCTCTTCGAGACTCAGTAATTTTTTTTACAATATTGAACAAACCATAAAACAATATCTTGCACTCAGCTCCTATTAATAATAATAATAATAATAATAATAATAATAATAATAATAATAATTAAAGATGAAAATGCTATTAATTATATATTTAAATTGAAATAAAGGATCAACAAATAAAAAATAGATAAAACAAATATTAATAAAGAGAAATATATGATTTTTTTATAGATTTTAATAAGAAATCTTTTGTGCGCTTATCATGTCAGCCAAATTATCAAATTGTCCTAAATTAGAGAACAAAGAACTCAACATAAACAGAGAGAGACAGATATACAGTACTTCCATACATAAGTAAACGCAGCTCTAATGGCCAGGCGATATACAGTCTCACAAAACAACACAAGAAAATTAATTGTCCAACTCTCTTAGAACACTCAATTTGTCTTATAATCCCTTAAATATTGTGTTGTAACGATGTGCTAATGCCCTTCAATAACAATTGGCCTTAACTGAACCTCACCTACCACATATAAGAAATATATCTTTAAGTGGTGAGCCTAGGGATTAAACGGTAATTCACTACACCTGATTATTTTGATTTGTGAAGTTGAATAAATCAGATCAAAGTAGGGAACTTCTGTACAGGATTAATGTAAATTAACTTATGGAACTTTTTATTCCTAATCTTGACCTAAAATGTACAAGTCAAATATGACTTATAAAAAAAACAATACGCATTGTATCAGATAAATTCATGGAACTACGAAAAAAAATATTTAAACTATACAAAGTTGTGGAGACATAATATATGTTGAGAAGACTTCGATTCATTACCAAGGTTAGTTGTTGCCAGTGTCACTCAAGGGAGCCTAGGGGAGGTATTTACCTTAACCTACATTTTTCTACCTCCCTCTTCCCCTCTCCTGCTCTCCCCTTCTTCCCTCTACCCTCCTCCTTCTTCCCCAATACCTCTTGTTGACCACCCCCTCTTCTGATCCCCACCCATGGAGGAGGGAGAAGGGAGGGGGGATGTAGGAAGGGAGGGAAAGCGGTGGTTGGGAGCAGGTACCGTTGTGTGGCCTCGAAGAGACATGACCCTCTCTTTCGGCGGTGATGGTGGTGGTCGGTAGTGACTGAGAGGGTGGTGGTGGTAGTGGTGCTGGTGATAGTAGTGTTGGTATTTTGGTAATGGTAGTAGAGGTGGTGACTGTAATGGTGCTTATGATCGTTGTGGTAGCAGTAGAGGTGGTGGTGGTGGTGGCAGCGATATTGATATTCATGACTGTAGTAGTAGTGGTACTTTTGGTGGAAATAATGGTGGTAGTGACAACAGAAGCGGTGGCGGTGGTGTGTATGGTGCAGCGGTAATAGTGGTAGTTGTCATTTTCTTTGTTGCCTGTAATATTGGTGCAGTTTCTACTGTCATTTGTTGCTGCAGGTTTTTGCTGGCGTTGCTCTTGCAGTTGCTGTTAGCCGGCGCAGTGAACCTCACGTTCCTCCTCCACCACCACTACAAATATTTGCATTGCAATATTATGTCTCCCTCAGAGCGGGAGCAATATTATTTTTGTGCGTTTATTGTGATTTCTTTTTTCTCTCAAACATTTAACAGTTATCCGTCACTCTTTTAGTTCTGGGTTAGTTCATTTGAAGCTTTCCAGGCCTGTATCCAAGTCCATCATATCCAGATCCCTTTTTTTATTTTGACTTTTTAAGTACAGTATAAGATCAAAGGTCAAATACGGGACAATAAAAGTCGTATAGTGGTCAGATATCACCCCAACAGGACACATACTGTACGGGGTTTGGTCTCACTATTGCCCAAATGAAGTAGAAAATACACCTTTAGTTCATCATCAACACCTACACCTTTATTGTTACTGCTACTGTTGCCATCACATGCTATAATGACTTCCTGCTTAAAGATAATATATAATTAATATATGAATACGTGTTATTTGTGGACACATTTTTACAATCATATGCGACTTGTGTTTTTGTTTAATGCTTAATAGTAATAATAATAATAATAATAATAATAACAATACTACTACTACTACTACTACTACTACTACTACTACTACTACTTTTTTTTTTTTTTTTTTTTTTTTTTTTTTTTTTTTAAAGACGTGGCCTCCAGCCTCCCCCAATGGCCACACCTTCGCCACCATTTATTTACCTTAATATTAAGTATCCTAATACATAAGAAGCTATCCTATCTGTGTTAAATTAGTTGAGCCGCAGATCCATGCGGCATTCAGTGACTGTAGCCTCATAGTCAATATCTGCAGCAGTTGTCGGAGTAGGGGCAGAAGCTCTCGTTCCCCTGAGGCAGAGCAAAGCCGACCACTACTACTACTACTACTACTACTACTAATAATAATAATAATAATAATAATAATAATAACTAACGGTTTATTGAAAAGTTCTGCAGCACGAAGGCTGAAAATATACATTGGACATAAATGACTTATTACATACATTGGTGGTTTAACAAAAGCCTTCATTAGAGAAAGGTAAAGGAACATACAGTGAACATACAGATTAATTTTTACAGTAGAAGTCACGTAGATCTTGTGCGCTGAGGTGTTGAACAGCAGACACGTGGTGTAGTAACTCCCTCACAGAAGGTGTTATGAGGGGCATCACGTGGTGTAGTAGTTCCCTCACAGATGGTGTTATGAGGGACCTGATGTGGTGCACTAATTCCCTCACAGGTGGTGTTATGAGGGATCTGACGTGGTGTAGTAATTCCCTCACAGATGGTGTTATGAGGGACCTGATGTGGTGCAGTAATTCCCTCACAGGTGGTGTTGTGAGGGACCTGACGTGGTGTAGTAATTCCCTCACAGATGGTGTTACGAGGGGCCTGATGTGGTGTAGTAATACCCTCACAAATGATGTTATGAGGGGCATTACGTGGTGTAGTAATTCCCTCACAGATGGTGTTATGAGGGACCTGATGTGGTGCAGTAATTCCCTCACAGGTGGTGTTATGAGGGACCTGACGTGGTGTAGTAATCCCCTCACAGATGGTGTTATGAGGAACCTCACATGATGCTCTAGCAACTCATTCACAACGTGGTGTCGCAGCATCATGGGGACACCACGTGGTCTGATGTTGCAGGACCTCACTCATTTAAGTGTGTGTATGTGTGTATTAGAATAACTCAGATCTATGATGCTATTTAAGGTCAACTTCAACCCCGATGTAGAAGAATAATGATGCATCCCGTACTCCACAGCTTATGTTGACAACTAATCCCTTCAGTCCAAGAACCAGGGTATATATATCGATTTATTTGTGCTGGGCTGCCAAAAAGTTGGAGGGTTGTTTCTATAGTAAAAACATCTCAGGAATCTGAAAATCCATTTCTTACATTTATCCGCTGGGAAGTTTTCTCGGAAAAGAGCTCAAACTTAACCTAACCGCGACGTCTGATTTTCGCTCGTCGGCGGAAGCGCAAAGCCTCACATCTGTCATTCTGAGGCAGTAAAGGTCACTTTTCGTCATTTCTACAAACAATTATCTTGGTAAAGTATTCTTTGTTAAATCGCGGTTCACTTGACTCTCTATACATAATGAAATCAACGCTAAAAATATTGCTATCCCGGTTTGTTATTTCCTGATTTCTGTAAAGAAATCTTAACTATATCTCATGACATACTATGATGAGTACACAAAGCACTCAGAGGAATGAGTTCATGGCAGTACTACTGGGTACTGGATTAACTACGTGAAACTGGTTAGACTTTTCATGCTTTTTCAATCGAGCATGTTGAACGAATGATGTTGATCTGCTCATTTATGGTCTCCAGATTTTGATACCCATATTTTTTGCTGGAAACAGGTCGAACTGTGCGAGATAGATGTTTATTCGAGTACCAGGAAGTCCTTCTGTGGAACACCCGTAGACATGACCTTGGAACAAACAGTTAATGCTGATTCGGCCTCACGTCTGACTAGTATTGGTTCATTTACTCATTTTGAAAGTGCGAGAAAGAGGTGGGTGGTTACAAAAGTAGTACAGAGTGAAATTGTTGGCAATCTCTTGAAAAAAAACAATCATTTCATCTCCTGGGGACATAACAAAGGAATTGAGGCACCACAGAGTACAGAAAGACAACGATGATTCAAAAGACTTACAACAGGAATTTTATCCACTATGAATCCTTTTGGCCATAATCGAGATGAGAACTTGTACTGTCTTATCTCTGGTCAGAAAGTTGATAACACAAGCAAGGATGAGATATTGAACTACGTTGACAAAGGAGAGATGTGGTATACTGAATTTCGTGATCCTGTTTAGGATCAATTCATTAAATTCGGAAAATATGTATGTGCGCAAGTGGTTGGCAGGGCTGCAGGGTTAGGCACGGGTTGAACTCAATGTGCAACCACATCCACGTAGTGAGTTCTAAGTTGTTCTGTTTCTTTTAAATAAAAACAAGCAAAGAGCTGCATCAACACCAAATTAGTAGAGTTCTTGACATTCTAAACAACAGTAAGATCTTCTTTTACCAAGATTGAACAAAAGCAAGCATTGTTTGCATAAACGACGAAAAGTGGCCTTTTGTGGCTCAGGTTGACGGATATTGCCCTTAGCACCTCGGCCGAAGTGCGAAAATTAGACGTCGCGGTTTGGTAAAGTTAGGGCAATTTTCCGAAAAAAACGTCCAAGCGGATTTTTGTAAGAAATAGATTTTCAGATTCCTGAGACGCTTTTACCTTAGAAACAACCCTTCAACTTTTTGGCAGCCCAACACAAATAAATCGATCTTGGCTCTTGGACTACTCCTCACTACACACACTCACACACACACTGACAACTACAACATCTGTTATCATTGCCCCTCAGTGTGCACTCAGCAGACTACAACAAAAACAACACCATTAATTCCATATTACACCGTAACGATATTCACGTACGCTGCACCGGAGCATAACCCCTTTTTACAAAACCCGAACGTGCGTACTTTATCCGGTGTGACCACAATATGATTCAAGTAAACTCCTCCATAAAGACATAGTACTGGCCTCGTTTATTCTATGATACTTTTTATAACTACATAGCATGGGTATAAGTCACCCTCTTATTCTTCTTATGTAACCATACTACCAATGGCGGACGCTATCCTACAATACCTCTCTCCACTAATATACAATGGACGCACGCTATACTATACCGTGACGACATAAGCACTGTTATAAGCTATACTCTGACGACGTATGTACTGATTTGCTCTCTCCTACGATTCTCATACCATTATAAGCACTGGCAGACGCAATCCTATAATATTCCTACCAAATAACCACTGATTACGTCATTCTGTGACCAAGAAGGCACAGGCAACCGCTACGTTAAGATATACTTGCTTCTCTTCACAGGAAACAGTTCACTGACCCCTGAAAGGTAACGACACTATGAACTTAAACAGCGAGTCTGGAGGTCCATGCTGACATCAACGTAGACTTGAATTACCGCCAATGAGGGGGTTTGTATGCTAATGTTATTGTACGTCTGGGAGGAAAAAGAGAAAAAGATGAACGTAAATTGCGATTTCACGCATCCTCGTAGGGAAAATTGCGGTAGAGCAAAACAGATACAGTATCTGGTTGTTGGAGAGCAGTGAACTTCAGAGAGACAGAGAGAGAGAGAGAGAGAGAGATAGATAGATAGATAGATATATAGATAGATAGATAGATAGATAAATAGATAGATAGACAGATAGATAGAAAGATAGATAGACATATCGATAGATAGATAAATAGATAGATAGATAGGTAGACAGATAGATAGACTAATAAATATATAGATATCGATATATATATATATATATATATATATATATATATATATATATATATATATATATATATATATATATATATATATATATATATATATATATATATATATATATGGTGTGGTGGGGTGCAGTAGGGGTGGTGTGGTGGGGTAAAGTAGGGGTGGTGTGGTGGGGTACAGTATGGGTGGTGTGGTGGGGTGCAGTAGGGGTGGTGTGGTGGGGTGCAGTAGGGGTGGTGTGGTGGGGTAAAGTAGGGGTGGTGTGGTGGGGTACAGTATGGGTGGTGTGGTGGGGTGCAGTAGGGGTGGTGTGGTGGGGTGCAGTAGGGGTGGTGTGGTGGGGTACAGTAGGGGTGGTGTGGTGGGGTACAGTAGGGGTGGTGTGGTGGGGTGCAGTAGGGGTGGTGTGGTGGGGTGCAGTAGGGGTGGTGTGGTGGGGTAAAGTAGGGGTGGTGTGGTGGGGTGCAGTATGGGTGGTGTGGTGGGGTGCAGTAGGGGTGGTGTGGTGGGGTGCAGTAGGGGTGGTGTGGTGGGGTAAAGTAGGGGTGGTGTGGTGGGGTACAGTATGGGTGGTGTGGTGGGGTGCAGTAGGGGTGGTGTGGTTGGGTGCAGTAGGGGTGGTGTGGTGGGGTACAGTAGGGGTGGTGTTGTGGGGTGCAGTAGGGATGTTGCAGTAGGGTGCAGTAGGGGTGGTGTGGTGGGGTACAGTATGGGTGGTGTGGTGGGGTGCAGTAGGGGTGGTGTGGTGGGGTGCAGTAGGGGTGGTGTGGTGGGGTAAAGTAGGGGTGGTGTGGTGGGGTACAGTATGGGTGGTGTGGTGGGGTACAGTAGGGGTGGTGTGGTGGGGTGCAGTAGGGGTGTTGCAGTAGGGTGCAGTAGGGGTGGTGTGGTGGGGTGCAGTAGGGATGGTGTGGTAGGGTAGAGTAGGGGTGGTGTGGTGGGGTGCAGTAGGGGTGGTGTGGTGGGGTAAAGTAGGGGTGGTGTGGTGGGGTACAGTAGGGGTGGTGTGGTGGGGTACAGTAGGGATGGTGTGGTTGGGTGCAGTAGGGGTGGTGGGGTACAGTAGGGGTGGTGTGGTGGGGTGCAGTAGGGGTGTTGCAGTAGGGTGCAGTAGGGGTGGTGTGGTGGGGTGCAGTAGGGATGGTGTGGTGGGGTAGAGTAGGGGTGGTGTGGTGGGGTGCAGTAGGGGTGGTGTGGTGGGGTGCAGTAGGGGTGGTGTGGTGGGGTAAAGTAGGGGTGGTTTGGTGGGGTACAGTATGGGTGGTGTGGTGGGGTGCAGTAGGGGTGATGTGGTGGGGTGCAGTAGGGGTGGTGTGGTGGGGTAAAGTAGGGGTGGTGTGGTGGGGTACAGTATGGGTGGTGTGGTGGGGAACAGTAGGGGTGGTGTGGTGGGGTGCAGTAGGGGTGGTGTGGTGGGGTGCAGTAGGGATGGTGTGGTGGGGTGCAGTAGGGGTGGTGTGGTGGGGTACAGTAGGGGTGGTGTGGTGGGGTATAGTAGGGGTGGTGTGGTGGGGTGCAGTAGGGGTGGTGTGGTGGGGTGCAGTAGGGGTGGTGTGGTGGGGTAAAGTAGGGGTGGTGTGGTGGGGTACAGTATGGGTGGTGTGGTGGGGTGCAGTAGGGGTGGTGTGGTGGGGTGCAGTAGGGGTGGTGTGGTGGGGTAAAGTAGGGGTGGTGTGGTGGGGTGCAGTAGGGGTGGAGTGGTGGGGTACAGTAGGGGTGGTGTGGTTGGGTGCAGTAGGGGTGGTATGGTGGGGTACAGTAGGGGTGGTGTTGTGGGGTGCAGTAGGGATGTTGCAGTAGGGTGCAGTAGGGGTGGTGTGGTGGAGTACAGTAGGGGTGGTGTGGTGGGGACTACCCGTATCACGTAGGTGGTCAGAGTAACGCTAGAGGTTCACGGCGCCATAAGCTCGTTGAACAGGCTTTGTGTGAAATATAACAGAGTCTAGGACTGCTTTTAGTATCCTGGTGGTCCAGCGGTTAGCGTTCCCCGGTCACAGTCAAGGGCTCGTGGGCCGTGGGTTCGAATCCTGGCGGGTTGAGGTGTTGATTGTATATAGAAGTCCGCGTGTTTATTGGGCTAATGAAATATATATGGATCCCCGTGTTTCGAAGCCGGATTTGGTAAAACGTTACTCTGACCACCTACGTGATACGGGTAGTCCCCATTAGAGGTTCACGGCGCCATAAACTCGTTGAACAGGCTATGTGTGAAATATAACAGAGTCTAGGACTGCTTTCAGTATCCTGGGAGTCCAGCAGTTAGCGTTCCCCGGTTACAGTCAAGGGCTAATGGGCCGTGGGTTCGAATCCTGGCGGGTTGAAGTGTTGATTGTATGTAGAAGTCCATGTGTTTATTGGGCTAATGAAATATATATATATATATATATCTATATATATATATATACATATATATATGCAAGTAAATCACTGTAGGTGCGCGTGATCTAGTTATATGCATATATATATATATATATATATATATATGCTGATAACCACAAGGAAAGAAGAAAACACGAAGTTCCCAAGCGCTTTCGTGTAATTCACATCTTCAGAGGTGAGTACAGACTAGAGAGAGAAATACAAATCAAGCTGTATATATACAGAGAAGGGTGATACCAGGTCCACAATGGTCAGGTATTAGGTAATGAGCCAACTAATCTTTAAATAGCGCACAACGGTTGGTGGTCAGGTCAGATGGTCAGGTGACCCGGCTTTCTCACCTGGTCACAAATCTTCTTAATTACAAAATTGTCCAGCTTGTACATGCTGTTACTCAAATTCATGTTGAATGCTTTGGTATGTTTAATAAGACTAGATTCTATGATGTTCCTACTATCAATTGAATTACATGGTAATATTGAGGAGGCATTATCCCAGTCAATGCAATGCTTGTTATCCCTCAAATGAGCAAACAGATCATTGGATTCCTGGCCTGTCCTAACACTGTATTTGTGTTGTTTAATTCTAGTTGCAAGATCTTTACCTGTCTGGCCAAAGTAAAACATATTACATTCCTTGCAAGGAACTTTATAAATGCAACGAATTGTGTTGTTGGGGGAGTGCTTGATTAACATTTGTTTAACAGTGCATGAGTTTTTATATGCCACATTGACGTTCCAGGTTTTTAGTTGTGAAGGAATGTGTGAGAAATTTTTGTGAAATGGTAATATTAAGAAAACTTTTTATAGAACTGATCCCAAACCCACCCATGACCATAAGAATATATAAATATAAATACATATATATATATATATTTCATTAGCCCAATAAAGCACGCGGACTTCTACATACAATCAATACCTCAACCCACCAGGATTCGAACCCACGGCACACAAGCCTATGACTGTGACCGGGGAACGCTAACCGCTGGACCACCAGGATACTAAAAGCAGTCCTAGACTTTGTTATATTTCACACAAAGCCTGTTCAACGAGCTTATGGCGCCGTGAACCTCTAATGGGGACCACCCGTATCACTTAGGTGGTCAGAGTAACGTTTTACCAAATCCGGCTTCGAAACACGAGGATCCATATATTTTTCATTAGCCCAATAAAGCACGCGGACTTCTACATACAATCAACACCTCAACCCACCAGGATTCGAACCCACGGCACACAAGCCTATGACTGTGACCGGGGAACGCTAACCGCTGGACCACCAGGATACTAAAAGTAGTCCTAGACTTTGTTATATTTCACACAAAGCCTGTTCAACGAGCTTATGGCGCCGTGAACCTGGAAGCCGGATTTGGTAAAACGTTACTCTGACCACCTACGTGATACTGGTGGTCCCCATTAGAGGTTCACGGCGCCATAAGCTCGTTGAACAGGCTTTGTGCGAAATATAACAAAGTCTAGGACTGCTTTTAGTATCCTGGTGGTCCAGCGGTTAGCGTTCCCCGGTCACAGTCATAGGCTTGTGGGCCGTGGGTTCGAATCCTGGTGGGTTGAGGTGTTGATTTTATATATATATATATATTTATATATATATATATATATATATATATATATATATATATACAGTTGCTACCTGACCCAGCTTGGAGAAGGTCGTGCCCGAAAGTGCTCCCGTTAGAGACCAAGGAAAATGGCCGCCTTGGATCGTTGTGTCTTGGGGGAAGAGGAGGGGAGTGTGGGGAAAGACGACCTCCTTGCCACTCTGTTAAGGCAGCTGGGGCAGTTGAGGAGTGAGGTTGGCACTCTAATGGGGGAAAATGAAGCCCTCAGGACGGAACTCCTTCAGGTAGGTGTCCTGCCTAGCAGGACACCTGGGAAGGAGGAGCAGGCGTGGAGAGTGGTTGTCTCCAAGGGGGCTAGGGTCAGGCTCAGGAAAGCTGACCAGGGTGTGGAGTGTAGTAACCCTTACCAGGTGCTGCAGGAAGCTGGAGAGGAAGAGAAGAGGCAGGACGGTATGGATCAAGGAGAGGAAAGGGCAGTTGTACAAACCCTGCCCACAGGTAAGGTCGTGGTAGTTGGGGACAGCTAGGTGAGGTTTGTAGATAGGGCTTTTTGTGCGAGAGATAGGAAACGTAGGACTAGGGTGTGTTTTCCTGGGGCTGGGATAGGGCATGTAGCTGGGAGGTTAGACAGGGTTTTGTCAGGGGAGGGTACCAATCCAGTAGTGTGTCTTAGTGTGGGAGGAAACGACATAGGTAAGGTTAGGAGTGAGGAACTTTTCAAGAGGTATAGGGAGGCGTTGGGGAAGATTAGAGATAGGGGAGGGATACCGATAGTATGTGGTGTCTTGCCTAGAAGAGGGGTTGGTCGTGAATGGCTGCCCAGGGCAATTGCTATAAATTGCCGACTGGAAAAACATTGTGCAAACAATGGTTGGGCATTCATTGATAGCTGGCAACGATTCTATAGCAACGACTACCTGAACAGTCGCGACGGAGTATACTTGTCTCGTGAGGGGGTAAAGACGTTGTCTAAATCCCTGGAGCGTGAAATTGTCACTCCGAAGGGGGGGTTTCGCCAGTAGAGAGAGGGCGGGGAAAGTGGGAGTCAAAAAACAAGCAGGTCCTGGGAAGTAAAATTAGTTGCTCAGGATAAGGGGTAAAACAGGACCAGGGAAGGGTAGGTTTAAATGTATACTATACAAACAGTAGAAGCGTTAGAAATATAATAGACTTGCTGAGAGCGGTTGTATGTACCGAGAATGTAGACGTCATAGCAATCACCGAAACTTGGATGAATGTGGCGAGCAAAATTTTTTTATCAGAGTACCACATAGAAGGGTACAACCTTTTTCACAAGGACAGGGAAGGTAGGAAAGGGGGAGGGGTCGCACTGTTCGTCAAGGATACATTAAAATGTTGTATTAATAATTCAATAAAGGGTGAAATAGGAACCGAGTCTGTGTGGGTAGAAATCACGGAAGGAAGAGAAAAACTAATTATGGGAGTGATTTACAGGCCCCCAAGTCTTGGCAAAGAAGCAGCTCAGCCCATATGGCAGGAAATGAGTAGGGCAGCAAAATATAACAACCTATGCATTATGGGGGATTTCAACTTCAGAAATATTGACTGGGACAACATTGTAGGTGACTATGAATCTGAAGACTTCCTAGACGCAGTACAGGACAATTTTTTGAAACAACTAATTACAGAACCTACTAGAGGTGACAACATATTAGACCTAGTATTAACAAATAAAGAAAATATTATCAGAAATATCACAGTAGGTGAAGAACTAGGTAAGAGTGATCACAGAGAAATCAGGTTCATCATAAATTGGGAAACGAAAAACAATGACAATATGGTCAGAGTCCCAAACTTTCGGTTGGCGGATTATCAGGGGTTAAGAAGGTACTTAGGTGAGGTCACCTGGGAACAGTCACGTCAGTCCCCAGTAGGAAGGGGTGAGGTCATAGATGACGCAACAATTGATCATGACTATAATATATTCACTAGTATACTACATAAAGCACAAGAACAAAATATACCATACAGAAAAATTAGGTCAAATAAGAATGAGGCAAGGTGGATGACCAGAAAACTTAAACATGACATAGGAATAAAGAAAGGCATATATAAGAAATTAAAGGGAGGGGAGGAGCAGCTCAGAAATAGGTATAATGAACTATCTAGGAATGTTAAGAAAAATGTAAGGAAAGCAAAGAGAGAAAAAGAAATCAAAATAGCAAGAGAATCCAAGGCGAATCCCAAGGGATTTTTCCAGGTATATAGGACAAAGGTCAAGAACAAAGTTGGGCCTTTAAAGTCAGGGAGGGGAGAAGTGATAAATGGCAGTGAAGAAATAAGCAAAGCATTGAACAGCTGCTTCTTATCAGTTTTCACAGAAAAAATTTGAGATGGAATTCCAGAGGTCAAACTGATATTTAAGGAAAAGGAAGAAGAGAAATTAAAGAATATCACTATCAGAAAAGAGGATGTATTTAAGATGATAAATAAACTAAAGAAAACAAAATCCCCAAGGCCAGATGAAATTTTCCCTCCAGTCTTGAAAGAGTGTAGGGAACAGATTAGCGGACCCCTCGTAAACTTATTTACAAAATTATTAGACACTGGAGTTGTGCCAGTCTTGTGGAAACAGGCAAATGTAGTACCCATATTCAAAAAGGGAGACAGAGCATCAGCGTCAAATTACCGGCCGATCAGTTTGATGTCAGTAGTGGGGAAATTTCTTGAATCAATTATAGCAGATAGCATCCGATAGCATCTAGAGAAAAGCAAATTAGTCTACGACTCTCAACATGGGTTTACAAAGGGAAAATCTTGTCTAACAAATCTGCTAACGTTTTTTAGGAAAGTCTTCGAGGTAGTAGATAATGACGAAAATTACGATGATATTTACTTAGACTTTAGCAAATCATTTGACAGAGTACCGCATCAGAGGCTTCTGAGAAAAATTAAGGCTCATGGTATCGAGGGGAAAGTTTTAAATTGGATAAAATCATGGCTCACCCATAGAACGCAGAGGGTCAGCGTAGATGGTGTTAAATCAGAGTGGGGCCGTGTAACCAGTGGGGTTCCCCAGGGGTCAGTACTAGGCCCACTCTTGTTCATTATCTACATAAACGATCTAGATACTAGGATCAGCAGTGACATAAGCAAGTTTGCGGATGACACCAAAATAGGGCGGCAGATTAATTCAGGGTAGGATGCAAATGCATTACAGGAGGATCTAAATAAACTGCAGGGGTGGTCTGAAAAATGGCAAATGAAATTCAACACCAGCAAGTGCAGCGTACTTAATATTGGAAGAAAAATACTTATAATGTATACAGCCTTAACAACATCAAGCTATAGAAGTCGACTTGTGAAAGAGACTTAGGGGTACTTGTATGCCCGGACCTACGGCCTAGAAAACAGTGCTTTAATGTTCGAAATAAGGTAAACAGAGTATTGGGTTTTATATCTAGATGTGTAAGTAACAAGAGTGCAGAGGTCTTATTGCAACTATATCTTGCGCTAGTCAGGCCACACCTCGATTATGCGGTTCAGTTCTGGTGCCCCTATTATAGAATGGATATAAATTCACTAGAGTTGGTGCAGCGAAGAATGACAAAAATGATTCCGGGACTTAGAAACCTTCCATATCAGGATAGGCTAAAGAAACTTAACTTGCATTCCCTAGAAAGACGAAGAGTGCGGGGAGATATGATAGAAGTATTTAAGTGGGTGAAAGGAATCAATAGAGGGGATATAGATAAAGTTCTTATAATATCCGAGCAGGATAGGACTCGGAGCAACGGATTCAAGTTGGATAAGTTTAGGTTTAGGAGGGAGATAGGAAGAAACTGGTTCACAAATAGGGTGGTGGACGAGTGGAACAAGCTTAGCAACTTTGTAGTAAGTGCGGGAACTCTGGAAAGTTTCAAAAGGAGGCTAGATAGATTCATGGATTATAGAGAGTGGTAGTAACTCTCGACAGGAGCTGCCATGCACAGGCCAACCGGCCTATTGCAGACTCCTTATTTTCTTATGTTCTTATGTTCTTATTTCCAGTAGTATTGCTACATGGAATGCAGTAAATACTTCCATTTACATTCAATGTTGGGCTATTCTTAATTAACATATTAGTAATAGTTGAGTCATTCTTAAAAACAACATTGATGTTGAATAATTTAAGGGACTGAACTAACGGGACAAATTCATTGCGCTAGGGTAGTGTCAAAATATTCTTAAATGTACAAAAGAACATAAGAAATAAGAATGGAGGAAACTGCAGCGGGCCTAGGCCCATACTGGGCAGACACATTTACACTCAACCCCTATCGCTCATATATCCATCCAACCTACGTTTTAAGCTATCCAGGGTATTCGAGTAAGATGATAGTGTTTCGTAACTTGTTCCATTCATCCACTTCTCTATTTTCAAACCAATATTCACCTATCTCGCCCCTAAATCTAAATTTGTCTAATTTAAAGACAACATTACGAGTTCGCTCCTGGTTGGATAGTTTGAGTACCATTGTTATATCACCATTGTTTAGCCCTGACTTACATTTATACACCTCTATCATATCGTCCCTCACTCTACGTCTCTAGAGGGAATGCAAATTAAGGTGCTTTAAACCTGTCTCTGTACTCAAGGTTCCTAATGCCCTGGATTAGTATTGTCATTCTCCTCTGAATTCTTTCTCGGGATTCTATATCCATTCTGTAATACGGTGACCAGAATTGAACTGCGTAATCCAAGTGAGGTCTCACAAGCACAAGGTATAGTTTTGGATAACCTCTCCAGTATTATAACTAACACTCTTTTGTATGAACCCAAGTTCTTTCTTAGCCTTGTTTCGAGCAAATACACATTGTTTACTTGCCTTAAGATTCCTACTTATTATTACTACCTACATTTTTCTCACATTCGGATTTCTCTACATCGTTGTTCATCTGATATCTGGTTTCTCTGTTTACATCTCCTAGAGTAAGTACTTTATATTTGACCAAATTGAATTTAATCTGCCATTTTTCAGACCAATCGAAAAATTTGTTTAGATCTCTGTAGTTATGCGGAGTCCTCGTCAGATTTAATTACACGCCCTATTTTAGTATCATCAGCAAATAAACTTATGTTGCTGTCTACGCCGATATCTATGTCGTTTATGTATATGATAAATAATAATGGTCCAAGTACTGAACCTTAGGGTACTCCTCTAGTGACGTTACTCCAATCGGATTTAGTGCCGTTAATGCTCACTTGCTGTTCCCTGTCCTGTAATCACGCGCTAATTCATTTGAGAATATATCCTCCAATGCCATGAGCAACCACTTTTCTTATTAGTCTTCCGTGTGGTACACTGTCGAAGGCTTTACTAAAGTCAAGATATACTACATCTTAGTCGTGCCCTTCGTCCACTGATTCGAAAACAGATGAAGAGAATGTTTATAGAATACTTAGACATGAACGCCCGCTTGTAAAGCCATGTTGGGAATCATTGATCAATTTGTGCTTCTCCAGGTGATTTCGAATAAAGTTTGAAATAATTGCTTCCATTAATTTGCCCACAATTGATGTTAAGCTGATTGGATAGTAGTTAGAGGATAGTGATATATCTCCCTTTTTGAAAATCGGCATTACATTCTCAATCTTGCAGGATTCTGGTGCTACACCCGTTTTTAAGGAGAGGTTAAACAAATTTGCTAAGGGGATTATAAACTCTTTCTTACCTTCCTTTAATACTCTGGCAAATATCTCATTGGGACCTGGCGACTTATTAGGCTTTAGCTTCTCTATTTGCTTACTAACGTCGTTTTTAGTCACTACCATCTTGCTTAATCTATTTCTTCGCTATCTCTGTATATGGTCGGTGCCTCAGGCATCATGTTTAAATTTTCGGTGGTGAAAACTTTTGAAAAATATTCATTCAGATTATTGCTCTTTTCTCAGTCGTTAACAGTTAGTTCACAGGTATCTGACTGTATTGGTCCAATCTTTTCTCGTGTTTTAGTTTGATGCATTTGAAAAAATCCTTTGGAGTTTGACTTCGCCTCCCTTGCTACCTTCAGTTCATTATTCCTCTTTGTTTTTCTCATCTCGGTCTTAACCCTACTGGCCAATACCTTATAATAATCTCGGAGGTAAACATTACCACGATTTATTCTTCTACCTATAGCCTTCCTTTGTTCAATAATATTCTTTAAATAATTATTTATCCATTTAGGATCATTGTTGTCTGATCTGAATTTTCTATATGGTAGGTTCTGCCTTTGTGCATTAAGTAACTCCTTATTTAAATTGTTGTGAAACTCGTCAACCTCAGATCTCGTGAGCTGGTCATCCTCAAACGTCATATTTTGTGAGGATATTGTTGTCAGGTCTCCAGGTAAAGTGAGGTCGCCCTCTGTGGGTACATTGTGTGAGGTCACCTCAAGCGACTTCTTGTAATCCATCTCCAAATGTGATACCCCTTCTCTTAGCTGCCTTTTCAACCTATCAAAGTTTGCCCTTCAGAAATCTGGGACTTCAATGGAATTTTTCTTGCTACTGCCATTAAATTTTAATTGAAATCTTATTCTTTGTGATCACTGTTGGCAAGTTCGTTCCCTACCTCGACATTACTAATGAGGTTTTCTCTATTTGACAACTAAATCGAGCATATTATTACCCCGGGTGGGTTCGGTTATATGTTGACTTAGGAAACAGTCCTGAACTGTTTCAAGAAAATCATCTGATTCTGAGTCACCTGTAAGGTCGATCCAATCTATTTGGCTAAAGCTAAAATCGCCTGCACATTTCATGTCAAATTTGTCGCTCATTAACTCTATCAAGATTAGGGTGTCTAGATATTACTCCTGTGATTAATTTTTCCCTACCGTCGATTAATTCTATCCAAATTGATTTTGTATTCAGTTAAATTTTTATTTCCTGATTTATTTCACACTTCAGATTATCCCTGACATATATTGCGACTCCGCCTCCTTTCCTAATCTGCCTATCGATATAGAATAATTTGTAACCTGTAATTTGGTATTCGGAAGGTAACTCTCGCGAGTCTAAGTTTATCCATGTTTCGGTGAATTCTATTATATCAATTTTTTCGGTATATACCAACTCGCTAATTTCATCCATTTTGTTTCTCTAACTCCTACTGTTTGCGTATTAGACATTTAAGTTAGTCGTGTTCTGAGTCCTCTCTTTGATGCGTTTAGCTTTTAACTCCCTGCCTAGTTTAGTTTCGACCTCATTCCTAGCACTGTTTCCCTTCAACCTTTCACTTTGTTTACCCGCTCCCACTGCAGTCTCCTCCACCTCCGTGCCCATATGTTCCCTTAGCAGTTTAAGGACTTGACATCTTTTGAACTGCCCTCTCAAGAGAGCCAGACATGTAGGAACATGTCTAGTTTGAGTAGAATAAAATTATTTATTAACCCTTTTAAAACAACGATCAACAAACAATGAAGGGTACCCAAGTTTTTGTTCAATGGACTGAATGTGTTGCAGTTCTCAAAAACATAGCAGAAAAAAAATTACATTTTGGTAGACTCATGGTGACTCGATATTTTGTTTTATAAACTGTCTACCTGTGTAAGCTTTATGTAAACCTTAAATTTATAGTCGTGATCATTTCTCATAATAAGCATATCAAGAAATGGGAGGGATCCATTTATTTATCTTTAAATTTTGAAGGTAATACTAGGGACAAGATCATTAAGATTGTCTAAAAATTCCAGTGGGTCACTGTTTCTAGGCCAAAGACAAAGAACATCATTTACATATGTATACCATGGAGGAAAAAAGTCCCCTATAGTAGGTAGTAATCTAGTCGCAGAAAACTTCATATAAATACAAGCTGAAGGAGCAGAAAGACAATTACCCATGCTCATGCCAATTTTTTTTTGTAAAACTTACCATTTCCTCTAAAAACATCGTCAGCAACGCATAACTCTATCAATTTGAGAAATTTATCTTATTCAGTAGTTAAATCTAACATATGCAATTTATCTTTAAGGAATGAAAGAAGGTCTTTCAATGGTACTTTAGTGAAAAGTGAATTTACATCAAAACTAATTAATTCACATGGTTCATTGTGTATCTTGAGTTTATCAATTAAATCACTGTTGTTGTGTATATGTGAATTGGATAACCGGCCTGTAAGAGGGGATAGCATCCTAACTCACTCACAGAACTCACGATAGGACGTAACGGATTATTAAGCTTATGTGTTTTGATCAATCCATACATATAAGGTAAAGTGGGATTGATTTGAGAGAACTCTTTGATGAGATCTGGGTTTTTTCAATAACACAATGAACCATGCCAATTAATAAATTTTGATGTGAATTCACTTTTCACTTGAGTACCAGTGGTAGTTAGAAAATGTCTCGTCCGTCACGGTTGCTTAGTTGTGGATAGTGATACATCAACATTATATTGTTATCAAAAGAAAAAGAATCATCATTTCAATACAAAAAAGAAAGATAAATAAAGAAAACTATTGCAATAAACAAATCATGGCAGAAATTATTGGATCATAATCCCTGAAGGATATTTACACTTACGACGAAAAAAATTCCTACTGCGTTTTAGAACAATTCGCTTAAAACTTTGGACCCAAAATTCCACAGTGGACATACGGATGCCGTGACTTTTATTATCTCCTTTTGGGTGTTGATGGGCATAGTCACACTTGCGAAGTAATTTGTTTTTCAATGTCTTTCAACCGTATTCAGTCCAATTAGAAAATGTAGAACGGTTTCAACCTAAATTTGAATAATGAAGAACATTTAAATGTATTTGTTATTAATCTACTCTAAATAATTTAAGGTGAATCAAAAGATTGGCCGAGGTATATCATATCCAAATTAATTTGTTCACCATGTCGCAAGTGAGCGGCTGAAAGCAGAGAGAATTAACCTGACCTGGCAAGGTGGGTGTCTGGCCAAGGTTATCTGTCAAGTCACAATTAATGTTCAAATTCTACTAACCTTCAGCTATCACGTAACCTCTTGATCATAATGAATTATTCAGGTTATTTCCATAAAACAAATTAGCCAATTACTCGCCTGCTTCTCGGTAATAGAAACATAACGCAAAACACACATCATAATTCAGGGTTAACAAGTACATGATTTAATAGTAAAAATAGTGATAATTATAACATACATAACTTGAAACATTTACAAACAGACTAAGAATAAAATTATTGAACCAAAATATATGGTAATTTCAGATGTGTATAAATGACCTGATTTGCATCTTATACCCCAAAGCATATGGTCAGAACTCCTCCAAGGCCAAGGCCCTCAGCAAGTTCTGTTGCTGTTGAATAAATGAACACACTTATCGCCTTTTTTCTTCAATAGTCTTCATGTATCTAGTTTTGAAAAATGTCTCCATATGTCTGTTGGAACTATCTACGGCTGTACTGTTCTGTGAGTAACCGTAAATAAAACAACGCAGTGGGTGGGTTGCGGGTGGTAGGGTGATGGAGGTGCTGGTGCTGGGTTTGGTTGTGGTGCAGGTTTGAGTGGTAGGGGGTGTGGGTGTTGGTGGTAGGGGGTGCGGGTGTTGATGGTAGAGAGTGTGGGTATTGGTGGTAGGGGGTGTTGATGGTAGGGGTGTTGGCGATGGTGCGGATGTAGGTGATGGTGCGGGTGTTGGTGGAGGGGGTGTTGGTGTGGGTGGAAGGAGGTGTTGGTGGTATGGATGTTGGTGTTGGTGGTAGGGGGGTATGGGTGTTGGTGGTAAGGGGTGTGGGTGTTGGTGGTAGAGAGTGTGGGTATTGGTGGTAGGGGGTGTTGATGGTAGGGGTGTTGACGATGGTGCGGATGTAGGTGATGGTGCGGGTGTTGGTGGAGGGGGTGTTGGTGATGGTGCGGGTGTTGGTGGTAGGAGGTATTGGTAGTAGGGGTGTTGGTGATGGTGTGGATGTTGGTGATGGTGCGGGTGTTGGTGGTAAGGGGTGTGGGTGTTGGTGATTGTGCGGGTGTTGGTGGTGGGGGTATTGGTGGTAGGGGTGTTGGGGTTGGTAGTAGGGGTGTTGGTGTTGGTGGTAGGTTGTGTGGGTATTGGTGGTAGGTGGTGTTGGTGATAATGTGGGTGTTGGTCGTAGGGGGTGTTGGTGTTGGAGGTAGGAAGTGTTAGTGTTTGTGGTAGGGGGTGTAGGTTTTGGTGGTAGGGTTTCGGTGGTAGGGATATTGGTGTTGATGGTAGGGGGTGTTGGTGGTAAGGGTGTTGGTGTTGATGGTAGGGAGTGTTGGTGGTAGGGATGTTGGTGATGGTGCGGGTGTTGGTGATAGTGCGGATGTTGGTGATGGTGCGGATGTTGGTGATAATGTAGTTGCTGGTGGTAGGGGTGTTGGTGATGGTACGGGTGTGCGTGATAAGAACATAAAAACATAAGAAAATAAGGAGTCTCAACAGGCCGGTTGGTCTGTACATGGCAGCTCCTGTCGAGAGTTACTACCACTCTTTACCATCCATGAAACTATCTAGCCTCCTTTTAAAACTTTCCAGCGTTCCAGCACTTAGTGCAAAGTTGCTAAGCTTGTTCCACTCGTCTACCACCCTATTTGTGAACCAGTTCCTTTTCATAGCCCTGCTACACCTAAGCTTATCCAACTTAAATTCGTTGCTTCGAGTCCTATTATGCTCGGATATCATAAGAACTTTATCTATATTTCCTTTATTGATTCCTTTCACCCACTTGAATACTTCTATCATATCTCCCCGCATTCTTTCATCTATCTTGATATGGAAGACTTTTAAGTCCCGGACTCACTTTCGTCATTCTTGGCTGCACCGACTCCAGTGAATTGATATCCATTCTATAATAAGGGCACCAGAACTGAACAGCATAATCGAGGTGCGGCCTGACTTGCCCAGTATATAGTTGCAATATAACCTCTGGACTCTTATTACTTATACTTTTAGATATAAAACCAATACTCTGTTTGCCTTATTTCGAACATTAACAAACTGTTTTCTAGACCGTACTATAGGTCCGGGCTTTCAAGTACCCCTAAGTCTCTTTCAAAAGACGACTTTTCTAGGTTGATTTTTTAAGGCTGTAAACATTGACAGTATTTTTCTTCCATTATTAAGTACACTGCACTTGCTGGTGTTGAATTTCATTTGCCATTTTTCTGAACACTCCTGCAGTTTATTTAAATCCTCCTGTAGTGCATTTGCATCATGCCCTGAATTATTCTCACCCTCTATTCTGGTGTCATCCGCAAACTTGCTTATGTCACTGCTAATCCCAGTATCTAGATCGTTTATGTAGATTATGAACAAGAGTGGGCCCAGTACTGACTCCTGGGGAACCCCACTGGTTACACAGCCCCACTCAGATTTAACACCATCTACGCTGACCCTCTGTGTGTGTTCTATGGGTGAGCCATGATTTTATCCAATTTAAAGCTTTTCCTTTGATACCATGAGGTTTAACTTTTCTCAGATGCCTCTGATGCGGTACTCTGTCAAACACTTTGCTAAATTCTTAGCAAAAAACATCGTAATTTTCGTCATGACCTACTAACTCGAAGACTTTCCTAAAAAACGTTAGCAGATTTGTTAGACAAGATTTTCCCTTCGTAAACCCATGTTGAGAGTCGTAGATTAATTTGTTTTTCTCTAAATGCGATCGGATGCTATTTGCTATAATTGATTCAAGAAATTTCCCCACTACTGATGTCAAACTAATCGGCCGGTAATTTGACGCTGAAGCTCTGTCTCCCTTTTTGAATATGGGTACTACATTTGCCTGTTTCCACAAGTCTGGCACAACTCCCGTGTCTAATTATTTTGTAAATATATTTATGAGGGGTCCACTAATCTGTTCCTTACACTCTTTCAAAACTCATCCGGCCCTGGGGATTTTGTCTTCTTTAATTTTTTTATCTTCTTAAGAACATCATCTTTTCTGACAATGATATTGTTTAATTTCTCCTCTTCATTTCCCCTAGAAATCAGTTCCACCTCTGGCATTTCCTCGTAAATTTCTTCTGTGAAAACTGATAAGAAGTAGCTGTTTAATGCTTTGCTTATTTTCTCACTATCATCTATCACTTCCCCTCTCTCTGATTTTAATGCCTCACTTTGTCCTTGACATTTGTCCTATATACCTGGAAAAATTTCCTTGAGATTCACCTTGGATTCTCTTGCTATGCTGATTTCGTAGTCCCTCTATACCTTCCTTACATTTTTCTTAACATTCCTAGATAGTTCATTATACCTGTTTTTGAGATGCTCCTCCCCTCGCTTTAATTTCTTATAAATTCCTTTCTTTATTCCTATGGCATATTTAAGCTTTTTAGTCATCCACCTTGGCTCATTCTTATTTGGCCAAAATTTTCTGAATTATATATTTTGTTCGTATGTTTTACGTAGTATACGAGTGAATATATTATAGTCATGATCAATTGTTGTGTCGCCCGTGATCTCAACCGTTCCTACCGAGGACTGACCTGACTGTTCCCAGGCGACCTCACTTAGGTACCTTCTTAACCCCTCATAATCTGCCAATCGAAAATCTGGGACTCTGACCATATTGTCATTGTTTTTCGTTTCCCAATTTAGGGTGAACCTGATTTCTCTGTGATTACTGTTCCTTAGTTCTTCCCCTATTGTGATGTCTATGATAATATTTTCTTCATTTGTTAACACTGGGTTTAATGTATTGTCACTTCTAGTAGGTTCTGTAATTAGTTGTTTTAAAAAATATTCCTGACTTCATAGTCACCTACAATGTTGTCCCAGTCAAGTTGAACTCCCCCATAATGCACAGGTTGTTTTATTTTGCTAGCCTACTCATTTCCAGCCATATGGGCAGAGCTGCTTCTTTCCCAAGACTTGGGGGCCTGCAAATTAGTTTTTCTCTTCCTTCCGCAATTTCTGCCCATACAGACTTGGTTCCTATTTCACCCTTTATTGAATTATTAATACAACATTTTAATGTATCCCTTGTGAAGAGTGCGACCCTTTCCCCTTCCTACCTTCCCTATATCTTGCACTAGTCAGGCCGCACCTCAATTATGCTGTTCAGTTCTGGTGCCCTTATTATAGAATGGATATCAATTCACTAGAGTCGGTGCAGTGAAGAATGACGAAAATGATTCCGGGACTTAGAAACCTTCCATATCAATAGAGATTAAAGAAACTAAACTTGCATTCCCTAGAAAGACGAAGAGTGCAGGGAGATATGATAGAAGTATTTAAGTGGGTGAATGGAATCAATAAAGGAGATATAGATAAAGTTCTTATAATATCCGGACAGGATAGGACTCGAAGCAACGAATTTAAGTTGGATAAGTTTAGGTGTAGGATGGAGATAAAAAGCAACTGTTTCACAATTAGGGTGGTAGACGAGTGGAACAAGCTTAGCAACTTTGTAGTAAGTGCTGGAACTCTGGAAAGTTTTAAAAGGAGGCTAGATAGATTGATGTATGATAGAGAGTGGTTGTACCTCTAGACAGGAGCTGCCATGCACAAGCCAACCGGCCTATTGCAGACTCCTTATTATCTTATGTTCTTATTAAAAGGTACTGGCCGGTAAGGTTAATACCGAGAAAAGAAAAGCAAAGAGGAATAATGAACTGAAGGTAGCAAGGGAAGCGAATTCAAACAGCAAGAGATTCTATCATATGTATCAAACTAAAACAAAAGAAAAGATTGGACCAATACAGTCAGATACCGGGAGCTAACTGATAATGACGGAGAAATGAGCAATAATCTGAAGAAATATTTTTCAACACTTTTCACCACTGAAAATTTAAACATGATACCTGAGGTACCAACTCTATACAGAGAGTGAAGAAAATAAATTAAGCAAGATAGTAGTGACTAGTAACGATATTAGTAAGCAAATAGACAAACTAATGCCTAATAAGTAACCAAGTCCCGATGAGATATTTCCCAGAGTATTAAAGGAATGTAAGGAAGAGCTTTGTATGCCCTTAGCAAAGTTGTTTAACATGCCCTTGAAAACGGGTGTAGTACCAGAATCCTTTAGGATACCGAATGTAATACCGATTTTCAAGAAGGGAGATAGATCACTATCCTCTAACTACCGTCCAATCAGTCTAACATCAATTGTAGGCAAATTATTGGAAGACATCATTTCAATCTCTATTCGAAATCACAAGCGGGTGCTTATGTCTCACTAATCTATTAACATTCTTTTCATCTGTTTTCCAATCATTGGACGAGGGACACAATTATGATGTAGTATATCTCGACTTTAGCAAGGCCTTCGACAGAGTTCCCCACGAAAGAATAATAAGAAAAGTGTAGGCTCATGGCAATAAAGGCGATATTCTAAAATGGATTAGGGTGTGGTTACAGGACAGGAAATAGCGAGTGAACATTAACGGCACTAAATCCCATTGGAGCAACGTCATTAGTGGAGTTCCCCCAAGGCTCAGTACTTGGACCATTATTATTTATTATATACATAAAAAAACATAGATATCGGCGTAGACAGCAACATAAGTAAATTTGCTGATGACACTAAAATAGGGCGTGTAATTAAATCTGACGAGGCCTCCGCACAACTACAGGAAGGTTTAAAAGAAAATTTCGTATGGTCTGAAAAATGGCAGATGAAATTCAATGTTGACAATTGTAAAGTACTCAGTATAGAAGATCTAAACAAGGAAACCAGATACAAGATGAACAACGATGTTATTGAGATATCCGATTGAGAGAAAGATTTAGGAGTAATGATAAGTAGGAATCTTAAGCCAAGTAAACAATCTGTATTTGCTCGTAACAAGGCTAACAAAGTACTTGGGTTCATCCAAAGGATTGTTAGTTACAAAATTAGCGAGGTCATCTTAAAACTATATCTTGTGCTTGTGAGATCTCAGTTGGATTACGCAGTTCAATTCTGGTTCACCGTATTACAGAATGTATATAGAATCCTAGGAAAGCATTCAGAGGAGAATGACAATACTAATCCCGGACATTAGGAAACTTGAGTACAGAGACAGGTTAAAGCTTCATAATTTGCACTCCCTCGAGAGACGTAGAGTGAGGGGCGATAAGAATAATATTAAAAAAAAATGAGTAATGCGGTAGGACGCAAACACTTCATGAAAATGAATGACGTCAACAGCTCCTTAGTCATCACTCTATTGTTTGTTTTTTTGTGGGGAATAACCCTTCAGGGCACAGGTCCTCGACTCACAACGGGGATTGGGGGTTGGGGCTGGCAAAGAAAATAGAGCGAGACAGATTGTAAGAGGATGGAAACAATAAGGCAAAGCAATCCACAGTTTGGCTGTGTGAGGAATAAAGGAACTACAATAACGGGTTACCGTACGTAGCAAACATCCACACACAAGAGGTGGGCACCGCGGGCAAGACGAGTGTTATAAGCTCATTGCCTTGCCGGTTGAACACAGAATGCCAAATCCATCGAACATTGCCCGTTAAAGTACCTATAAAAAAGAAAGAGAGAGAGAGAGTGAAGCAACATTGCGATGAAGAGAAAGGAAAGAGAGATTATTGACTTAAGGAGGACAGTTAATAAGACGAAACGCCTTTGATTCCACCCTATCTAACAGTTGGACAGAAGAACCAGAGCAGTATTCCAGATTAGGACGAATCCTTTATAAACCTGAAGCTCAGGAGTGATTGTAAAGTGAAAGTTTTGGTAGAAGATGTGATAAAATGCACTAATGCCATCCAGTATAACCCCAGCAATGCTGTCAGCACATATCGAGGCGTCCCTAGTGGAAAAACAACATTTGTCCCAGGGAAAGTCGGAGAAGAATTCTCGAGAGGATTGCTAGTTTGCCCTCCGATACTTAGCGTTTAGTGGGGGTTGGGGAGGTGGTCGTGTCCAGTTTGATTTATTAGAAATAATATTGTGATTAGAAGACCCTAAAGGGGCAGAAATTTAAAATGAATAGAAACATTGACAATAGTAATATCGGAAATAACAACAAAATAATGGTTAACAATAATATGTTTGTGTGTTGTACAGTCTCTATAAATGTTGAGTTAGTGCGTATGTATGATGTTTGCCAATGTGTGTGTGTGTGTGTGTGTGTTCACAAGAGTGGTGTGGTGTACATGAGTGTGACGTGTGTTTGTGTGTATTGGTGTATGTATGTGCGATATTAGGATATATGAATATTACTAACATAACATGATTTCTGTATGTATCTGAGCGGTTCTATGTCTGTTTCCGTGAAAGTGAACATCATAATACTTTCGCAAATAAAATTAAATAAAAAATTATTTCCCATCAAAAGTCTCAGCAAAACAAATACTAAACTCTTGCCAATGACAGAAAGGCAGTGTAACCCATTCTCTTTCATCAATCAAGAGGCGGATGACGCGGCCGTTGAACCAGGAAGTGTCTTCCGTCGAGCACTTCAGGGTTGCACACCGTCACAACTTGCTAATGTTAAGATGACCTGGCCGTCTCGCTGTCTTAGCAATGCCTACCCCACCCCTGGACACGGGCTGACCATTTTTGCTGTTATATGGGACCAGTGTTGGCGTTACCTCGAACTGGCCTTGGCAGTCCCTCAGACTGGGTTTAGTAATTGTTCGCCAGGGTTGTTTAATGCTATGCTTGGCCAGTGTCATGGTGTTTATAGCATCATGAAAAGAACATTCCGAAGAAGGTAATTTCTCTGGTCTAGTTCTCTACCTTCTGGAGAACTGCAATCACTGACCCCCGATAAGAAGAAGACGCCTTAAGAGGTCTGCTCTTATTAAAGGAAGAATCGTAAGATAAGGTTTGAGTTGTTGTATATGAAGTTTTTTGAGTCAACTTAGTTACTTCATGAAGTTAGAGAAAAAGTCAGGGTTTATGAAGATGATGCCCGAGTCGGTCTGGTTACTTTAATTCCATTTGAAGACGTCTACATGCAAATTATTTATAAATTGAAACACGCCTCTGTATGAACTTTATTAAACATAATTTTTGTTTAACCAATAATAACCATAAAAAATTAACTGTCATGTTCGCTGCTACCCGCTGACGCATTTTCAATTATGTTACAACGGGAAATTAATGACACACACACACACACACCACACGCATTATATATTGTTATGCCATGTGTTGCAATGTTGCACATGAGGGCCAAATGGCATACAGGTTTACTAAAATGCTTATAGGTTCGGTTGAAATTCGATAAGGCTCTCATTAATTAAGTGCAGCTTTGGTTTACGGTCTTGTAAAATCATATAACATTTCAATCGTTTAAGGCTAAAATGTATATTACAATATGAAATATGGACATGGGATTGGTTTAGTATTTGCTCCTAGTTACCTGTCTGTAACTAGACTTAAACAACATAAATATAGTGTTAGGACAGGCCAGGAATCTAATGCTCTGTTTGTTCATTTGAGGGATAATAAGCATTGCATTGACTGGGATAATGCCTCCTCAATATTACCTTGTTATTCAATTGACAGTAGGAACATTATAGAATATAGTCTCATTAAACATACCAAAGCAGTCAACATGAATTTGAGTAATGGCATGTACAAACTGGACAATTTTGTAATTAAGAAGATTTGTAACCATGTGAGAAGGTTGGGTCAGCTTACCCTCTGACCTGACTACCGACCGTTGCGGTGCTTTTTAAAGATTAGTAGGGTCATTACCTAATACCTGACCAATGTGGACTTAATCTCACCCTCCTCTGTATATATATACCTTGTTTTGTACTTCTCCTTAGTCTGTACTCACCCCTGAAGATGTGAATTACACGAAAGCGCGTGGGAACTTCGTGTTTTCTTCTTTCCTTGTGGTTATCAGCATATACCTGGATCACGCGTACCTACAGTGATTTACTTGCATATATATATATATATATATATATATATATATATATATATATATATATATATATATATATATATATATATATATATATATATATATATATATATATATATATATATATATATATATCTTGATAAAATCACATGGGAAAATGGAAACAACGGAGTACCTTAGCTTTCGTCTTTATTCAAGACAGTTGCCTCTGTAGATGTCTTGAATAAAGACGAAAGCTAAGGTACTCCGTTGTTTCCATTTTCCCGTGTGATTTTATCAACATTTATCTTATCCACGTTTTCATTGTGGATTTTCATAAAATATATATATATTTATANATATATATATATATATATATATATATATTTTCAACGACCTCACCAGCAAGGAATCGAACCCTCGACCTACTGGGTGGCCCTAGGGAACGCTTACCGGCTAGCCCACAAGGACACTAAAAGCAGTTCTAGACTCTGTTATATTTCACACAAAGCCTGTTCATCGAGCTGATGGCGCCGTGAACCTCATTGGGAAACTGCCCGTGCCTCGTATGTGGTGTCAGTAGCATTTTACCGAATCCAGCTGGTATGAAACGCGAGGTACATATATATACTTCATTTTTAGTCCATTTAACATGCGGACTTTGAACATATTTTCAACGACCTCACCAGCAAGGAATCGAACCCTCGACCTACTGGGTGGCCCTAGGGAACGCTTACCGGCTAGCCCACAAGGACACTAAAAGCAGTTCTAGACTCTGTTATATTTCACACAAAGCCTGTTCATCGAGCTGATGGCGCCGTGAACCTCATTGGGAAACTGCCCGTGCCTCGTATGTGGTGTCAGTAGCATTTTACCGAATCCAGCTGGTATGAAACGCGAGGTACATATATATACTTCCTTTTTAGTCATTTAACACGCGGACTTTGAACATATTTTCAACGACCTCACCAGCAAGGAATCGAACCCTCGACCTACTGGGTGGCCCTAGGGAACGCTTACCGGCTAGCCCACAAGGACACTAAAAGCAGTTCTAGACTCTGTTATATTTCACACAAAGCCTGTTCATCGAGCTGATGGCGCCGTGAACCTCATTGGGAAACTGCCCGTGCCTCGTATGTTCAAAGTCCGCGTGTTAAATGGACTAAAAATGAAGTATATATATGTACCTCGCGTTTCATACCAGCTGGATTCGGTAAAATGCTACTGACACCACATACGAGGCACGGGCAGTTTCCCAATGAGGTTCACGGCGCCATCAGCTCGATGAACAGGCTTTGTGTGAAATATAACAGAGTCTAGAACTGCTTTTAGTGTCCTTGTGGGCTAGCCGGTAAGCGTTCCCTAGGGCCACCCAGTAGGTCGAGGGTTCGATTCCTTGCTGGTGAGGTCGTTGAAAATATGTTCAAAGTCCGCGTGTTAAATGGACTAAAAATGAAGTATATATATATATATATATAGTATATATATATTAAGAAACATAAAAATTGTTCCTATGATGTATATGGAAAAATCTCATGAGTATTTATATTTATTTGAACCTAACAAATGAACCATTTATCTCTGATAAGTCCTTTCATATCAGGAAACTAATTATTAACGTTTTAAAAACCCTTAAATCCAGTACCTGGTAATGTACTGTGTTCAACAAGCGAGTACAAGCACACCTTCTTTTTTCTTTTATTTTACGGGAATTATCTCACCCGGGCACAGGTCGAACGACCCACAGCGGGGCCTAGGGGGCGAAAACATAAGAATAGAAAGAAATTAAATATAGAAAAAGAAAACGTTATATTAATCTACACCACGAAGATGACGGAAAACCAGCTTCTTAAAGTGAGACAGATTGTATGAGTATGGAAACACAGAACAAGGCAGAGCATTCCACACAGTTTGGGTGTGTGAAGAAAGAAGGATACACTATAATGGGTTATTCTAGTGTGACCGACATCAACAGAGAAACGGTGGGAACCGCGGGCGAGACGTGTTACGAGCCCACAGCCTTGCCGGCGAACATTGTCCGTTAAAAGAGAGAGAGTGAAGCAACATTGCGGCAAAGAGAAAGGGAAAAAAGATTGTCAGCTAAAGGAGGAGACTTAATAAGATGAAATGCCTTTGATTCCACCCTATCTAACAGTTGGACAGAAGAAGAGCCACCCCAGATGTGAGAGCAGTACTCCAAGTTAGGACGAATTAATCCCTTATATACTTGACGCAACTGCTCAGGAGTGAAGTAGCTACGGCATCTGTACAGCATTCCCAACTTTCGGGAGGAAGCTTCAGCAATGTTAAGGATGTGTGGCTTCCATGACATATGAGAGGAAATGGTGAGGCCTGGCATATCTATTTTAGAATTTGGCAGAATGATAGCGTCATGAAATGTAATTGGTGGGAGATCATCTAATTTAGAAAGTGTAATTGGTAAATACTGAGTTTTATTACTATTGACTTTAACCAAGTTTCTACCTCCCCATTCGGAGATGCTGCACAGATCCGCATTGATAGATGTAATGATATCAGCTCTAGAAACAGATCAAGTTTGAGAGTTAGGGGGAAGAGAAAATGTGAAGAGTGGAATCATCAGCGTAAGAATGGATAGAATTAGTTGTAGTATGAAGTAAATCATTGATAAAAAGAAGGAAGAGAGTAGGTGAAACAAGAGATCCCTGTGGGACACCACTACTGTATTGGTAGAGAAAGAGCGGGAGATCGATCCCTCGACAACAACTGTCATGGATCAGTTTTCAAGGAAGCTAGAGATTAGAAAACAAAGTGGGGGAGAGAAACCATAAGAGGGAAGTTTAGAAGGCAAAGACTTGTGCCATACCCTGTCAAATGCCTTGGAGATGTCGAGGGCCACGACGAAAGTTTCCCCATAATCCCTAAGAGAGGATGACTTGACGTACTAATACCACAAACATTAACTAGTGCTCATGTCAGAAACGGACCAAAATTAGTTCCTCATTTTTTAACATATCAACTTACTTTTCCCTGCCTCCCTCAGCTGGGTCAGTGTCCCTCCACTCAATTGTATCATATCATCATCAACTGGAGCTGTCTACCTCTCACCAACCTCACTGACTCATTTTACGCCAGTATCCTCACCACACATCTTTGGGGCGAGACCTTAACTCATCGTTGCCAGATCTTCTCCACCTATACCTAAAATAGGCCTTATTTCTGAGTCAGAGTCTCCATTACTGGGATACCATAATCGATATAATATCATTCACATTCACTGAAACATGGATCAACCTAGACACACGTGAGTTACCGGTCGAATACCAAATAGCGGGTTACAAACTGTTCCATACCGATAGGCAGACCAGGAAAGGAGGAGGAGTAGCAATCTATGTTAGGGATAATCTGAAGTGTGAAATAAATAAGGAAATAAAAACTGAGCGGAGTACAGAAACAATTTGGATAGAATTAATCGACGGAAGGGAAAAATTAATCACAGGAGTAATATATAGACCTCCCAATCTTGATAGAGTCAATGAGCGACTTATCTGGGATGAAATGCGCAGGGCTTCCATACACAACAAAGTCTGTATAGTAGGCGACTTTAACATTGGTCAAATAGATTGGACTGACCTTACAGGTAACTCAGAATCAGAGGATTTTCTCGAGACGATCCAGGACTGTTTTCTAAGTCAACATATAACCGAACCCACCCAGGGTAATAATATACTCGATTTAGTTCTGTCAAACAGAGAAAACCTCATTAGCAATGTCGAGGTAGGGAACGAACTTGCAAACAGGGATCACAAAGAAATTAGATTCCAGTTAGATTTTCAGGGCAGACGTAAGGAAAATTTCACTAAAGTACCAGATTTCAGAAGGGCAAACTTTGACAGTTTAAAGAGGCAGCTGAGAGAGGGGGTGTCGCTCTGGGCCATGAACCTGACAGATGACACCGACCTGATAACGAGATCTGAGATTGCTGAGTTCCACAGCAATTTAAATAGTGAGTTACTTCATGCACAAAGGCAGAACATACCATACAAAAAACTCAGATCAGACAACAATGACCCTAAATGGGTAAATAATTATTTAAAGAACATTATTGGCCAAAGGAAGGCTATAGGTAGAAGGACAAATCGTGGCGAAATTCACCTCCGGGATTATTATAGGGTATTCGCGAGTAGGGTTAAAACCGAGATAAGGAAAGCCAAGAGGAATAATGAAGTAAGGATAGCAAGGGAGGCGAAGACAAACCCCAAAGGATTCTACCAAATGTATTAACTAAAACAAGAGAAAAGATTGGACCAATACGGTCAGACACAGGCGAGCTCACTCATAACGACAGAGAAATGAGCAACAATTTGAATAAATATTTTTCAACAGTTTTCACCACCGAAAATTTAAACATGATACCCGGGGCACCGAATTTATTCAAAGATTAGTGAAGAAAACAAATTAAGCGAGATAGTAGTGACTAGTAACGATGTTAGTAAGCAAATAGACAACCTAAAGCCTAATAAGCCACCTGGTCCCGATGAGATATTTGCCAGAGTATTAAAGGATTGTAAGGAAGAGCTTAGTAAGCCTTTAGCAAAGTTGTTTAACATGTCCTTAAAAACAGGTGTAGTACCAGAATCCTGGAGGATAGCGAATGTAATACCGATTTTCAAGAAGGGGGATAGATCACTATCCTCTAACTACCGCCCAATCAGTCTAACATCAATAGTAGACAAATTACTGGAAGCAATCATTTCAAACTCTATTCGAAACCACCTGGAGAAGCACGGATTGATCAATGATTCCCAGCATGGCTTCACAAGGGGACGTTCATGTCTAACTAATCTATTAACATTCTTTTCATTAGTTTTCGAATAGGTGGACGAGGGGCACAATTATGATGTGGTATATCTCGACTTTAGCAAAGCCTTCGACAGAGTCCCGCTCGAAAGACTAATTAGAAAGGTAGAAGCACATGGCATCAAAGGTAATATCTTTAAATGGATTAGGGCGTGGTTACAGGACAGGAAACAGAGAGTGAGCATTAATGGCACTAAGTCCCATTGGAGCAACGTCACAAGTGGAGTTCCCCAAGGCTCACTACTTGGACCATTATTATTTATTATATACACAAACGACATACATATCGCATAGACAGCAACATAAGCAAATTTGCTGATGACACTAAAATAGGATGTGTTATTAAATCTGACGAGGACTCCACAAAACTTCAGGAAGATCTAAACAAATTTTTCGAATGGTCTGAAAAATGGCAGATGAAATTCAACGTGGACAAATGTAAAGTACTCAGTATAGGAGATGTAAACAGGGAAACCAGATACCAGATGAACAACGATGCCATAGAGAAATCCGACTGCAAGAGAGATTTAGGAGTAATGATAAGTAGGAACCTTAAGCCAAGTAAACAATGTGTTTTTGTTCGTAACAAGGCTGATAAAGTACTTGGGTTCATACAAAGGAGTGTTAGTTACAAGACTAGCGAGGTCATCCTAAAATTGTATCTTGCTCTTGTGAGACCACACCTGAATTACACAGTTCAGTTCTGGTCACCGTATTACAGAATGGATATAGAATCTTTGGAAAGAATTCAGAGGAGAATGACAAGACTAATCCCGGGCATTAGGAACCTTGAGTATAGAGACAGATTAAAGCATCTGAATTTGCACTCCCTCGAGAGACGTAGAGCGAGGGGCGACCTGATAGAGGTGTATAAGTGGAAGGCAGGGCTAAACAAAGGGGACATTACAAAGGTACTCAAACTATCCAACCAGGAGCGAACTCGTAACAATGGTTTTAAATTAGACAAGTTTAGATTTAGGCGTGAAATAGGTAAACACTGGTTTGGAAACAGAGTAGTGGATGAATGGAACAAGTTACCAAATATTATCATTAACTCGAATACGCTGAATAGCTCAAACATAGGTTGGATGCTTATATGAGCAATAGGGGTTGGGTGTAAACGGGACTGCCCAGTATGGGCCAATAGGCCCGCTGCAGTTTCCTCCATTCTTATGTTCTTATGTTTACCTCAATTACCTGGAGCTCCACCACTGTGTCACAACACCACACTTTACTTTGCCCTTTTACGCCCGATTAACTATACCACCTAAACCACCACATATCTTCTCCACTATGATTGTAACCGGGACCTTTGACATATAGGGAAGGGGTTTTCAATGAGTCACAATCAGGGTAATACAACCCTACAGGTGTTCATATACAAGGTTTTGAGTTTGTGAGGTCAATGTTGACATAACCATAGAAATCTGAAGTCATTAATCTTGTTGTTTGTTAGATAACTACACCAGCTGTTTGTATAAAGATAAGAATATTGCTGCAGAGTGCTTAATCCCGTCTGTGGAAACGGTCATGAGTTGTGTGTATTTTTAATGCACCTGCGTGGTGTTTATTTTCCAATCTAGGTCGATAATCTGAGTACATTCTAAGAGTAAGAATATCTTAGGTTTTTAAAGATGGAATTCTAATTCACTTTATATCATCATTGAAAATCAAGTAAATCGTGGATGATTGTATATCCAATACCACAACACCTTCCATCCGCACACACTCCTGACGTGGGTCACACATTAAGCGTGGAAACTACCATTATTCACACACCGAGGGAGAAGCTGTGATGCATTCACTTCTTTTGTGTGTCCGTCCATAAATGTGTCAAATAAGTTAAACAAGTTTATATTGATAAAACTTGACTGGTGGGTTGAGTTTTTACCAAGAAAACTATTAAAAAAAGAGTGAAGGGAGATCAAGAGGAAGTGACTACTTATTGGCCAACACCTTTGCCTACAATCGCCCCACCTGCCCAGTAACGTTATGTCTCTGAAGTTCAGCTGCAACCTTAACCTTTGTCCGATGTTCACTAGCGTTAATATAATAGTCCATGCCAGCCTACCTACCAGCCTATCTGCCAGCCTACCAACCAGTCTACCTGCCAACCTACCTACCAGTCTACCTCCCAGCCTATCTGCCAGCCTACCTGCCATCTTATCAACGATTTATGACTGTCAGATTTTGAGACAGATCAAAATATCTCAGAATATAAATGGTAATATTTCATTAGAGCGGCTGTACAATATAAAACTTTAATATTTATATTATATTTATTTGTATGTATGATATGATAACTACTGAGACTGTGAAGGTTGTCTGTCGCTGAAGTGGAGACTTAATGACCTCATAACCCAGGCAAATGGAGTACCTAAAATAACAAACAGCAACAGCAAGCACCTGGACTACAAATTTACTTCTTTTAACAGTGTTTAACTCTAAAGGAGAGAAATTGTCGGCCTTTCATTACCTCTATGAAAAATGAACACAATCATATTGCTTCCATAAAGACATAGTGAGGCGGAGTGAAAGCACCGTCAACACACATCACCAGCAAAAACATCTTAAATCGTTTGCTTTCGTGGCCGAGAAACTTGTCCAGACTGGGCCAAGTAAAACACTGGTGAAAGGTCAAAAAGAGAGCTGAGGGTAAACGAGTCAGTGATTGTACAGAGAGAGAGAGAGAGAGAGAGAGAGAGAGAGAAACCTGGCCTCAAACGGGGACGAAAGTCGACTGCATTAGTTGACTTAACACAGAGACCGGTTCTCGCTTACACTTGTTAAGTGACATTTGCAAAATGACCTCGCATGTGTACAGGTGAAGACTATCACTTGTAAAATGTCGCTTATATCAGCACAACACGACCCTTACGTAAACAATGTGGCTCACTGTTGCACAACGGGACACACACTTGCATTATAAAGCTCATACATGCACAATGGAGCCCCCATATGTACTGGAACTTACACCTGCACAATGGGATTCCTACTTTTTTCTTTAACTGCCTTTCAACTCCGATACATAGATAATTTCTTTCCTAGAGGCATCGAGGGGTTGTCCCCGTTGTGTATTACGGAAATACCAGGATCGTTTAATTCACGACTCTGCCTACTGAGAATGGTTTCAGTACCTCCTAAGGCAAACATTACTTTCTACAGCAAATACTGACTGGCTTCTCGAAAAAAAAAAATCATTGTCTACTCTCCGCTCAGGTGAAAAGTGTAGCTCAAGATCAGAAAACCCTGACTGCCTGGCCCTCTGTTTGTCTGTTTATCAAAGTGCGATAAAAGATGCGTGTGTGTGTATGTAATAATAATAATAATAATAATAATAATAAACGGTTTATTCAAAAAGTTTGCAATTGTGTGTGTGTGTGTGTGTGTGTGTGTGTGTGTGTAATTGAAAAATCTGAATGCATTTGAATGTTTGCATATGTTTAATGATGGAAATTGGTAAAAAATCAGTAAGTGATAAATGTGGATTGCCAGAATGACCATAAAATACATACTCTTTGGTAGATCACTAAATAAATCATAGCTTATAATGCAAGTCTTTTAACGCATATGAAGCCCAAAACGCTGAGTTGTGCATAATTTTTTTTTTGGGGGGGACACTCCCTTATATCACTGTGTAAGGTGAAGCGCAGAAGCGTTTACAGTGCTCAACAGGGAAGCATGCTAAGTTCATGCTTGCCTTTATGTCTCATGAGTTAAGGGCGTAGAAGCTTGAAGAGTCAAGGGCGTAGAAGCCTGAAGAGTCAGTGGTTTATGTCATCAAGTTATTGGAAGCTCCAACAACTCCCTGAATACTAATTCGCAACTTTCGACTTACAACAGGTACCTACTTTACTGCTAGGTGAACAGAGACTAATGGGGGCTAGGAAGTATGTTCAAACAACTTCCACCGGCCCGGGAATCGAACCAGTGACATCTCGCTTGCGAAGGCAAGAGCGGTACCACTCTACCACCAGCACCCCCCATTGTGCATAATGAGCCAAAAATTGTCCTAATATGCATTCAGTCTCTTTAGCTGCTAACGCCTGTTGAATCATGCAGTGAAAAATAAATATTTATCTCAGTAAACACACACACACACACACACACACACACACACACACACACACACAAATAAAAACCCATCCTCGACAAACGACCCAAAAACATTTAAACATTACTTGAATGTTGAACAAACCGTTTCCGAAAACAAACAGACATACCTATGACTGATGGCTATATACACACTGTAAACACAGAAGAAGATACTAAGGGTCGGTGCTGTCAATCTACGTGTACACTCATTTCTTTTTTTTTTCCGCAAAAGTCAAATAGCCGAGGTTGATGCCTTGCACATTACAATGCTAGGAAGGAGTGTACACATAATGGTAGGAGGTTATATACATACATATATACTGTACAGTACGTACATACATACTAGGAGAAAAAGGTATCTTGTCTTCGGCATGTTATATATATTTATACACACAGAGGGATGCAAACAGATGCTGTGGGTAGGAAGAATAGATGGAGTTGAAGATGCTGGAGATGAAAGATGATGATAAGGACGGTAGAGATGAAGAAGGATATAAAGAAGGTGATGGTGGAGAATTTTAATAATAGTGATGAAGGAGAGGAAAAAATATGAAAAGCAAATAAGTATAACAAAACAATTAAGAGAAGAAAGGAGAAATAACGTAGAAGAGAATGTAGGAAGCACAAGAATAAAAAAAAAAAAAAATAGACGAATAAAGAGGCAGAAGAAAAAAGTAGGAAAATTAGATAAAAGAAACGAAAACAATGTATAGGAAGTTAAGAAAAGAAAATTGAATCATAAATAATAACTACAACACTATTAACGATTTACCCCAACTGCTTTGTCTCACCAGAATTGTAAACATGAGGAAAGAGCTGGGGCTGCCCTCCCTATATAAGAGGATAGCTTTACTTAATACCATGTTTTGTGTCAAAGTTTTGAAGAACCATGGTCCCCAAACTACAGCTCAAACTGAGTTGATGTTCTATCTAAGTAATCCCGACTATCTTGATAACCTTCCACAAGACTCTCTTTGGGGCGTGGCTTCATGAAAGTGTTGCAGATCTCTTGAAACTGAATGTCCCAATCACCCCAGACGAACCATTTATAGCCATTCCTCCTTGGCTGGATATATCAGTTCCTATTAGTTACACTCCTGTTGGTAGTAAGCAAATGTTAAACACCGCTGTGATGAGATGGTTCATACTAGAAACTATTAACAGACACATAGAGAGTATTAAATCAAGTGAATATTATGCTTATACTGATGGTTCTTTGCAGACAAACACAGGTAGAACAGGCTGTGCAATTGTAATATATAAAGAAAAAGAGATGGTAGTGTCAAACAAGCAAAGGCTGAACAAATGGGCCAGCACAACAAAAACTGAACTAACTGGAATCTACTTAGCTACAGACCACCTTAAAGTAAATGGAGGTTGGAGATATTCTGTGACTCTCAAAGTGCTTTGAAATCAATGAACAGCCCGTCAGGTTCTGTGTTTAAAGTTGTATGTGATATTAAAAGGAATGTGATAACTGCCAATGAGAACAACTTTCGTATCGAATTTGTGTGGATTCCGTCCCATGTTGGAATCAGGTATCATGACCGCGCTGATAGACTGGCCAATGAGGCATGTAAGAAAGAAAATGGTGACCGTGACCTTGGCCTGTCCAATGCTGTACTTAAAAACATTTAAGTCAGAATCATGAACTCTGATCTAGAAGAAATGAGAAATGTAATTGTAGCATTAGTAAATATGACAAATTTTGTGACAAGAGGTACCGGTATGGCCAGCATAAGGACAGAACTGTGCTATAGTTGTGGCCAGAATTAGGCTAAGATACAGACACATCTGGCAAGTTGGTGACGCTGTACCCATACCGGAGCACTCAGCACGTAAACTTTGTGATAAACCTTGAATGTGACACTGTCAAAGACTTCAGGCCACCTGGCTTATTGTATCATGAACTTTGTAATTACTACATTGAATCAGGGGTGCTTGAGGACGTTCTTGCTGCTTATCCCAAATTTGCTAGCCCACACTGATTAGTCTTTAATTAGAATATGACGTCCATTGTATATGAACTATTGTCCTACATGACAGTGAACAGTGATATCGCCCACAAGATTCTGACCTATATATACTGCTAATGAATATGATGTATTTCTTTGTGTACGAACCTCTGTTCTGTATGGCAGTGAACAGCGACATCAACCCACATGAATCTGACCTATATATACTGTTAATGAATATGATCTATTCCTTTGTGTATGAACCTCTGTCCTGCGGGGGAGTGAGAAGTGATACCACCCTCAGTGTCAAGACCTGACTGAATTACTCAGAATAGGCAATCTGTACTCCAAGACTTGTCAATAAATTTGTTAAACTAAAAAACTGTTTGACCCTAACTATCGCCAGCCATATAATATACGAACCTTTCCAGATGTGCTTCTTATAAACACATGCACGGAGATAAAACACGTTTTCCCTCTCCTCTATCACTGAAGGCACATTTGGGAAGGAAGCACTTAAACCCACACGCGCCAGGGTTATGAAGGTCAAGCGCAGTGCACTCTGAACACTGTCTAATAATACTTGAATGATGTAGAGCAACGAGTACATGAACCAGACGACCTCAAGTATGCAGTGGGGATACTTGCCGCGACACGACTTCCTAAATTATTCATACCCAGAGAGTTATGTCATCCACAGTGTTTAGTTGATGATGGAATAGTGTAATTAATAACATTATTACTCGCTTAAAGATCTTAGTTGTTGAAGTACAGTAGTAACATTATAACGACAATCAATTATCATTTAAAGGGACTGTTTTGATACGTACCATAATATAGTCCTGCGATTTGATAACTAACATATTTAATCACGTATTTTAAGTTAGTTTATACTATAAACTAGTCACCCACAATTGAAAATCAAGACGGATACATCTCTCTGGTTAAAGGGTTTACAATGAACTGGAATAATAATTAGGTGCTCTGGACGGCCCTACGACAGGCACTTAATGGCGGATGTTTACAATGGTGCAACGTCCTTGTTTACTCTGAAAAACTAGTAAATTAGAGAGATTATTTTTCCTCCTGCGCGACCCCAAGCACGCCGCGGCAATTGATGGCTTCGACACAGCAGCCTAGGTCAGTCTTTGATGACTAGAGTAATTTTAGAGTGATGAACAAATGACTGGATGATCCCAAGCACGTAGCGACTATTGCTTGCCACGGCTCAGCTCCCTGTCTGGGTGAGGGATCCCAACGATTCCAAGCACGTCGTCACAGTATACGTGCCGTGACACTGGTTAAAGAATGACGCGTGGTGAACTCCTCTCGTCCGTTCCCTTCCCGGCAGGCGACATCAGTGAGACCTGAATTTGAGTGTTTTTCTAGAAAAATCATTAGTTCTTACTCTTTATCCAGACGTCATAGGAATCTAATGGTAAAACTCTGTGGCTGGATATTATATCTTTTTGATAACGTGACTTTATACAGGAGTTGCTGGACCCATCACCGAGTTCAAAGTTCGACGAGAAAAAGAGCGAAAATTAGACACTGAAGGAACAGAGATGCAGTTTTTTGACAGCCGCATTATCGCAACACAAATTCATTAACACTAAAAATATACAACCCTTTATATATTTAGTAGAGATAGTTTAACCTTTAAGGGATCCTATCACACAGTTTCCTGGGACATTAATATTTTTTTTCAGAATTGCCGAAAGGTACATTATATATTATTGATTTTTTTTTCGGCCTTACATGCCTCGGTTAGCTAAAGCTGATCTCACTGACATAGCTCGCATAATAGGAACAAACATACGACAAGATGTTTATGACGTACAGTCAACATAATAAGTTCGCTCAAACCCTACGTGTATACGATCCAGGTGATCTAGTAACACTGTATGGTGAAAATATGCTTTAAATGGCTAATTATTTAAGATATTTCATCGGAGATTAACTAAGATTACATTTCTAGTATATTGTATATGTGGGCAAATAATTTTATTGAGAAATATATTACATTACATTCATGACTGGGAATCCAGACGTAAGATTATTCGTGATTTCAGTAATAAATCTGAAGCTGCATGAAAACATTGTATAATATGTCAATTAAACGCAAGGTGAAAACCTGTTTTGACACTGTGTTGTTCTTCATTGTCACGTTTGTCTCTGTTAACCTTACTTCCTCCCCCCCCCCCCCCCCCCCATGCCTTCATTCACGTTTTCTTTGCCTGAAACCTGAAAAAATCGTATGGTGGTAGCTAGAGTAAAAAAAAAAAATATTAACTGAAAACATTTTTAACTTCTTCACTACGAGAGGTTATTCCTAAACGAAAAAATAACAGTGCTGGTATATGTCTCATTACTGGCAGTATATCTACTAGGTGTGATGGATACAACGTACCACTGTGTTCCTCCCACTGGCTCTTAACCTTCAGTGTATTTAACTGTCTTGCTTTCTCTTGCCTGACTCATGTGGGCACGACCCTCACTCACCCCACAACCTCCTTCCTTCACTCCATCACTATTTACCTTCCTTCCCTCCATCACATCCCCCTTCTTGCTCTCCACCACTACTTACCTCCTGTCACCTGCCTTCCTCAGAACAGTGATGATACTGTACAGTACATGTCCAGAAGTTATCATCTGGTTAGCATACAACTAAACATGAACTAAGTATTTGTAGTGTAATTTTGACTTTAATGAAAGATACTACACCATTTATGATATTATATTATCAGAAGGTTGTTCTTGTTCCTCTACTAAAATAAGGATAGTGGTGTCCCCTGCCATCTCTTTTGTTATAATATTGGACTCGGGTCCATGTTGTGCTATACAGTTATTCGCAAACGTTGTGTTATACTCACTTGGTTGTGGGAAAAATACATTTGAAAGAGATGTAAATGAAAGTTGCTTAGAGTGGCTGTAGGAAAGCGTTTGTAACACAGCGTAATAGAGAGATTAGACAGTGCAGAGAAAATAGACAAAGAATAAAAGGAAAGAGAAGAAGTGTTGCAGGGAGAGAAAAGTGAATACAAAGATCAAAGAGAGAGGTTTTATGTTGGGACAGTAATAAACGACATAACCTAACCTAACCTAAACTATGAGGGGGTCATAGGCAGGTGTTGTAGGTACTGTAGGTATCGTAGGCAGGTGATGGTGTGGATAGGATGTGGTCAGTAACTGTATTGAGACCTTCCTAAGACGATCTACAGTATGATCACCCCTCGTCGGCACAGAGTACATCACACGGTTACTATATAATGGTGCAACTGCTGGGATACAACGTTTCGCTTTCCTTTTAATTAAACAGAATTCTCTTATTAGGCTTGAAGAGTGAGTTTCTCCTGTGCCTGAGGGAGAAGGAGTGACACGGCTCATCACCTATCATGGAGAGTTACACAGTCAGCTGAGCATGTCCGTGATCACACCGACATTCCCATGGTGTGAACACAGCACACTGATTGGATGCTTGGACGTGTTTCATTAACTACTCTCATCTTTATTATCATACCAAGTCTAATTGATCGTTTATTCGCCATCAAATTCATTAGATAATGTTAATGAAGACTTAAAAATAATCGCCATATAAAAGTGAAAAATAAAATTTACAAAACAGGTCGAAGATGAATTACCAATATCGAAACTCCCATCGATAAATTAACACGAAGAGACAAGGTCAAGAAAAAATTTTGTGGCTGATCACCAAGAGTAGAAACACTGTACCATAACCTTGTGATTAAATCCTGGAAGTGAATATGCGAGAACCCTGAGGCCATAACGTGGGAGTCTGACACAACCTAGGGGGGATCACGGAGTAGAAAAACGGCCGCCGGTGATCCTCTGTGGTTGTGTCTGGCTATCGGTGATTGTGCGGTCTATTAAATCATTGTGGGAGACTCTCTGGACGGGTGAACAGTGACGGCGGTTAATGGGATGATTCTGCGTATATGGAAGTCCCACGAGATTAACGGTGCAGCTTGTTCTGTAGTCATATGGTTCAGCTTTGCCGTGAGGCGCGTTATTTGGTGCGCGATCGTTTTGGCATAGCTGTTTATATTGTAAACCGAGATATTTTCCCTGCTGTAACCATTGTCCAAAATTGTGGCCGATTTAATGATATATAATTTAACGTGAATAAAACCCCAAGACGAGCCTGCCTGTTCCTGCTAATCGAACCCCTTGAACACTCCACTGACGTCGCTACTAAAGGCCTCACTCAACACCATGTCGATGCCGCACTAAATTCTTCTTAGTCCTGACCGTTGTGAACAATTATGTCGAGAGCAGGAGTCACGCGGTACAGTCTGTTCAGTGAATAATGCAACCCATAGAACCCATTGTTTTCTTGTTATAGACATAACGAAGAGCATGAGTTGTGATAACAGGTAAACAAAGAATATTTATTGAGGAAAAGTTACATTCATGTTATAGCAAACCAGGTAGTAGGTAGTAGGCAGCTACCAAACAGGGAGGTACTACCGCTTGGGAAGATATTGCAAGCATAATGTGTTGTCTAATGGTAGACCCTGCTACCATATGCCATCACAAAAATTGTGACCAAGTCCCAGGTTGCTGATCTGACTTCCGCCTCATTTACACCCAATTGCAGGGTCTCAATTGTTTCTTTTACTTTGACAACACAACATACATATATTGTTTCTCACTCGTGATTTTTCATTTCTGTATTTATTATTATTATTATTGTAATTATTATTATTATTATTATTATTATTATTATTATTATTATTATTATTATTATTATCATTATTATTATTATTATTATATTTTTGCCCCCCAGGCCCTGATGTTGGTCAGTGACCTGCGCCCGGGTGGGCTAATCCCCGCAAAAAAAAAAAAAAAAAAAAAAAATCCAGAGCAACATTACATCGAAAATTCCCAAAAGTTTATTCACACGTTTCAACCTCAATCAACTTTTTTAAGGAAAGTTGAACACGAGATATCCTCTTTATTACAGGTATTTAATGTTTGTTGAAATTAAATAAACAATAGTTAGGATTGATTTTAATAATATGTTTAATGTGTGTAGACTTATAAACATACTAAATATAATTTTCGATTATGAAAAACACAAATGCCTTGTAAAACAAACTTTAACCAAGAGGTGGACACAGGCATTAATTAAGCATTCGTCCAGAGTGTACCTGACCATTTGAAACAAGTAAGAAAGGAGGTGAGTAGCCTATATTTCTTTGAACTCTCTTAGTAGGTAAACCACATCAATTCATCATAGCTTCTACGGTATTCACCTACATAAGTAGTTATTCATATTTCTCCAGTACAAATTGTGGTAAGTCAATTGTTTTAAGAAGACACACATATAATCAGAATGTAATGGTTAGATGTGACTTATATAAATCACTCGCCATACGGCCTCAAACAAATAACATATGGTGGCGGTGGGGTGACGCTGCCTGTACCGTAGACGTTTATAAGTCATTCAGTGTGTTGAGCAGCCAGGAAATGATGGGGAAGGCAAGAGGAAGTGAGAGAAGGAAGTATGGGGAAGGGGGAGGGAGGAAGTAATAGGAGTAGGAAAGATGGAGAAGGGGAATACTGGGTAATGGAAGATAGAAAAAAATATAGAAAGGGAAAGGGGAAAACGAACAAGAAATGGAAATGATGAGTGGAAGCGATATTGAAATAAATAGGATGTATTTGAATATCGGGAAAGATGGAAGGACTTCAGTGGGATGGTAGAGGGACAGAAGATAGGCGAAGAGGAGCAAATCAGAGGACATGAGAGAAACACTGATGGGGCGGATATAAGGGGTTAGATTAGAGAAGGAACACGAAATAGTTGGTTAGAAGGAAAAATTGCCATAAATATACGAATGAAAAGGGATCGTGAGATGGAAGAGAGGAGAGAGAGTGGGAAATAGTGAATGAGAGAATCTGTGAGGGGTGGAACGACAAGAGGGTTTGTTCACGGTCAAGTGTAAGTGTATACAGCGTACGCAGTAACACCGTGAACTTGAAGCCATAAACCTGTATTTACCTTTATCAGCAAGGTGTTAGTTACTCAGCATACAGTACATCCCTCCCCTCCTCACCCCCCCCCCCCCACACCCACAGAATCGACAGACTGAAAACCTAAGTTGCCTTCCTTCATTTTATTTCCGGTGTCATAGTGGCAATTACAAATTAACTCGTCAATTATAGAGAACCAAACAACATATTCCGGTATTCGACAAATCTTGTTACATAAAGTTCCTAGCCCATAATCACGTTCGTTTCCTATTCAATCTGAAGGTGTCTTGTTGTTAATTTGTGTTGGATCATAAAAAAGCGAACACACAGAGCTGTATAATTTATTTATCTTTTTTTTTTTATCGTCAAGCTTGAAGGACTTAAGCAACTGAGCGGAAAGGTTCACAAGTAATAACTCTTAGCGTTTTATGTTAAGTCATTTAGTAGGTATTGAGCATTTCACAATAGATCCTCTGTATTTAGAATAAGTTTTGTTTTCATCATATAAATATTACTATGCATCTATTAAGTAACAGTTAAAAGCCGTACCTTTTCTACTGACAGTTGAAACACATAATAGGTGGATCAATTTATGAAGAAAAAACTAACCCTCAAAAAACTTCTAACAAAAGTTTTTTCAGTGTTTGTTTGACCTACTGGGTGTTGTAAAAGACAGAAAAAAAGTCTACTAAAATCTGACCACCGTAAGTGGGTTAAAACTGTGTCAGTTCCAAGGTGGCCGCCGCTGACCCTGAAAATCAGGAAGACCGCTGTAACTTCTTTATTATTAGGTGTCGAACAGTAATTTTTGTAAGTAACCAAGGTTTTAAGGTCAAGGAATTCATTAGTGCCAATGGATTCATGACTTGGTCAATCAAATCCGTAAATCCAAGAAGGCGGCCAATATGGCGGCCAACACTCCCAAACGATTTCATATCGGCCAGTGGATTTTGCTTATTTTTTTTTTTAGTCATTGGATATTAGTTATTTTGACCTTCTGTCAGCGTTATTTTCTTGAATATTTAAGGTTTTTATCTCTATTTCAGGTTTGGACAATGAAAATTGTCCGATCTGCAAAGAAAGGTTTGAAGATGGAGATGACGTAGTTCAAGTTCGTCAGAAGGGCGCTGATGTCATCAAAAACAGCAGTGTTCGGAGAGGTGATAGCGTTGTTGTGACGGCTGCCTGTAAGATACACTTGGACTGTCGTAACCGGTTCAGAAATCAACATGACATTTAGAATCATCAGAAGAAAAGCGGTTCCTCCAAACTCTCGCTGAAGAGAAGTGCACGTGTGTCTACTAGCCCTTTCAACAGCAAGTTTGATTGCCTTTTCTGTGGGACCCAGGTTGATCTTGGAGGTTCGGACTACAGCTACGTCAAGACAGACTCATTTGCCAGGACCATCCTGGAGTGCTGTGAAAATCGTTTTGATGATTGGTCGTTTACTGTGAAAGGGAGGATTGAGTACAATGGTGGAGGTCTTCATGCTGCTGACTGCATATACCACCATACATGCAGTGTCAATTTCCGCAATGGGTATGATGCACCGCTGCAATTTCGGGCAAAACGCAGAAAATCTGGACGGCCTAAAGATGCTGTTCAAGAGCAAGCATTCTTCAGGATGTGTGCATATCTAGATATGAATGGTGAGGAACAGTTGACGATTTCATACCTTCAGGGCAAAATATAGGAGTTTTTGAATCGTGAAGATTCGTTTCCTTATGGCCATTACTATCTAGAGAACAAATTAACGAACAATACGGGGACTCCATCTTTATCGCAGAGGGGAAAGGCTTAAACGACAAAGTGACATTTAGAGAGAAAACATCACACATACTTCGGTCTTACTACAAAGATGTGCAACGAGAAGGTGATGAAGAAGAGCAAAAGATAGTCATATTTGAGACGGCAGCAAGGCTGATGAGGAGCGATACCAAATCAAATGCATCATCTGTTACTGATTACTACCTAAAAGCTGAGGATCTTAAACTCGACTCAACACTGGGCTTCCTTCCAGAGACACTATACGAGACATGTTGAAGTATCTGTTTGTGGGGAAAAACACTCAACACAAAGTAGCCCATATGGAACAAGCCATAGCACAAGCAGTAAGACCGTGGGTTGTCATCGCACCATTTCAGATTGGTCTAGCAGTCCAGATGCATCATCTGTATCGGTCCAAATTCCTCGTGGATACTCTTCATGAGAAGGGCTACGGCTCGTCGTCTGGTGAAGTGCTCCGATTTGGAAAGAATGTCGCAAGATGTGTCACACCAAATTTGTTAGTTGAAGACATAGATGTATTGAACTTGTCACTGTTAGTTTCTGGTGGCAATATAGATCACAATATTCTTACTATCGACGGTAAAGGTACATTCCACGGGATTGGCATGATAGGTGCGTTGACCCTAGGGAAGAAGACGATGCATCTTGTCAATAGGCAAAACATTTCTGAACTGAACATTTTAGAGATGTCCAAAGTTGATACCATACAGTACCGCTTCGCCACCCTTGCTCTTCGAAACATCAAGCCTCAAGAAATTCCCGGTCTCCAAAACTGTGACACGAGGGCTGATACCTTAAGGGAACTTTCACTCCATTTCAAACAGCCAGCTCCAAATTGGCAGGGGATGCAGCATATCATTCATCAGGGTATACTCATCCCGGCCAGGCCTCCTTTCTGTATTTGCCCATGCTAGATATGCATCCCGGTGACAAAACATGCATTCTGTCCACGTTGGAGTTCCTCAGCAACCTGCCCAGCAGATACCATGTCCCTCCAGTAATAACATTTAATCAACCCCTGTACTGGAAAGTTGCTGAGATCATCAGTGCTGCACAGCAGAGTAGTCACTTAAGAAGATCGTTCTTCTGCTTGGTAGGTTCCACACAGTCATGAATCTGCTTGGAGCAATAGGTACACTGATGGAGGGCACAGGACTTAAAAGCGTTCTAGAAGTGACTTACGGTGAAAATTTTGTAGTGCATAATTATGATGACCGGTAAATCAGTTCAAAGGGAATTCTGTGACCATCTTCTGGTGGACAAGGTTTTTTTCTTTTTTCTTTTCTTCTTTACGGGGATTAGCCCACCCGGGCACAGGCCCAAGAAATGAGTGAACTTGAGAGTAAACACCAAGATGTCTACAGGAAGTTTCAAGAAGGCTTCAATGTCATGTATCATTTTCAGTAGAGTGTCAGGTGCAGCATTCATATCAGACATTATGGGTATAAGTTGTTTGTCTTCAAGTCTCCAACCCCAGTTCAAAGGATCAATATCACTCTCCATCTCCATCCATGTCATGGTCTGAAAGTACACCCTGAGACAATGGAATTTGGTGTAAGACTCAGTTGGGGGAAGACGCTCGGGCATAACAAATGATTTTGCAGAGACGACTGTCTTAGTGAGTATGTCATAATGCAAGGCTGCCAGAGAACATGTGCTTTTCCCACCAAACATGACAGCCATCGCTTGGCTGCCGAGGTTTTCTATGTCAGTGTGGTTCTTGCCTGGTAAAGTGAATGCATTTGCCCAGGATTGGAGGACTGGATCACCTTTCACGAGTTTTTGGAAGGCTGGTTTCTTTCCAACCCCATAAACACGGGACGTTGAATTGCATCCTGTGAAAGCATGAAGAAATAACAATTGTGTACACAATTCACTGCCAAGAACACGCTTTATGCAATTGATGTTGTACACTTTTGGAATGCCTCTTGACTGACTGTCCGATCTAAAACACAATGATTTGACATCTGCTGTGGTGCAATGGAGAAGAAAAATTAACAAGTCAGTGTCCTCTCCAATCAGCGTGGTGGAATGTGCATATGCAGTGTTAACTGCGGCCTTAGTGATGTCCTGCCCGAATGACCGTACAGCCCACCCTCTTCAGTTCATCACTTATTAATCTGACTAGTTGTTGCTTGTTAGTTCACCTTGAAAGGAATTCTTCCTGCTTCCCTTCAAATTCGGTTTCACTGGTGAAGTTTACAACCGGATAATTGATGGTTTGTTCCCGTCTCCGATGTGCGTTATCCTTTATCGAGGGACCTGCCCCATACCCGTCAAATACAGCAATTGCTGCCTCATAGTGCTTACTTGTAAAGTCAGCATATACTTTGGATATTTTACCATAGGTATCTCCCCTTCTCCACTTCAGCTTCCGTAGTAAGAAGCCTTCGTCAAGCAGTTTAGTTTAGTTTAGTTTAACAAATTTATTGACAAAGCTTGAAGTACAGTTTGCCTATTCTGAGTAATTCAGTCAAGTCTTGATACTGAGGGTGGTATTACTTCTCACTGCCACGCAGGACAGAGGTTCATACACAAAGAAATACATCGTATTCATTAACAGTATATATAGGTCAGATTCATGTGGGTGATGTCACTGTTCACTGCCATGTGGGACAGAGGTTCGTGCATAAAGAAATACACCATATTAATTAACAGTCAAGCACATATCTTTCAGTTTTCGGGATAGCATCTGATGTCGCTTTACTTGATGGTATCTTGTTACAATGGTCATTGATGGCTTGGGCTAATTGAGGCTTGTCGGCCTTTCTCAAGATGTTCTTGTCCTCAAAAAGGGATGACGGGTATGGACTCACCTCATATCTCATCACCTCCTCAAGAGACAGATGTCCTGTCCTAGACACTATAAGGAATCGCTGGAACAGTAGGCCAGGATCTCTGGTTCTGTTAGGGGCAACCTTGACAGCAGATGAATTTCCCAGGGTCTTGGCTTTGTCCTTCCTCTTAAAAGAGAAGGAAAATACAGGTTGTCCAATCATTCTATCGATGATGTTCCTTCCAACGGATTCGTATTCATGCACATTGATGTCTTCTTTCGCCACCATACCATTGATGATATTTCTCAATGAGGGGTCAGAGGAGAAAGGTGAACATGAAATCAGCTTTGTGTTTATCTTAGAAAGGTCTGATGCGTGTCTTTCAATTCTGGAGTCAGTTGAATCTTTGTGTTGTTCACTTGTGGTGTATGTGAGATCATTGAACTCCTGCATGACAGTGTTGAACTCAGACACTATGGGGGATGACATTGTCCACAATGCTCGCTGTTCTTCCGTCATCTTACTGACATGAGTCAAGCCGCCTTGCCTGAGCAGCTGGTTGCAGTTGCAGAAGATATGAGCTTCCATGTACTTATGCATGTGAATCATGCTAACTTACGTTGTGGCAATTCGCACAACCAGCTTTCAGAGGAACTGGAGGACGGTTTTGAGGACTAAACTGAAGCGATGAAAGAGTGAGTTTTTTTTTTACTATTGCATTTGGTATGTATATTTTTTCACTAGTCCTTCAGTGTACTCTCTGAAATACATTATTCTGAAACATGTCAATAAAATTTACTATAAAAACGGATATTTATATTCTTTGGCCCTAAAGCTGCTTTTCAGGGGAAATAATATGGGAGTTATTGGTATTAGTGCCTCCATTCGTGATTGTTGGCCGCAGTCTTTGATTTAAGGGTCTGGTTAATCGGATTGAAATTTTATCGGCAACAATGAATTCCTTGACCCTTAAAACCTAAGATAAAAATTAGTGTTCTACGCCTAAATATAATAATAAGGTTACAGCCGCCTTCCTGATTTTCAAGGTCAGCGGCGGCCATCTTGGAACGGAGCCAGTTTTAACCCACTTCCGGTGGTCAGATTTTGGTAGAATTTTTTCTGTTTTTTACAACACCCAGTAGGGCCAAAAACCGTTGACAGATCTTTTGTTAGAATTTTTTGGGGTCTGATGGTATATTGACTCGTCTTTAAAAATACCCGGATGCAAATAGGTATGACGAACAATGAAGACAAATTATTCTGTACTTCTGTCTTGATCAACTCATATACATAGAGTATACTCTTGGTCTATTACACGAGACACCCAATAACAGGATATAACTACTGTTAATATTACTAGTCAATATCCACACACAAACAAGTCATATTTAATTAGTATTTGTTTTGCCGGAGTCTCCACAAAAACATTCCTTGGTAAGATGTAACGAAGGTTGTTTATCATTTCCAGTTGTCTGAGCTGCTGACGTCACAAGCGCAAAAGTGTTTTTATGATGGTGAGTCTCCGTGTGCTGAGGCTCTTGTTGTTTACCTTGCCTTAGTGTTATACATCAGACTCATCATTATGAAGACTGATGATCACCTTATACCTTATAACGGCTCGCTTTATTATTGAAGTCTGTCAATGTACTGTATATCATGTGAGGGATAAGGAAATGATTTGTAGTGTTTATTAATATTATTATTATTATTATTATTAATATTATTATTATTATTATTATTATTATTATTATTATTATTATTATTATTATTATTATTATTATTATTAGTAATAGTGGTAATAGTAGTTGTAATATTTTAATTATTTTCATTGTCATGATTATTGCCAACATTATTGTCATTTTATGTTATTTTAACAGCTAGAGTGTAGACTACAGTAAATGGTCTGACTCTAATATAAACATTATAACAGGTGATTTAATCCCTTGAGTAGGAAAGCAACTATTTTAACACATCGAGTACGATGATATTGTACTCTGGGGTTATGAGTTCATTCTCGGGGCTAAGTCCTCGTACGCAGAGGGTTATCATCATTATTGAGGATGGAAAATTTTCTTACTCAGGGGGTTAAGTCATTGTACTCACGGGGTTAAGTCATCGTACTCATGGGGTTATTTAATGGTCCTCAGGGGGTTAAGTCCTCATACTCAGGTACTCAGGAGGTTAAGTCATCGTATTCAAGGGGTTAAAGATGATGTTCCTTGTGGTTGTTATAGACCGTTAAGGAGAGCTATTGTGAGGGGGAAGTGTTGCCGCATGTAAAAAGGATGAGGCATGTCATGTTGTCATTACTGGCAACACTGTTGATGCAGAGTGAAGGCAATTGACGCTGGGGGGGTTTACACCACCGGTAAAGGTGTTGCCGCAGGTAAAGTTTGTGTCATCGGCTAAATTGTTGCCGAAATTTGTGGGGTCTTTTTCACCAGTAATGTTGCTGTCACAGGTAACGCTTTTTTAGACACAGAGAAGTTGTTGCCACAAGTGATAGGTTTTTGTTACCTGTATAGTTATTGCCGCAGGTAAGGTTGATGTCAAAGGTGAGTTTGATGCCGCAGGTGAGGATGATGTCGCTGGTAATGGTGATTTCTCAGGTGAGATTGATGCCGCGGGTGAAGTTGAAGCCGCAAGTTAGGTTGTTGCCGCGGGTGAGGTTGATGTCGCTGGTTTTGGCGATGTTACAGGTGAGGTTGATGCCGCGGGTAAGGTTGATGCCGCGGATAAGGTTGATGCCACTGCTGAAGACTCAATTGAATGTTGTTACCACTTCTAGGTAAAGTTTCTGTAAAGGTATAGGTAATACTGTTACCTTCAGCAGGTGAGACTGTAGCCACCGGAAAGTTTTTGCCAGAGTGAGTTCGTTGCCACAATTGGATAAGGTTGTTGCGTTGGGTGAAGTTCTTACCACCCGTCGGTGAAATTGTCGCCGCAAGTGTTATTGTCACCACCGCTAGGTATGGCTGTTGCCACAAGCGAGATATTTTTATTTATGGGCAAAACATTGGCCATTTGTTAGGTCGTCGCGGCAGACATAAGCCTGAGAGGGTGTAGGAGGGAAGGGTGATGGTGTATAACCGTGTATGTGTGTGAGTGTAGGTAATGTTGTGGTAGGTGTTGGCGAGGTTTCGAGCCGATTTCTCCAGGTAACGTTCTTCTTCCTGGCGCTTCCTATATAATTTTCTCTCTCTACCGTCAATCAATTTCTCACCATTGTAGACCCAAAAGCTTCTTCCTTATACTAAGGTCCAGTACAGACCTAATAAATTTTCCTGTTGAATTGTGTTCAGGAGTAATCATAACTGTTCTCATGCCTTATATATAATACATTTACTCGGTGATTCTCTTAAAAGTGTGAGGGAAAGAACAGGTTTATGTGTCGGTCCTGTGTTGGTGACGCAGTGTTGACGTCAATCCGCCCAAGTAGTGGTCCACTATGTATACAGGTATGGGTTTCTTGCTGACGTACGGTTTAGTAAGTCAGTAGCAATTCAATAAGTCATGCAGGTGTTGGGTCAGTAGCGGTTCAGTAAGTCATGTAGGTGTTGGATCAGTAATGGTCCAGTAAGTCATGCAGGCAATGGGTCAGTAGCAATTCAATAAGTCATGCTGGTGTTGGGTCAATAGCGGTTCAGTAAGTCATGTAGGTGCTGGATCAGTAATGGTCCAGTAAGTCATTCAGGCAATGGGTCAGTAGCGGTTCAGTAAGTCATGCAGGTGTAGGGTCAGTAGCGGTTCAGTAAGTCATGCAGGTGTTGGGTCAGTAGCGGTTCGGTAAGACAAACGCATATATGACTATCTTGACAATCTGTTGATTCAATAGCTGTGAACAATGTACATCGCTAAATTAAATGTGTAAAGCTCTCTTGTTGGGATGTTGTGTTAGTTAATGGCGATTCAGGAAGTCTTTGTACCTGTAAGATGATCGTAATGCGGTGCCATTAGGTCATTCAGTTTGCCGGAAAGACGTCACTTGACTAAACGTGAAAATACACTTATGTTGGATATAAAGTTTTAAATGTATTTAAATCTGTGACCTGGCCCAGAGTGATGACCTCAGCAAATATAACGCTCAACAAACATAGGCTCCCAATAAAACTGGATCAGGAGGGGGTGAGCATTGGTTGGCGACTTTCCCTGCCTGGAGGTAGAGTGATGTGTGCTGCCTGACTCTCATGGTGGCACAAAGAAACGTAACCAGCACAATGAGAGCTACCTAACCACACCCTCACTACGAGTCCCCTCCTCCACCACTTCTCCACTGCTCAGGCATAGCCAGCAGCCTTTGTAGGAATTTACATGGAAATGTCCAATAAAAGTTTTGTACTGAGGCCAAGCCAGGCACACACCTTCTTTGCCTATCCATTCCTACACAGTTCATGCAATAGTAACAACTTGTGTCAGACTCGTACAGTGTATATCTTGCTCATCTATGCAAACTGTTTAAATAATCTTACTTTGTATGTTACAATAGCTAAATAATCGTAACATAAGGATATACTATGGTTAATATGAGAGATTGAATGATAATTACTATAAAACTTAACAATGACACACAACTAAAAATCTTCATCCGTTTATTAGTAGAGAATGAAATGAGAAAGCTTGAAAAAAAAGCAATCACAACACATTGAGCAGATCATGTTCACAATTGAAGCTACCTGAAAAAAATAGAAACCCTCGCTGTGATTGGTGTTTCCTCGAATTTCATTAAGAGAAAACATCAGTCATATTAAAACCAACATATCAGCGCCTTCTGTAGACCTACGCCGCCGTGTTTTCTTAAATAATGTTTGTAGCAGAGTGTCAAGATCTTATGTTATCACTCATCTGGTGGCAGTGTGTCCTGTCTCATTACCACACTGTGATGTTTTCATGAAACCTTTACATATCTTCACTACAGCTGTCCACTTTTTACCACTCCTGCACTCATGTAACCAGATACGATGATTTCAGTCTCCCTTTTCAGTCTCCCTCTTGCATGTTTGGTTCTGATAAAGCGGTGTGGCCGGACTCTTGTTGATCGCCTTATTCTTCGCATTTAACTGCCAGTAAATTATCTCACCACATTGGCAGGATGATAATCCACCGAAGGGTTGTTCCACCGTCGCTAAAGTCTCCCGATAGTGTCTTCAGTTTACAGCTGAGTGTTGAAGGAGGGAACCAGGTCCTCTTCACCGGCTGAGAATAGAACCCCTGGTCATTGACTTTATGTTTTAATTTCCCTTAGCTTTCTGAAGGTATTTTTTGGCTAAGAAAAGACCTCACTGCCCGAGAATATTTAATATTTATGATGACAAACAATCGTTTTAATGAGATTTCTTCTCATTATATATGAAAATTTTTCCTTTTACTTCACACAATATTCCATAGCCGTTTTTACCTCCTGGAGAGAAGTGAACGAGAAAATAGCGGACTAGAACAGAGGGGGCTAAATCTTGTTTTCCTCCTTGGTAACTTTATTGGTGGCCAAATGAGCTCCATACCTATTGGTTTCCAATCGAAGCTGAACTAATCATTAGGACTGTGACCTACTCGCAATAGGACCCAGTCTTAATGAGTATCAGAATAACTGACACCTAATCCTAATGGTACCCAGTCCTTATCCAACCCACACCGAATACATCCCAATCATAGTGGTCAGGTCACTCTAGGTTTAGGGTCCATCTGTGTTAAAATAGCAGCGACTTATTTTTCCTTGCTCTTTATAACTGTTAACTTCACTTAAAATCCTCCGAACAGGTTAACGCATTTTTATTCGTGTATTACCTCTCTCTCTCTCTCTCTCTCTCTCTCTCTCTCTCTCTCTCTTTCTTTAACAGGTGAAATCCATTAGAGGTAATTAAGCTTGTCAATGTCATGGTGATGACTGGCCACGTCTCTCTACCTGAGGCCTCAGGCTATCACCTTGATAGAGACATGTTCGGGAGATAGGTAGAGAGAGGGAGGGAGGGAAATAGTGATAGACATATAGGCAGACAGTCGCACACATAAAAAATACACATAGCATACCCAGCTGATCTGCTCTTACCACAAAGTATGCCTTATGTGACCCCGTGTCGTTGTGCAAGGTCACACAGGAAGCTAATCGCGGTTGCATCTGTTGTGGGATCAAAATTATACATTTAATTATCAACCTCCATGCAATGAGATGGGTGAATTAATAAATAACTAAATAAGTAAACATACAAATGAATAAGTAAAATGATAGACAATTTGTATGAGTAAACATAAACAATCAATGATAAACAAATGAAGAATGAAAAGAAAATGTTACACGTAATTCACCTCTTTGTAACCACGACTGATGATGTATTAATTTGCTGAAAGAGGGACTTTTTAGCCCATTTTGAGTAATGATCTTTCCCTATTTCAAAATTACGAGGGAATCCCAAAGGAATTCTCAGAAGTGTAGGGAGTAGGAATATAAAGTTCCCAAACAACTAGTGGGAATGTTTTCTAGTAAAAAAAAAACATGAAAAACGGACAAATGGAGACAGCAATTAATTTCAAATATCTCCAGTGGGTCTGGAGAAGTCAGCTTGGGATGATAAACCATAACAACAGACCACATGACAATATAACTCAAACACACATAGATATAATAACAGTAACGTGACAAAACTTGATAAACACCGAAAACTCGAAGTCATCACCATTCAACACACACGTTCATCCCTCAACACCACGTACCATGATTCCCACGCGCGCCTTTTTTGCTCTCCGGGCTACACTGTCATCATTGACCACAAACTCAGGGTTGCAGAAGACTCATAGACAGGCAGACAATTGGAGCTAACAGCCGGGCTATTTATTAGCAGGTGGCGTCCGTTAGCAAGAACGCGGTGAAGAGGCTGCCATGCCATGCGTATGCGATTAGAACACAGATCACCGTATTGTACATCGTCCACAGACTGACATAGTGCACATCCTCTCTGATCAGGAATTAGCACCAACTTCGTCCTCACCCCATCCCAACTCCCAACTACTAAGACGTAGCAGTTGATGGTTGACAGCATACAAAACAGCTCACAATATGCACAGCTCATTATATTTCCTTGCATAATTAATACACGCAATAGGATAACTACCACCAGACAAACACACGCAGCACAATACACCACGACAACTTCCATCACAGTACAAGGATTAGTTTAGCAACAAGACAACAGCCCCCGATATCTAGAGCATATTTTGTTTCACCCATCCTCATTCCCTTGCTACCTCACACCACACATACTGACGCCTTCGGCTTGCCCCTGACAATGGCTTCTGATAGGCTATCGTTAGAGTGTATTCTAACTGCTTGATGACTGTACAAGCCACGCCGTAAGCGGGGTGATGAACACGCAATGGCACAAGCAAGGGTCCGTTTGGATCTTCGGTGTTGGATTACGGAACAAAACCATTGATCATCAAGAGATTTAGTCCATAATAATACACATTCGTAAGACACCATCGTGATTTTGCTTGTTGGCGTAGAACACTTTAGAAATTTGCGCGTAAGAATGTTCTAAAATTTGCGAATGGTCCGGTTTGGCCCAGGAAATTATTCAACGATTACAGTACGATATTTTGTAAATAACATTGATTATGTGTTAAAGGAATATCTTTCCTTCCTTTGGCTTTAGTAAGCCCCTTTATAATATTTATACTGTATATACTTGTCACACTTGCCAGATGCTTCTGGTGTCATTGTACAGGGGTACCTAGTGACAGCACTAGGATCCCACTTCCTCTATCAAGGAATAAACAATTGAAATTGAAATTGAATTGATTACAGTACAAGTTGTGCTGCCGAGGTGATAATTCCTAGCACGGATTGTTTTTTCTAAATGCGTTCGTTATACAAATGATCTTCCACATTTTGAATATTAATTATGAAAAAACGAACAATGCTAATTAATAGCAGTTTTATTTCCAATCTTTAAAATTTCAGTAAGGGCTCCCTTTGCTGATGCCTCAGTTGCTGGAAGATAGTCGATGGTTCCCTTCAGATGGATGGTGCGCCACCGTATTTTCGCAACGGTAGCCTAATCGTTGGAACGGCCATGGGTAGAGGGGGGCATTATTTGGCCAGCTCGTTCACCTGACCTCACCCCTTTGACTTTATCCTTTGGCACTAAGTCAAAAATGAAATCCTTGTTCCACCAATGGCAACAACTTTGGAACATTTTTCATCCTGTCTTCGAATCCTCTTGTTAGATATATCATTGAATAGCCCAAGCTGCCGTGTCCGTCACCAGTTATCAGCTAAACGGAATTCAACTTGAAAGATGGATAAATATTTCTGGGGAGGGGAAGGGGAGGGGCCTAGGCAAAATTGTATTCCTCCCAAAATCTGGCACAAAGGCACATAATAAGCTTGACCCAATTCAGGGATTCACCACACCTTCAACTTTAGTCAACACTTATTCCTTGTATCGAGTTTCATTTATTTACCTGTATTTGAATATTTTTACCCCTTAATTACAATATATATATATATATATATATAATCAACGACCTCACCAGCAAGGAATCGAACCCTCGACCTACTGGGTGGCCCTAGGGAACGCTTACCGGCTAGCCCACAAGGACACTAAAAGCAGTTCTAGACTCTGTTATATTTCACACAAAGCCTGTTCATCGAGCTGATGGCGCCGTGAACCTCATTGGGAAACTGCCCGTGCCTCATACGAGGCACGGGCAGTTTCCCAATGAGGTTCACGGCGCCATCAGCTCGATGAACAGGCTTTGTGTGAAATATAACAGAGTCTAGAACTGCTTTTAGTGTCCTTGTGGGCTAGCCGGTAAGCATTCCCTAGGGCCACCCAGTAGGTCGAGGGTTCGATTCCTTGCTGGTGAGGTCGTTGATTATATGTTCAAAGTCCGCGTGTTAAATGGACTAAAAATGAAGTATATATATATATATAGCCTCTTATTAAGTTTTATTCTTATCCTCAGATGATATAAAGCGATGAAGGGGTATTAAACAGTGTAGTGGTATGATACAGTGTAGTGTATGACACAGTGTAGTAGTATGAAGCAGTGTAGTAGTATAAGACAGTGTAGTGGAATAAAACAGTGTAGTGGCATAAAGCAGTGTAGTGGTATTGTTATGCCATAACTTAGCAACTTGAATTACGTTAAAGATGAATATAATAATGAGGGCGTATATGGCACAACAAAAAACAAATTGGCAACTCGGCACAACTTAGTCCTTAATATTGTTCTGCAGAGCGTAATGTACAGTGGTGCGTTGAGTTGTGCTTAGTGAAATATTTTTTAGGCATGTTACCCTCAACTCATGTAAATATAATATTTTTGTATAATTATGTGTGAGCAGCGCTGGTACGTGATAATTTTTTTTTTATATGTATATTGGTATTTTTGCAGCTTAATGTGGGAGTAATTTAATATTAGTGTTAGGTTTGTCAGTCATTGGCTGGCCTTGAAGGTGGAATGACGTTTGAGTTTGTCAGTGGTAGATACCTTTTCAAATCGGGTTTAGTTGAGTATTAAATCTTCAGTGCTGCTCTATTATTATTTATGGGTGTAAAGTGCAATCAATGGCGATATTACAAAGTAGTTTATTGTTTTTTTACTGTGCATATATTAGTGGTTTACACAGGATTATGTTTATTCTTTATTCTCTCGATTAATTTATCTGCACACTTATTATGGTAAACTTTTATTATTAAATTTTACTTAACTTTTCGTGACGTGTAAAATTCCAAACATTCACTCCTGAACTGTTACATAAGAACATAAGAAAATAAGGAGTCTGCAATAGGCCGGTTGGCCTGTGCATGGCAGCTCCTGTCGAGAGTTACTACCACTCTCTATCATCCATGAATCTATCTTGCCTCCTTTTGAAACTTTCCAGCGTTCCCTCACTTACTACAAAGTTGCTAAGTTTGTTCCACTCGTCCACCACCCTATTTGTGAACCAGTTTCTTCCTATCTCCCTCCTAAACCTAAACTTATCCAACTTGAATCCGTTGCTCCGAGTCCTATCCTGCTCGGATATTATAAGAACTTTATCTATATCCCCTTTATTGATTCCTTTCACCCACTTAAATACTTCTATCATATCTCCCCGCACTCTTCGTCTTTCTAGGGAATGCAAGTTAAGTTTCTTTAACCTATCCTGATATGGAAGGTGATAAAGAGGGCTGTGATTTAACCCATGATGCACAATTTCGTCCTTATTTGTGTTTGTAACTTTCGCATTTAACATTGTTTCTTGTGTATTGAAGTAAATATTAAGAACTAAGTTTTGCTGAGTTGCCAATTTGCATTTTTGTTGTGCCACATGTGCCCTCATTATTATATTAATTTCTAACGTAATTCAAGTTGCTAAGTTATGGTATAACAAAATGGGGGCCTATGTAATGATTGTATATCAGACCACAGCTTACAGCCCAGAGAAATACAACACATATAACAGTAAGTAGATGTCCACGTGGTAACCCACATAGGTTGACAGTAAGACCTGGCCCAGGAGAGGTCACGGACAAAGTACCTGAATTAACCCGGCGTTATGACCGTGTTACTCGAGAAACTACACCTTGGCAAGATGTCCAGACCAGACTCAAGAGAGGTCAGTCACATTGATCAAGAGTTCTCACTGCCACGTGATTAGCTTAACCCGGCGACATGACCGTGTTACTCAAGAAGCTACTCCCCAGCCAGCATACCTGTCACCTGCCCAGACACCCAGATTAGTGACGACACCTTCTGGCTGGAGATCGGCAATATATAGGCCCGGCAGCTCCCTTCAATAACATTAGCATTTGGATCATCATCGTAACAGGGAAGGGGTCGACAGCTCCTCCCTAGAGGGAGACTTCCTTCTCCAGCACCGAGCCCCAGCTAGAAGAGACTCCCACAGGAGACACAGTTCAGCAGCACCTGCTGGGCCTCCCTCGGGTCACACATGCGTCTTTGTCAGAGCGATCCAAAGATGAGTTACTTACGGTGGGAAGTGTATCCGTTTCATGTTTGTGCCCGAGAGTCAGTGTCTAGTAACTTTGATATATTGATCTAGTAATGTGTCCATGCTGTTCAGTTAATTAATAAATAGTTGTATTGAAAGTGGTGTTTAGAAGATTCTTCCTCGCAATATAATGCCAAGTTGAAAGTAACGAATCGGCCACGCTAGTAACGTCTATATATTTGTATTAATTTAACTTATTACACCTGTTAAATTAAGTTAAAATCAGTTAAAGTGATCAAGCGTGAAGTTTGTGAATTATTTTGGGTAAGTTTTCTCCACTAGTCGGTAAGTTGCCATATCTGTTTAATATGAAGCCTTTTGATTTAGTTAAGTTCATTGCTGAACCTACAGTGTTAAGTCTGGAATGTAGTACCATTCATAAAGATGATTGGGATACATTGGCTGACCATAATAAAGTAGAGATTAAGTCAAACTGGAAAAAGACAACTGTCAAAAATGCCCTACTTATATGTTTGGTGGAAAAGTCAATTTTGGATGAGTCTGCATTCCAAATGTGTGAGAAGGAGCAGGATCCGCCAGTAAAGTTAATACAGTTGCAGTTAGAAAGAGAGAAGCTGGAGTGGGAAATGAAATTAAGGTTGCAGGGAAAAGAAATGGAGGACAGGGAAAGAGAAATGGTGGACAGAGAAAGAGAAAGGGCATTCCAGTTAGAGTTCTTGGAAAAGAGAGCTAATCTGGAGTCGTGTGACGTCAAACTTTATGTAATTAAAGTGACGACGTTTGTGACAAAATTGGACGAACATGATTCCGAGGAGTTTTTCATCCAATTTGAGCAGATTGCCTCAACTCTTTCTTGGCCTCAGCAGTATTGGCCCTTGCTGATCCAGTCTGTCCTTGTGGGCAAAGGCCGTTCCACTTACTTGTCCCTAATCAGCTCCCAGCAAAATGAGTATTCTGTGGTCAAGTGTCGTGATCCCAACTACCCTTAATATTTGGGGAGAGAATCCTACCCCAAGTTACTAACAATTAAAGGAACAAATAGGGAACACGGCAATAATTATCCTCACCAAAAAACCTACTCAACTAAGTGTACTTGAAAAGTAAGAACAGTTGAAATAAGTGAATCACAAAAGGGAAGATAATTAATTAATTCAATTTATGTTTTAAATGGAGTAATGATTAGCAAACCTGAATTTAAGAGAATAAGTAATTGTATAATAAAATAAGAGTAATGCCGGAAGGACGTAGATATACTGTAAGGAGTTAGACCAAACAAATATTACTTAGCATTACTATATTACACAAGACATACGAAATACGTACATACAACAATCACTACAAAATGATTATCCCTACCAAACAGGAGATTCCATACCACCAGGATCCCTTCCTAGGCCTAACTAAACGTGTCACTAATACCTGATACCCCTAGGGCATTGCAGAAGACTGGATAATGCCCTAGACAAGGGTCAAGGCTGGAGAACGAATGGACACGTCTAACCTAAGCCACGGTTTTTTTCACTACTCGCGTGGCGTGGGTACGCACAAAGGAGCAGAGGAGCGCGCCCAACTCGCGTGATCCAGACATTTGCTAGATTTTCTATATAATTAATTAATACTCTCTTGATTTGAACTTAACAGAGTAAGACAATGATGCATATTAATAGCATACATAATTATACAATTAACCTAAGTAACTAAGAGCAATAATAATATAATAAGTACAATAAACAAATTATTAATAGCTTGCGTGAAATGGAAACGTGAACACAAGCCTCCACTGTGTGAGTTCCCGAGCGCCACAGGCATGTGACACCTCCCCCAAAAAAGTGAGCTTACAACTAACTGGAAGCGAAAATGGATATACAGCTACACAGTGAAAGTAATAACTAACACAATTGGTTCAAATCAATATGAAGCAAAATAATTCATAATATAACACAAGGTACTCAATGACAATAAAACAAAAAAAAGTAATTTGCATATAGACATAGTTACTAAATAATCAGACTCGAGAAAGTGCATCAGCCAACACGTTCTCCTTTCCGCGGATATGGGAAATGTTCAAGTTATAGGGCTGAAGTGATAAAGCCCACCTCAAAAGTCTTTGGTTGGTATGTTTCATCTTGTCAACAAAAGTAAGTGGGTTATGATCAGTGAACACTTGAATGGGATAAGCAGTGCTGCCAATATATACTTTGAAGTTTTCTAGTGCCATGATCAGTGCTAAAGCCTCCTTTTCAATGGTGGCATAGTTTCTCTGATATTTGTTAAATTTTCTAGAAAAATAGCACAACGGATGAAGCACTTGATCACTCTCACCCTCTTGCATAAGCACCGCACCGGCGCCAATTTCACTGGCGTCGACATGGAGAGTGAACTGTTTCTGGAGATCAGGTGCAAGTAGTACAGGAGCATTTGCCAGCAGGGATTTAAGATTCTCAAAAGATTTCTGGCAAGCCGTAGTCCACTTGAAGGTTTTCTTGCCACGCAGCAGGTCAGTCATGGGAGAGGCAACGGAGGAGAAGTTTGGACAAAAACGGCTGTAGTACCCCGCCATACCCAGCAACCTCATCACACTCTTCTTATCGCCGGGCACCGGATACTGTTGAATTGCCTCAATTTTGGTTGCTATAGGCTGGACTTCCCCTTGTCCGACCACATGCCCCAAGAAAGTGACGTGGGCATGGCCGAACTCAGTTTTGACAAGGTTCACCGTCAGCTTGCTTGCAGCCAGTACGGAGAAGAGGGCTTGTAGACGACTCATGTGATCTTCCCAGGAACTGCTGAAGACGATAAGGTCGTCTAGGTAACAGCGGACACCTTCCAGACCAGATGTGATGAAATTCATGAGGCGTTGAAAGGTTGCAGGGGCGTTCCGCATGCCAAACGGAAGGACTGTGAATTGGTACAACCCCTCAGGAGTGACAAAAGCAGAGATGGCCCTGGAGCGTTCAGTCAGTCTTATCTGGTAGTAGCCCTGGAGGAGATCCAATTTGGTCACGTACCTTGCCTGTCCAAGATCGTCGATCACGTCGTCAATGCGTGGCAAGGGATAACCATCGGGTTCAGTGACAGCATTCACCTTGCGATAATCCACACACAGCCGCATTAACCCACTTGGCTTTGGAACTAGAACAACAGGGGATGCCCATGGACTGATGCTGGGTTCGACGAGGCCTAGCTCTAGAAGACGCTGTACCTCAGCTCGCACACACTCCCGCTTGAAGGCGTTAAGACGGTAGGGACGCTGTCGGATTGGCTTGGCTCCCCTGGTCTCAACGTCATGCTCTAGCACTGAACAAGAGAGTGGGTAATCACCAACTATAACAGGATACTCCTGTAATAGAGACCTTATATTATTGGCTTGGTCACTAGAGAGATGGCACAACTTAGCACTGGGGTCCTCCAAGATAGTCGAGTTTTCAACTTTTACACTAGACCCATTCATTATTTCAGAAAAACACTGATCCTTATCATCTGGACACTCTGGCACAATGATACAATTTGGCAAGGATTGATCAACACAAGCAACTGCTTTTCCCAGGGTTTCGTTACGAACATGATATGACTTTAAGAGATTGACATGGATAAGGCGTTTTTTCTTACGCCGTTCAGGGGTGCTAATCACATAATTCACGGACCCCTGTTTTTCTAGTACTTCATATGGACCACTATATTTGGATTTAAAAGGGTGATCATGTAAGGGCAGGAAGGCCAACACCTGCTCCCCCACTTGGAATTCTCTAGGTTTTGCCTTATGGGCCTTATCAAAATGCAGTTTCATTTTCACCTGAGCACACCTTAAGTTGGACTGGGCAAGTTCTACAGCCAGACGCAACTTCTCCTTGAATTGGACCACATATGAAGCTAAGGGCGTCGCGCTCTGATCACTCAACCAACACTCTTTTAACACCTTAAGAGGCCCTCGCGCCTCATGTCCATAGACGAGCTGGAAGGGCGAGAATCCTAGCGACTCTTGTTTACTGTCCCGAACAGCAAACAAAAGCAGGTCAACTCCCTCGTCCCAATCCTTCCCAGTCTCCAGACAGAAGGTGCGCAACATGAGTTTTAGTGTTTGGTGAAACCTCTCTACCACCCCCTGTGACTGAGGGTGATAGGCCGAAGACCTCGACTGCCGGACTCCCAGGGTTTGCATTACCTGATTAAACAACCGGGAAGTAAAATTGGAACCCTGATCTGATTGCACCACTGTAGGAAGGCCTACTTGAGTGAAGAAGTGGGTTAAGGCTTTGATAACATTCTTCGCTGTGATGCGGCGCAAGGGAATGGCTTCAGGATAACGGGTTGCACAATCAATAATGGTTAGCAAGAACTGATGACCACGAGGGGTCTTAGGTAAGGGACCGACACAATCTATGACCACCTTACTAAAGGGCTCTTCAATGACTGGGATAGGCTGCAGAGGGAATGGTTTAACACTGGGGTTCGGTTTCCCCGCTACCTGACAATCATGGCAAGTGCGACAGTAAGAGCTGACGTCTTTCTTCATCCAAGGCCAAAAGAACTGGGATAAAATTTTTGCATAAGTCTTCCTAGCTCCTAAATGACCACCCACCCCATCATGAGCAATACTAAGTATGTCCTGCCGCAAAGGTTTGGGAATAACAACTTGATGATGAACTAACCAAGGGTGATTGGCAGGAGAATTGGAGGGACGGAACTTCCGCATTAATACACCAGACCTAGTGTAGTAGCAATTTGATTCTTGCTCGGCTTCGGTCTCAGTAACTGACCTATTGAGAAAACCTACTAGCTCAGGATCCCCTGCTTGTAGCTGAATAAGCTTACTCCTAGTGATGGGAGAGGAACCAAAACTAGTGACATCTGGGTTCCTATCTCCATCAGAACTACTCTGGAGGTTATCTGGTTGTGGGGAATCCTCAAAAAATTCACTGAGACCAAGATCAGTATGGTCCGGCTGGATAAGATTATCCTCGGACTTCTCACAGTCCTGAAGGGAAACTTCATTAACTTCACTAGTCTCTTCTACCTCTGTACTGCGGCTCATGCTACGGGTCACAGCACACGCAGGGAACAACCCTGGAAGGTCTACTTCTAACTGCACAGTATTATTCTTGGCAGTGGGACAAGATGAGATCACAACATTAGGGAACGTCATGTCGCCAACGAGGTCATTTCCTATCAATAGAGAGACCCCTTCTACAGGTAAGCTATCTACTACTCCTAACGTGACATAACCTGACTTTATGGATGACCGCAAGTACACTTGACAAAGGGGAATACGCGACCCACCGGTCAAACCGTTCACAAGCACCCAGCTACCAGTATAGCATGAATCCAGGAATGGAGCAGCTTCTTTAGTAACAAGAGATAAGGCTGAGCCTGTGTCTCTCAAGAGTTTAACAGAAGTGGATTGACTGAATTGATCCAAAGCTAAGGAACCAGGAGAACAAAATGGTTCAAAGGTTGATATCATAGAAGAGGGGGAAGCATTCAGGGCAACAGTCTGACTGAGGGCAGTGACACAGGGCTGCAATAATTCCTCAGATTGCTCGGCCACCCTGACCAAAAGAGTGGGGGATCCTTGGTGAGAGGGATTTCTTTTCTTTAACTTGAGACAGTCGCTGATGACATGTCCTGGCTTCTTACAGTACCTGCAACTAGAGTTTCTCTCACCAGTAGGAGTGGATCCACCTGTCCCATGGACCATGGGCTCACCCGGGGTAGATGATGCAGAACCTGAGGGTCGGGTCGGTATGACAAGAGGCAGGGACCCCGATGTAGATGTTGGTGTGGGCCGCTTGAAGGAAGTGAAGGACTGGGACATGGGAGCATAAGACCTGGAATTTACATTTCTATTAGTTAAGGAATAATGGTCAGCCACTGGACCAGCATCAGCCAGGGTACAGATACCTCTCTGATCCAAGTGTGCTCGAATGTCGCCTGGGATACACTTTTTAACCTCCTCTAGCAGGATTAGTTCAACAAGCTTGTCATGTTCCACATGGGCAGACTGACTTTCAATCCACCTCCTACAAAGAACCTGTTTCTGCCTGAAGAACTCCACAAATGTTTGTTTGTCAGTCTTCCGGCAGTTACGGAACTGTTGCCGGTAGGCTTCAGGAACAAGTTTGTAAGCACTCAAAACCGCAGACTTAACAAGGGCATAGTCTAGACATTGATCCTCAGAGAGGGCAGAAAACACATCTAATGCCTTACCAGTGAAAGATCTATAAATAAGTTGAGACCATTGAGAAACAGGCCACTTGTTAAGTCGGGCAATTTTCTCAAAAAGAGAGAAGAATTTGTCTGGTTCTTCCTCATTAAATTTAGGAACACTGTTGAGACATTTGTCTAAACTGAATGTTGAAGTATTACTACCTTGAGCCAAACCTCGTTGTTTGAGAGTTTCCAGCTCCACCTCGAGTCTTTTGAGTTCAACTTGTAAGGCCAAATTACTTGGTGTAACAATTTCCTCTGAATTTCCCGACGGTTGGGCTATGATTTCATTGTCAATAAGGTACTTGAGGACAGCCTCTTCTAACCTAGACTTATTCATGGAAGAGCGGCCTTCTACTTCATAAAAATCAGCGAGGGATTGCCACTCTGCCTTAGTAAGCCCCTTCAGTACTTCGGCTGAAGGTGAAGCCAAAAATCTTTCCAGGTCAAACATGTTGAACTCAAAATCGAGTAGCGAAAAAAATAACCGTGGCAGCTAAGCTAACTAGCTAGCTAATTAATAATATCAAAATGCAATAAACTGTGAAACACAGCAAGGGATTAACCAAACACCTGGTACACAAGATAAGGGTTAACTCACCAGTAGCTTAAGCAATAACAGGAGCAATATAAATGAACACTGTGAACACAGCAACTTGCATCCAAAAATACTTAGCGATGAAACAACACCTGGCGAGTAACAACACTTGATATGACAACAATGGCGGTTAACTCCCGGACACAGGCCCCCACTTGTCGTGATCCCAACTACCCTTAATATTTGGGGAGAGAATCCTACCCCAAGTTACTAACAATTAAAGGAACAAATAGGGAACACGGCAATAATTATCCTCACCAAAAAACCTACTCAACTAAGTGTACTTGAAAAGTAAGAACAGTTGAAATAAGTGAATCACAAAAGGGAAGATAATTAATTAATTCAATTTATGTTTTAAATGGAGTAATGATTAGCAAACCTGAATTTAAGGGAATAAGTAATTGTATAATAAAATAAGAGTAATGCCGGAAGGACGTAGATATACTGTAAGGAGTTAGACCAAACAAATATTACTTAGCATTACTATATTACACAAGACATACGAAATACGTACATACAACAATCACTACAAAATGATTATCCCTACCAAACAGGAGATTCCATAACACCAGGATCCCTTCCTAGGCCTAACTAAACGTGTCACTAATACCTGATACCCCTAGGGCATTGCAGAAGACTGGATAATGCCCTAGACAAGGGTCAAGGCTGGAGAACGAATGGACACGTCTAACCTAAGCCACGGTTTTTTTCACTACTCGCGTGGCGTGGGTACGCACAAAGGAGCAGAGGAGCGCGCCCAACTCGCGTGATCCAGACATTTGCTAGATTTTCTATATAATTAATTAATACTCTCTTGATTTGAACTTAACAGAGTAAGACAATGATGCATATTAATAGCATACATAATTATACAATTAACCTAAGTAACTAAGAGCAATAATAATATAATAAGTACAATAAACAAATTATTAATAGCTTGCGTGAAATGGAAACGTGAACACAAGCCTCCACTGTGTGAGTTCCCGAGCGCCACAGGCATGTGACATCAAGGAAGACACTTTGAAATTTCATCAGTTGACAGCAGAGTCATATAGTGATGAGCTTAGAAATACATTCAAATTGCCCGATCAGTCATATACAGAATATGGTCACACTGTCAATAAGTTGGGCAATAGATGACTATCGGCTAGTGGAGTTAAAACCTAAGATGAACTTTGTGAATTGATTGCACTAGAACAGTATTTGAGAGGTGTTTGTATGTACGTTTGTGAAAAGGAGGTTATAACTATTGAGAGATCTGCCATTTTGGAGGAAAATTTCAGTCATACTCATAAACATAAAGTTAATGAGGTTCCAGGCCCAGCCGTGAATCCAGCTCAAAGTGGTAAGCTACCGTTTTGTAACAGAGGTAGTAAACCTTCTTTTGAGAATGTTGGCAGAGGTTCTGATGGTCATGGTGGTAATGGATCTAGCAGGGTTATGACTTCTGTGTGTTTTTATTGTAAGAAGCCTGGTCACTATATTGCCCAATGTCCTAAGCTCAAAGCCAAGGAGTCCCATGACACGCCTGTTGCTAATTTTGCATTTGTCTTAGCAGATGATGTTGGTGTAGATGATGTTGTTGCGGTTTCTGACCCAGTTTGTGTGGATCCTGAGGATTTGTTCCAGCCCTTTTAGTTTCCTGGTTTTGTCTTTGTGTCCGAGGGTAGTCCTGCTGTCCCTGTGAGCATTTTGAGGAATACTGGTGCTTCACTCAATATTCTGTTGAAAAGTGCTCTTCCATCTGTGGAAGAGGCTTATACTGGTGAGCATGTTGTGTTGCGGGGCGTTAGTGGAACCACTTGCGTTCCTTTGTGTAAAATGTATCTTCGGACGGACCTTTTGTCTCAGCCAGTTACAGTAGGGGTTCAGGAGGTTTTGCCAGTGGAGGGAGTAACGTTCCTCTTGGGAAATGATATAGCTGGTAGCTTTGTTGTTCCGGATCAAGTTGTGTGCTTTACATCTTTGAGTAATAACCCTGCTGCAGACCTTGTGAGTAAGTGTGTTGGGTTATTCCCTTCTTGTGCTGTAACCCGTAGTGTGATGTTTTGCCTAATTATGATTTGAATGGACTGTTTGATGTTAAGCCAGAGCAGTTAGATGCTGGATTAGTAGATCAACCTGTTAGTGATGTGTCAAATGATGTAAAGACAGTTTCTAAGGATCGTGTGAATGTTGATTTCAGTAGCCTTCCTGTCACAAGAGAGATGTTGACTTCTGCTCAAGAGTCTGACCAGTCGTTGGTTCCATTATTTGCTAGGGTCGTATCAGAACGAGAGAGCTATAATGAATCTATGTGTTATTATATTATATCTAATGTCCTTATGAGGAAATTCCCGCCGGCTGATGTGCCTGCCGACGAATCGTAGTTAGAATTACACCAAATTGTCGTACATGAATGCTATAGGATTAATGTGTTGAGTCTAGCCCATGATAGCATTGGGGGACATCTGGGGGTAAAGAAGACCACGGATAAAGTTTTAAGGTATTTATATTGGTTTGGTGTTTCCTCAGACGTAGCAGATTTTTGCCGTACATGTCATGTATGCCAGCTAGCTGGAAAGCCCATTCAAGTGTTGTCACCTGCACCTTTAAAACCTATGCTTGTTGTTGATAAACCATTTGTAAAACTATCATTGATTGTGTGAGCCCTCTTCCTAAAACAAAATGTGGTAATGAATATCTGTTAACTGTGGTGTGTGCTTCCACTAGATATCCGGAAGCTATATCTGTGTGACGCATTACAGCCAGTATTATAATTTCTGCCCTTATTAAGTTCTTTACACAGTTTGAACTCACCTTGCATTGTTCAGTCAGATCAAGGATCCAACTTCACCTCAAAAGTATTTAAGACGGTTATGTGTACGCTAGGCATCAAACAGTATTTAGCTTCAGCTTACCACCCTGAGAGCCAAAGTGCTCTTGAGAGATTCCACCAAACTCTCAAGAGCATGACGACCAAGTACTGTTGAATCAGGTAATGATTGGGATGCAATACTGTGACATGTGATGAAGTGGAGGAGGAGAGTTACTTAGGCATGACTTTGGGGAGTTGAAAGGTGATATCAAACTGAACAATTTTGATGTGTGAGGTGATCTTTCTTCTAAATTGTTCCATCTACTACAGGGCCAAAGGAGCGATGTAATTTGTCTCCTACAGGAATTCCGGCCCATCTTTGGTGATGTGACGCAGCCTAGCCCAGTGGGGACCCATGGTGTGGTGTTGGTGGACAACGTAGCCCCAGTGAAACAAGTACCCTACCGCATGTCCCCCCAGAAAGTCAGCATTCTGAATGACGAGGTGCAGTTCTTGATTAACAATAAATTGGCTAAACCTAGTGACAGTGAGTGGGCATCCCCTTGTGTTCTTTTCCCAAAGTCAGATGGTACTATGAGAATGTGTAATGATTACCGAAAAGTGAACTCCCTCACAAATGCAGACATTTTTTCTCTCCCCTGTATTGACGATATAATTGATGTTAGATACCAGGTGCAAAACATCATTATTACCTGCTTGCAATAAACCTCCCCCTACTGCTATGTCACTCGCATCTACTTGTACAACAAATGGCTTGTCAAAGTTTGGTCCCCTTAATACTGGTTTAGACATCAAAATTGCCTTTACTTTCTCAAATGCCTCTTGACAATTTTCCGTCGACAGAAAATTCCTTTTAGGAATAAATGAATCAGTTAATGGTCTAGCAACATCAGAAAAGTTAGGGCAGAATATCCCATAATACCCTGCCATGCCCAAAAGGCGTTCGATTGCCTTACGGTTTGTGGGTATGGGCAAGGTATCAATGGACTAAACTTTAGCCTGGACTGGGGCCACTGTCCCATAGCCAATCTCATGTCCCAAAAATACTAGTTTGGCATGGCCAAACTCACTCCTAACGAGGTTAACAGTGAACCGGGCACTATTAAGACGACTGAACAGACAACGAAGTGACTCGATATGCTCACTCCATGTGGAAGATAACACAAGTACGTGGTCAAGATATGCTCTGACACCATTCAAACTATTAATGACAACTGACATCAAACGTTGGAAAGTTGGTGGGGCGTTACGCATACCAAATGGCAAAACGGTATACTGATACAAGCCATAAGAGGTAACAAATGCTGATATGCGTCTCGCCCGCTCTGACAAGGGAACCTGCACACAAGGGAATGCCCACTCATTGTCACTAGGTTCAGCCAAATTATTGTCAATCAAGAACTGCACCTTGTCATTGAGAATGTCGATTTTCTGGAAAGATATGCGGTAGGGTACTTGTTTCACTGGGGCTACGTCGTCCACCAACACCACACCATGGGCTAGGCTGCGGCATATCACCAAAGATGAGCTGGAATTCCTGTAGGAGACACATTACATCGCTCCTCTTGTCCTGTAGTAGATGGCAGAATTTAGAAGAAGGATCACTTAACACATCAGAATTGTTCAGTTTGATATCGGCTGTCAACTCCCCAAAGTCAAGCTCAGGTAACTCCATCACATATCACAATATTGCGCACCACCTTATGAGGTCCAACACAATAGGGTTTGAACAGATTCACATGTACTAGTCTTTTAGTCTTCATACGTTCAGGCGTGGCTTTAACATAGTTAACATCTACCTTACTCAAAACTTCAAAGGGGCCCTGATACTTAGCTTGTAGGGAAAACTTCCTAATGGGCAAGAACAAAAGCATTAAATTTTCTATCTTCTGCAGTTTCATCTTCTTCTACCCAATTCTCATGCGATAGTTTCAAGGGACCACGGATATCCCGGCCAAGCATCAGATCACTTGGAGAGAATCCGAAACTAGACGGTGGAGTGCATCTGATAGCATACAATAGATATAATATAAACCAAGATATAATATAATATAAACCAAGTGCCAGCACAGGTATAACTTCCGGATATCTATTGGAAGCACACATTTCCGGTAACAAATATTCATTATCACATTTTGTTTTAGGAAAAGGGCCCACATAATCAATGATTAATTTTGCAAATGGTTAGTCAACAATAGGTATAGGTTTTAAAGGTGTAGGTGACAATACTTGATTAGGCTTACTTGCTAACTGGCATACATGACATGTTCGGCAAAAATCTGAGGAAACACTAAATTCATAATGGCTCTCTGGTTCTGATACGGCCCTAGCAAATAAAGGAACCAACGACTGTTCAGACTTTTGAGCAGAAATCAACATCTCTCTAGTGGCTGGAAGGCTACTGAAATCAACATTCACACAATCTTTAGAATCTGTCTTTACATCACTTGACACATCACTAACAGGTTGATCTACGAAACCTGCATCTAACTGCTCTTGCTTAACATCAAACAGTCCATTCAAATCATAATCAGGCAAAACATCACACTGATCACTCACATCTGTCCCATAGTAGGTAATACTGTAGGTAGTAGGTAGGAGACAGCTACCAAACAGGGAGGTACTACCGCCTGTGAATGTATTGGAAGCATAATGTATTGCCTAATGGTGGACACTGCTGCCATATGGCATCACGAAAATTGTGACCAAGTTGCCTCATTTACACACAATTGCAGGGTCTCAATTGTTTCACATACTATTGATAACACAACATACATATATTACTATTTTTATTATTATTATCATTACTATTTTATTTATTTTTTCATTATAAATTTATTTTCTATGAATTATGTTATTATTATTATTATTATTATTATTATTATTATTATTATCATCATCATTATTATTATTAATATTATTATTTTATTATTATTATTATTATTATTATTATTATTATTAATATTATTATTATTATTATTGTTATTATTATTATTAGTATTAGTATTAGTATTGGCATTAGTATTATTAATATTATTATTATTATTATTATTATTACATTTTCGTCCCCTAGGCCCCGATGTGGGTCAGTGACCTGTGCCCGGGTGGACTATTCCCCGTAAAAAAATAAAATAAAAAATTAAAAATAAATAAAAAATATGTCACCAATTTAGCTTAAGTACGGGTTACTGCACCAAAAGGGAATAACCCAACACACTTACTCACAAGGTCTGCAGCAGGGTTATTACTCAAAGTTGTAGAGCACACAACTGGATCCGGAACAACAAGGCTACCAGCTATATCATTTTTCAAGAGAAACGTTACTCCCTCCACTGGCAAAACCTCCTCAACTGTAACTGGCTGAGACAAAAGGTCCGTCCGAAGATACACTTTACACAAAGGAACTCAAGTGGTTCTACTAACGCCCCGCAACACAACATGCTCACCCGTATAAGCCTCTTCCACAGATGGAAGGGCACTTTTCAACAAAATACTGAGTGAAGCATCAGTATCCCTCAAAATACTCACAGGGACAGCAGGACTACCCTAGGACACGGGCACAAATCCTGGAAACTGAAAGAGCTGGAGTAAATCCTTAGGATCTACACAATCTGTGTCAGGAACCGCAGTAACATCATCTACACCAACACCATCTGCTAAGACAAATGCAAAATTAGCAACAGGCGTGTCATGGGACTCCTTGGCTTTGAGCTTAGGACATTGGGCAATATCATGACCAGGCTTTATACAATAAAAACACACAGAAGTCATAACTGATGCTTACCACCATGAGCTGGAGTCACGGCTTGGCCTGGAACCTCAATAACTTTATGTTTATGAATAAGATTGAGATTTTCCTTCAAAATGACAGTTCTCTCAATAGTTGTAACTTCCTTTTCACAAACGTACACTCAAATACTATATTCTCTAGCCCACCTGGGTCGGTGCTGGAGGTTAGTACAGTGTCCTTTCTGGACGGGAACCCCCTCTAACTATCACGAGGCAACACATGCACGAACAATACAGTCATAGTACGGCTGTATAGATGATATTATGTATAAATATTGTATATGGTATTTTCTACTCTGCATTATCTTCATTATATATGAACACGAAGAAAAATTTACCATAGGTTGTAGCTACGAAAGTATGAATGGAAACAAACACTTCCAAACCACCCAGTGAATCCACATGTCGTTTACAGCGATTGTGGCCAGACCATGATGATTCCACCACACCCCATCTATATCTTTTATTTCCCATCATTCGCATAACTATATGAAAAATCGTGTTTAATTTAACTACATATTTCAAAAACTTTAAATTACATATGGATCAGTCACTCCTCAGTTGACACACTTATAGTGCAATACATTGACCATCCCACCTGGGTACATGGAGGCCCAAGGTAACTCTCACGGGGCAACAGCCTTGCATTCGAACCCACGGCCCACGAGCCCATGACTGTGACCGGGGAACGCTACCTCTGGACCACCAGGATACTAAAAGCAGACCTAGACTCTGTTATATTTCACACAAAGCCAGTTCAACGAGCTTATGGCACCGTGAACCTAGAATGGGGACTACCCGTATCACGTAGGTGGTCAGAGTAACGTTTTACCAAATCCTGCTTCGAATCCTGGAGGGGTGAGGTGTAGATTGTATGTAGAAGTCCGCTTGCAATATTGGGCTAATGAAATATATATATATATATATATATATATATATATATATATATATATATATATATATATATATATATATATATATATATATATATATATATGTACTTTCCCGCAAACTAGTTAACATAGCATAACCAATAATTCTGTATATAATGTGTGCACGGCTGCACGCGCTAAAATGACCTTGTTTATTTTACTAATGTCTCATTGTCCATGGGTTTTCTTACAGTTTGGCTGTGAGTTTTCTATTTTGTCTACCTGCCAGTTCAACAGGACTGCTAACCATCCTCCCAGCAACTCATATACCATCCCAGATCCACAGCCTATATGTATGGTGCAAGACCGCAATCCAATACATACAAGTCAGGCAGTCAGGCGTTGGTTTGAGGCGCACCCGCAGATTATTCTATTGGACTGGTCCCCTAAAGGAGCCGATTGTAATCCAATAGAAAAATCTATGGGTGCATATGGTTGTTGAATGGGATGTTGAGGAGAAAACGAGTGAGGCAGTGAGGAGACACGCACATCATGTGTGGGAAGGAATAAGGAGGAGGCCGAACATCTGCAGCAATCTGGTAGATTCCATGCCCACCAGATTGCATGAAGTTATAGCAGCAGATGGAGGTTGGACACGGTATTAACCTGTGGTCAAGAATTAAATCTCCGCCCACGACGGTGCCTTGTAGGAGGTGGCGGGGGAGTTAGCTCTCTGGTGTAACCTCGTTGGGGCCACATAGACTTCGTTTCCTAACTCTCGGGAATTTGTCCGGGTATTTTACTATGTGGTTTTACGTCACTTCGCATAAATATGCTTACAAAATCTATGCATTAATATGCATAACTCTTGGGAATCTGTCCAGATATTAAATATATGTTATATACTACAATAATCACATAGATATGTTTACAATGTTTATGCATAATAAATGTGAAAAATACTTTGGGGGTTTCAATTGACCAATAGTATGCCTACAAAACAATCTTGATGCTCTAAGTGCATGTATGTGTTAAATAACGAGTAACTGATCCACATTATTTTGGTAAATAAAGAAATGAAAAGCAAGCACTTAGCCATATGGATATAGTTACACGGAAGAAGGGAAATAAGGATGAACCATGGTTTTGATGGAAACAATGTGCTCTGGGACGATGCTCACAATGACGAATGGGAGAAACCTCTTTATGAAACATCTTACCTACTAAGGATGAAGCTTAATGTTACAGAACACACACACACACACACACACACACTCATACATAGTGTAACTTTGTGTGACGCGTTGTCTGACTTAGGGTGGCTTTGAGCGAACCATACACTTAATATCACAATTTATGTATCCTTCCTGTCCATGATTTACACCAATAACTGTAGGGTAAAAGTTACAATATTATACTAATAACACTGTCATGTATTGATACTATGACTAGTTACCAAGATACAGAGCACGATGAACATAACATGATAATGATAGTGAAGCCTGGAAGGGTTCATATCATAACTTGTGTGTTCGTGCGTATGTTGCCCCATGAGAGTTATCGTGGGCCTCCATGTGCCCAGGTGGGATGGTCAAAGTATTACACTATAAGTATGTCAAATGAGGAGTGACTGATCCACATGTAATTTCAGGTTTTTGAAATATGTAGTTAAATTAAACAAGATTTTTCATATAGTTATGCGAATGATGGGAAGCATCGTGATCTGGCACACACACACACACATTGTGTGGAGTCACTGGGTGGTTTGGAAGTGTTTATTTCCATTCATACTTTCGTAACTGCAACCTATGGTATTTTTTCTTCGTGTTCATATATAATGAAGATAATGCAGAGTATAAAATGCCATATACAATATTTATACATAATGTCTTCTATACAGCTGTACTATGACTGTGTGTGTTCGTCAGTGTGTTGCCTCGTGATAGTTAGAGTGGGCCCCCGTCCAGAAAGGACACTGTTCTAACCTCCAGTACCGACCCAGGTGGGCTAGAGATTATGGTTTCCGAGTGTACATACTTACGTTTGTGAGACACCTCTCAAATACTGCTCCAGTGCAATCAATTCACAAAGTTCATCTTAGGTTTTCACTCCACTAGCCGATAGCCATTTAGTGCTCAACTTATTGACAGTGTGATCATATTCTGTATATGAGTGATCGGGCAATTTGAATGTATTTCTAAACTTATCACCATATGACTCTGCTGTCAACTGGTAAGATTTCAAAGTGGCCTCCTTGACCACAGAATGCTCATTTTGCTGAAAGCTGGTTAGGGACAAGTAAGTGGAACGGCCTTTGCCCACAAGGACAGACTGTATCAGCAAGGGCCAATACTGCTGAGGCCAGGAAAGTGTTGTGGCAAGCTGCTCAAATTGGATGAAAAACTCTTCCGGAACATGCTCGTCAATTTTTGGCACAAACTTCGTCACTTTAATTACATCACATTTGACGTCACACGACTCCAGAGCAGCTCTCTTATCCAACAACTCTAACTGGAATGCCTTTTCTCTTTCCCTGTCCTCCCTTTCTCTTTCCCTGTCCTCCATTTCTTTTTCCTGCAATCTTAACTTCATTTCCCTCTCCAGCTTCTCTCTTTCTAACTGCAAGGTTTCAGCAGCGAACTTAGCGAAATTAAAAGGCTCCATTTTAAATAGATATGGCAACTTACGGACTAGTGGAGAAAACTTACCAAAAATAATTCGTACACTTCAATCCTGATAATTTTAACCGATTTTAACTTAATTTTACTTAATTCTAACAAAAGTCTCCCGGACATAGGCCCCCATTTTGTTTTGCCATAACTTAGCAACTTGAATTACGTTAGAGATAATATAATAATGAGGGCGCATATGACAACAAAAAAAATTGGCAACTCGACACATCTTAGTCCTTTATATTTGTCACTTAAGATTTAAAATACCTTCAATACACGACAACAATGTTAAATGTGCAATTTACAAACACAAATAAGGACGGAATTGTGCGTCATGGGTTCGAACACAGCCCTCTTTATCACAACAGTTCAGGAGTAAAGGTTTTGAATTATACACATCACGAAAAGTTAAATAAAATTTAATAATAAAAGTTTACCATAATGAGTGAGCAGGATACATCATGAAAAGACAAATTAAATCAAGAGAATAAGGAATAAATTAATCCTTAATAAACCACTAATATATGCACAGTAAACAAACAATAAACTACTTAATAACCTCACTATTGATTGCACTTTACAAACAATAAATAATAATAGAGCAGCACTTATGATTTAATACTCAATTAAACCCGACTGTAAAAGGTATCCACCACTGACAACCCAAACATCCTTCCACCTCCAAGGCCAGCCAATGACTAATAAGGCTCCATATTCCAGGTGGACTACAAACCTAGCACTAATATTAAACAACTCCCACATTAGGCTGCAAAAATACCTACATACAAACATACAGAAATTTTTTTATGTATCAAATACCAGCCCTGCTCACACATAATTACACAAAAATATTCTATTTACATAAGTTGGGGTAACATGCCTAAAAAATATTTCACTATGCCCAATGCAACGCACCACTGTATATTACGCCATGCTTAACAGTATGATAGGGTGAAGTGGTATGAACAGTCTAGTAGTATGATACAGTGTAGTGATATGAAACAGTGTAGTGGTATGAAGCAGTGTAGTGGATTAAAGCAGTATACGTATACGTAGTGGAATGAAACATAAGAATACGATGTTATTTACTTAGACTTTAGCAAAGCATTTGACAGAGTACCGCATCAGAGGCTTCTGAGAAAAATTAAGGCTCATGGTATCGAGGGGAAAGTTTTAAATTGGATAAAATCATGGCTCACCGATAGAACGCAGAGGGTCAGCGTAGACGGTGTTTAATCTGAGTGGGGCCGTGTAACCAGTGGGGTTCCCCAGGGGTCAGTACTAGGCCCACTCTTGTTCATAATTGTTACGAGTTGGGGATTTAGAATATTGTTAAAAGTCTACCCAGATCCCAACAAGCAACAACAACAAAAAAACAAAGACAATCGGACTATAAAAGGGTAGACAAAGGATGCGAGTTTTTGTTGTGTATAATAAAGTACCATAAATTCCTTAACAAAATATTCAGCTTCCTATAATTTACCCTTAATCATACTTAACCTAAACATTAACAGTATATACATATTTATACAACATACAATAATTTGAAGCAAGTGGACGTGGGAGAGGCAATACAAGATTACAAATACTTAAGTGCGGAGCTGAGATGGCTGACGAGCAAGGCTGAGTATTGTAGAAGACGGAAGGTAGTCACTGTGCCGTAGATTTCCAGGATATGTCATCCTGTGGTCACTTCCCAGAGTGAAGTGCTCTCTCCTCGAATTCGAGCTGACAAAGAAGACTTGGAGGAAGTGACGCAACAACCAGGATATGGAGAAGGGAAACCCCGGAGTGGTAACTAAGACGAGTCATACTCGTGTCTCGTCCCTAGATGGCGTGGTTCGTAGTGCTGGGTAGGTAGATCATGACAATTGGTGGAGGGGTTCGTAACACACCCCCCCTTCAAAGACCTCCGTAGTAGGGTGTGTCAATTTAGGGGGTGAACTGGCTAAATTGAAACTCGAGTAATTTGGTAGCAATTTATTGTAGTCTTTAAGCATGCAAAACAATATTCTGGCATAAATTTTTTTTTATAATAAGTCCTACCTACATCAAATGGATTTTTCAATGTACATATTTGTGAATTTATAACATAACCAGCGTTTGCACACATGTTACTGTTTCAAGTTTCAAATTATTATATTTTATTATCCGTAGTCTATTTGAAAGTAACCAATGCCTTCATACTCTCTTTGCTTTGGTTTCTTGTCATCAGTAGTCTGCTTGCTATTTGTGCTTTGATGTAACCTTCTCGCCTCTCGTGGCTGTAAACATGGCCCGCTGCTTCTGTGACCATTTTCACACATCTCTCCACACTTTGAGTGTGGGAAGGCCACTTCGGCACCTGCATTGGAGTCTCTTTAAGGTTTCTCAATTCTTGGCTAGTTAGACTTGTTGTCAATGGTGGCTCTAAGACTTCCAAACTCAAGTCAACCAATTCTGACAATTTGGTGGCATTGACGTTTATTGGGGGAACTTTTCTTGAATGAAACGAACAGTCTCCCAACTGGTCGTCATCTATTAGCGTTCCTCTAATCTTTAGAATGACTTCTACACCCTCGGTTCGGAGATTGGTACATTGACTGCAAAGCATTGCTTGCAAAACTGCTTCTGATCGAGCATACCAAGCGGACCTTCTTGCCACAGGTAACACGATGTCCCTCACTACCTTCCTCTGTGTTCTTACTAGCTGCAATTGAAACAAAAGGTGATTGGGCCCATCCACCCACATAGGATTAAGTTTCACACTAAACCACTGGGGAAGATAAACTCCAATAATAAATTCAACAATTAACCTCAAATTCTTCAGCACTTTGCCCTTCAATTCGTGTTTGGAAATCCAAATCCTGCAGAAACGAAGAGCTGTAGTTAACCAACGGCTGTGACTGACAGGTCCAATCTCCAAGAGAGCCAATGACTGAGGCACTTCTCCTGATCTTATTGCTTGGGCAATACGATAAGCATAGGATTGATCTGTGCTGAGATCTTTGATGACTCCTTCAGACAACGCCGGAAGGGGAGGGCCAACTTCGACCTTTGGAAAGGTTGTATTTATTTCTAGTTGTGTTGCTTCATCCAGCATGATGCCAAGGGGACCTGACCACTTGTTGTTGCTCTTTGAAGGACCATCAAGTTCCTGGATGAGATGACGAAGAGGTAGCTCGCCTGTATGTAAATCACATACAATCCAAACAAGTCTTCTTCCTAGTTTTTTCTCTAAATGCGTCATTACACCCCCCTGCCATCCGGTGTTCACTGCAGTTGAATCTCCACCAACAGCCTGCAGTGAACTGCCAAGTCCTCTCTCCTGAACCCAACATAAAATATGATCAGCAATGACCTCTGCATGTTTCTTCCCTTCTACTTCAGTTTCGGGAGCAAAGTGAAACAAAAACCGACCACCAGGCTCAGCACAGACAGAGTAGTGTTCTTCTTTGATGAGACCTGGAAACTTTCTGTTCACTCCCTCTACTTCTAGCAAAACTTTTGTGTCATCTATTCTTCCATCAAACAAAAGACAGGAGAGCCCTCCCTCGCTTAAATCTTTTTCATGCTGATCAGATATTTCCTTCAATATTTTTTCTTGTGCTCTTCTAATTTTATTATGATCTATCACCAAAGATACATCCTCTCGGCTGATGAGGCCTGCATCTATCCAAGCGGCAGTTGCAATTTCTGCAGCCTCACGAAGTCCAGCATGGTGGCGAATACTAGCTAAAGCAATGTTTGAAATATTTCTTGTGTTGTATTTCATTTTCTTTGGTAAAGGTTCAGATGGCTCTTTGGAACTATCATCTGATGTTGCTTCCTGTTCATCAGAAGAACTATCAAAGAAGTGATAAACATCTTGACACAGCTCTTCCTCTCTTTGGATGGCTTCTTCACTCTTCATTTTCTTCTTTTGTTCCCTCTCTCGGATTTGTTCTCTCTTCTTGGCATTAGCAATCTGCTTCTTTGTTTCTGAATAATCTATTGAACCCATTTGCATACTTCCTTGGCCTTCTGCCTTTGTCCTCTGTGCCTTTATAAATTCAAGCTCTAAAACAGGGATCTTCTTTTCACGAGGACAACCACAATCAATGTGGGAATTATTTTCTCTCTTACCTGAGTGAGAACAGTTGGATTCAGAACATAATTGTATGGAGCACTTGCAGGTCAAAATGTCAAACAGAGTATCAAGTGTGTGCAGAAATTCATTTTTCCTGGCCAAGTTTCCTTTACCAAGTGATGTTTCAACTGCTTTGTGCCATAATTTCGTTAGTTTTAGCTCAATAGTTCGACACTGATTAATCACAGGTGGTTTGAATAGTGCATTAGCTTTTGTCCATTGATGCAGAAGAGGGACTATCATGTCATTTATGAGTTCTTTATCTGTATAGTTCCTTCTGTCCTTTGCATTTTTTTCTCGAAGGAGTAACCCTAATCTTAGCATGTCTCTCACTGTTGGAAGTTCTGATACAGGAAGCTCCTTCCCTTTACCAACTAGCAGGCTCAAGTGGGTTGACAACTGACTTCTTGTCTTCAATTTTGACATCTTCACACTATCTGACAAATAGAAAAATATTTCAATGTTTCATAATTCAATTGTTGTTTCAAAAAATATCAATTTGTTTATCAAAAATGCTGTAACAGAAATAACATAATAATTTCTTAGAACATAATGTTTTATACAATGATATAAGTAACTGCGACAATCAATATGCCCTACTTACAATAATTAAAATGTAGAATTCGTCTGGTAGAGTAGGTGCAAGTGCAATGAGAGCAAACCACCGTCTATGATATCTAGAAGGAGAGTGAGCCGGGCGCCTTATCCTCACGCTTGGTACAAGTCAAAACAAGAATTAAACTGTCCCACACGGAGAGCCTGTTCATGTTCATGTTCTGACATGCATATTGTACACAAGCTATAGAACCATAAAATACTCCATAATCCATATGCTTACATGAGATTAGTTAATATCAAGTGAATAATTCTAATCAAGTCTCATTAATTTGTTGAAATACTGATATTTGAAACTTTAAGGTATAATTGATGTAGGTGAGGGTTATTTCAATTCATTTTTGTTTGCTAATCTCAAGTTTAGACATAAAGAGGCACAATATTTTGACTACCAAATTTGATTTTTAACATGTTGACAAAATTGACACACCCTACTCCGTAGCGCAGGCGCGAAGGAGGTGATCACCTGGTGCATCTGGAGAGTAGCTGCTGCATTTCCACTGGAGCTCGGGATAAGGAGTCCACAATCAGGTTGTCCACCCCCTTTATGTGCCGGACTTGTAGATTATAGGGCTGGGTGAGGAGAGCCCAGCGGAGGATTCGCTGGTTGGAGGTCTTGTTGGTTTGGATGAACGTGAGTGGGTTATGGTCGGTGAAGACTAGGGTTGTATGTGGGCAAGACTGGAGGTAACATTCAAACTTCTTTATTGCCAACACCAGAGCCAGGGCCTCCTTCTCTATGGTCGAGTAGTTGGTCTGATGTTTTTTCAACTTGGCGGAGTAGTATGCCACAGGGTGAAGGACATCAGTGGTTGGGTCGGGTTGTAGGAGCACAGCCCCCACTCCGACACCACTAGCGTCGATTTGCAGATGGAAGGGCGAGGTGTAGTCAGGGGGGTGGACTACAGGCTTGGAGGCAAGGAAGGCTTTGAGGCGGTGGAAAGACTGGTCGCACCTCTGGTTCCAGATGTAAGGGACCGCAGAACTGGTAAGGTCTGTGAGGGGTCCGGCCACGCTGGAGAAGTTACTGCAGAACCGACGGTAGTAGCCGCACATCCCCAGGAAGCGCATGAGTTCCTTCCTCGTCCTTGGAGTGGGGAAGGACAAGATGGCTCTAACGTTTGCGTCCTTGGGTCTCACCATACCATGCCCAACGATATGTCCCAGGTAAGTCACTGAGGCCCGGCCAAAAGCAGATTTAGCCAGGTTTATGGTGAATTCAGTCTCTTGCAGTCGTGCAAACAGTATCTCCAAACGCACCAGATGTTCGTCCCAGCCGTCCGATATCCCCACCAGGTCATCCAGGTAGGCGAACGTCCCACCTAGGTCCTGAATTAGGTAGTTGATGGCCCTCTGGAATGTGGCCAGAGCATTAGAAAAGCCAAACGCCATAACCAAATATTGAAAAAGACCAAATGGAGTTATAAATGCCGAGATTATTTTTGCCCTATCCGTGAGTCCCACTTGATAATATCCTTTCAACAGGTCCACGGTAGATATAAATTTTGCACAGCCTATGCTGTCTATTATATCTTTAATCAAAGGTAAAGGGTAGGAGTCTGAGACAGTGACCTGGTTCACTTTACGATAATCGGTACAGAAACGAAAAGTGCCATCGGGTTTTGGAATGAGAAGGCAAGGTGAAGCCCAGGGGGAGGTACTTGGCTCAGCTAAGTTATGTTTTAACAAAAAATCTACCTCCTTTTTCATAATTTCTCTTTTTTGTGGATTTAGTCGATATGCTGGTTGCCTAATGGGTTGTACATCATCTGAGATTAGCTTAATACCATGTTCAAGTATATTGCAAAACCCTGGGAGGTCTGACGTGATTTCAGGAAATGTTGATAATAACTTAGCGAGATCTTTGGCTCGAGATGGATTCAGAACAGAAAAATACTCATCCAAGTTGTTGAGTATGTGACTGTTAGCAGGGTTTTCTTTAGGTAGAGGGAAGTCTAAATTCTCCAATAGATCCATGTCATCTGTCTCCGGCTCCGGCCCTGACAAAACCGTATGCAATACAGGTGGGTTTATAGCCTCTGGGATGTCTTCCTCTGACTGCCTGGAATGGTAAAGTTTCAGGAGATTAATGTGAACAAGTTGTGAATCTTTTCTGCGAACCGTTCCAAGCAACCTTGGGATTGTGGGTGGTAAGCCGAAGATGTACAATGGTCCACACTGAGGTCTTTCATCACCTGTTTGAAAAGATGGATCAGATTGTTGAACTGTAATGAGCTCATCCTTACTAATGGTCTTATTGTACATATCTTCTGTGGGTAGGAAGATATTAGAGGTGGTTTTAGATGAAGAGGGCCCATTTCGCACACTCTGTGACCGGGTGACAGCACAAGATGGGAAAAGATGAGGAATAGTTTCTTTAAGGTCAGTGGTGGAGTTGACAGGTAAGGGAGAGTCGACCGTCTTTATGTTAGGAACCACTAGATCTCCTACCAAGTCATTAACCAATAATAAATGAATGCCGCACACAGGCATTGGGTCTTTCCTAATGGCTATTTGCACTTCCCCAGTAATCAAGGGACATTGGAGGTGCACTTTAGCTAACGGATAGGAAGAATGGGATGAGAGATCTGAAATTAGAACACTCTCATTAGTAAATGAGGTAGATATATTAGGAATGACGTTAAACAGGAGGATAGATTGTGCTGCGCCCATATCACGTAGTATACGAATAGGGAAAGAACGAGACCCCTCTATGATTGAAATTTTTCCCTCATAGGTGAATGAAGAGAAGAGATCCTGATGGGGCCTTTCCACATTGGTGGTTGCTATTGGTTTGGATTTGGGATCCAGGGAACTACTTTTAGCAATTCGACACTTTGGGTGTTTACAAGTCTGAATCGTATGGCCTGGGTTTTTACAGAAAGAACAAGTAAACTTGGTTGCATCAGGGGGGGTTAGGTGTGGGACCTTTCGACCTACCACTCACGTCCCCAAGGTTATCATCAGAGGAGGACCTAACGTGTCGGAAAGTACCACGTTCCCTACGGCACAGTGACTCCACCAGCAAGGCTTACTCATCAGCCAGCTCAGCGGCACGTCCCAAATTAACCTCTCCACGATCCTCCACATGCTTCAAGATGTGAAATGGTATCTTGCTCTTCCACTCCTCCAGGACTACCAAGTTTAACAAATCCTGAGGTGGCCATTAAAAAAACCTAGATAAATTAATGAATGGTCAAAAGATAAGTGGATTACCCTAGAAAATATCACGGCAGTGGATAACCAGAAAGTCCCGGAAACTAACCAAGTTATACCTAGGGAAATTACACTTATGAATATTGTTCTTCTGATAAGATCCTTAGATAAGGGACTTGAAAGGGGAAGTGCGTATTACGGCATTAATATAAAGATCCGGATTAACAACCCTGAAATACTTGAAAGAGGAAGGGCGTATTACAGCATTTATATAAAGATCCGGACTAACAACCCCGAGATACTTTAAAGAGGAAGGGCGTATTACGGCATTAATATAAAGAACCGGATTAACAACCCCGAGATACTTTAAAGAGGAAGGGCGTATTACGGCATTAATATAAAGATCCGGATTAACAACCCTGAGATACTTGAAAGAGGAAGGGCGTATTACGGCATTTATATAAATATCCGGATTAACAACCCTGAGATACTTGAAACAGGAAGGGCGTATTATGGCATTTTATATAAAGATCCGGATTAACAACCCTGAGTAAACAGGAAGGGTGTATTACGGGATTAATATAAGGACCCGGATTAACAACCCTTGAGTTACTTGACTATTGACCCCCGAATGAGATAATGAGAAGAACAATAATTGAGGCTTTATAATTGTGGGGTCCTGGTAGAGCGGGGCGTCCCAAGATATCACTTCACCCTAAACTAGTGACTATGGAACAGCCTACTCTGGAGTGAGGGTACGGCATTAAACAAATCCGGATTCTTTCCTACACTCGATAAGACTTACTACACGACTGCCACGTGTAATAACAGGTAAGCCTTATGACACTCGGAACCTAATATCCTACGTCTGTCACTCTTACTGTACGATAATACCAATATATGCATACACATATGAAGGAAACTTTAAACCACCGTAAAGCAATTGTGAACAGAAGTGACTGGGAGGAATAATTAACAAGGAGTAACAAGGGGGGTTAAGAAATATGGTACTTAAGGTCGTGTCCTGTCACGGTCGCCATTTGTTACGAGTTGGGGATTTAGAATATAGTTAAAAGTTTACCCAGATCCCAACAGGCAACAATAAAAAAAAAACCAAAGACAATCGGACTATAAAAGGGTAGACAAAGGATGCGAGTTTTTGTTGTGTATAATAAAGTACCATAAATTCCTTAACAAAATATTCAGCTTCCTATAATTTACCCTTAGCCATACTTAACCTAAACATTAACAGTATATACATATTTATACAACATACAATAATTTGAAGCAAGTGGACGTGGGGGAGGCAACACAAGATTACAAATACTTAAGTGCGGAGCTGAGATGGCTGACGAGCAAGGCTGAGTATTGTAGAAGACGGTAGGTAGTCACTGTGCCGTAGGTTTCCAGGATATGTCATCCTGTGGTCACTTCCCAGAGTGAAGCGCTCTCTCCTCGAATTCGAGCTGACAAAGAAGACTTGGAGGAAGTGACGCAACAACCAGGATATGGAGAAGGGAAACCCCGGAGTGGTAACTAAGACGAGTCATACTCGTGTTTCGTCCCTAGATGGCGTTGCTCGTGGTGCTGGGTAGGTAGATCAAGACAATAGATGGCGTGGTTCGTAGTGCTGGGTAGGTAGATCATGACAATTCGTGGAGGGGTTCGTAACAATAATCTACATAAACGATTTAGATACTGGGATCAGCAGTGACATAAGCAAGTTTGCGGATGACACCAAAATAGGGCGGCAAATTAATTCAGGGCAGGATGCAAATGCATTAAAGGAGGATCTAAATAAACTGCAGGGGTGGTCTGAAAAATGGCAAATGAAATTCAACACCAGCAAGTGCAGCGTACTTAATGTTGGAAGAACAAATACTTATAATGTATACAGCCTTAACAACATCAACCTAGAGAAGTCGACTTGTGAAAGAGACCTAGGGGTACTTGTAAGCCCGGACCTACGGCCTAGAAAACAGTGCGTTAATGTTCGAAATAAGGCAAACAGAGTATTGGGTTTTATATCTAGAAGTGAAAGTAACAAGAGTGCAGAGGTCTTATTGCAACTATATCTTGCGCTAGTTAGGCCGCACCTCGATTATGCCGTTCAGTTCTGGTGCCCCTATTATAGAATGGATATAAATTCACTAGAGTCGGTGCAGCTAAGAATGACAAAAATGATTCCGGGACTTAGAAACCTTCCATATCAGGATAGGTTAAAGAAACTTAACTTGCATTCCCTAGAAAGACGAAGAGTGCGGGGAGATATGATAGAAGTATTTAAGTGGGTGAAAGGAATCAATAAAGGGGATATAGATAAAGTTCTTATAATATCCGAGCAGGATAGGACTCGGAGCAACGGATTCAAGTTGGATAAGTTTAGGTTTAGGAGGGAGATAGGAAGAAACTGGTTCACAAATAGGGTAGTGGACGAGTGGAACAAGCTTAGCAACTTTGTAGTAAGTGCGGGAACTCTGGAAAGTTTCAAAAGGAGGCTAGATAGATTCATGGATGATAGAGAGTGGTAGTAACTCTCGACAGGAGCTGCCATGCACAGGCCAACCGGCCTATTGCAGACTCCTTATTTTCTTATGTTCTTTTGAGCAGTTTAGTAGCATAAGACAGTGTAGTGGTATGAATAGTGTAATGGTATAAGACAGCATAGTGGTATAAATAGTGTAATGGTACAAGACAGTGTAGTGGTATAAAACGGTGTAGTGGCATAAGACAGTGTAGTGGTATAAGACAGTGTAGTTGTATAAGAGAGTGTAGTGGTATAAGACAGTGTAGTTGTATAAGACAGTTAGTGGTATAAGACAGTGTAGTTGTATAAGACAGTTAGTTCCTCTCTGATGCTATAATAGTCAAGTGTATCCAGTTGTCAACAGGAGGAAGTGTTGTGCTTAAGAGCAACACCGACAGGCAGTAACATGAGCTACTGACTAGAAACAAAGACACAAAAACTTCTCCCCAGACAGTGTAGTTGTATAAGACAGTGTAGTGGTATAAGACAGTGTAGTGGTATAAGACAGTGTAGTGGCATAAGACAGTGTAGTGGTATAAGACAGTGTAGTTGTATAAGACAGTGTAGTGGTATAAGACAGTGTAGTGGTATAAGACAGTGTAGTGGCATAAGACAGTGTAGTGGTATAAGGCAGTGAAGTTGTATAAAACAGTGTAGTGGTATAAGACAGTGTAGTTGTATAAGACAGTTAGTGGTATAAGACAGTGTAGTTGTATAAGACAGTTAGTGGTATAAGACAGTTAGTGGTATAAGACAGTGTAGTGGTATGAAACAGTGTAGCGGGGTGGACAACCTGCTTACGTCATTGTAGGAATAAGGTTTTATGGTTGTTTCACAGTGAGGGGAGGAATTTGTCAGGTGAGGTATAAAGGAGTGTGTGTGTGTGCTGTGATGACAGTAAAGTGAGGAAATTATATGGAAGAGAGAGAGAGAGAGAGAGAGAGAGAGAGATTCATGAACTGTATAAAAAGATACGCTATACTGTATTTTATTCGTCATGAGTGTCCAGCTGAGTGAAACAAATAAGATACCGTATAACTAACAAATCATTAAATAGATATATAAATCCCTCTAGCACATTCTTACACGTCATATTCACTCCAACAGTGACACACACACAAGAACACAATAACACAAGAATGGAGGGAACTGCAACGGGCCTATTGGCGCATATTGGGAATCCCCGTTTACACTCAATCCCTATCTCTCATATTTCCATCCACTTACTGTATGTTTGATGCTATCCAGCGTAATCGAGTTAAAGATGATGTTTGGTAACTTGTTACCTATCTCGCGCCTATATCTAAATTTGACTAATTTAAAACCTTTGCTACGAGTTCGCTCCTGGTTGGATAGTTTCAGTACCATTGTTATATCACCTTTGTTTAGCCTTGAGTTCCATTTATACACCTCTATCATATCGCCTCTCACTCTACGTCTCTCGAGGGAGTGCAAATTTAGACGCTTTAACCTGTCTCTGTACTCAAGGTTCCTAATGCCCGGGATTAGTCTTGTCATTCTCCTCTGAATTCTTTCTAGGGATTCTATATTCATTCTGTAGTACGGTGACCAGAACTGAACCGCCTAATCCAAGGGAGGTCTCACAAGCTCAAGATATAGTTTTAGGATAAACTTGGTAGTTTTATAACTAACACTTCTTTGTATGAACCCAAGAACTTTGTTAGCCTTGTTTCGAGCACATACACATTGTTGGTTTGGTTTAAGATTCCTACTTATCATTACTCCTGAATCTTTCTCACAGTTGGATTTCTCTATGGCATCGTTGTTCATCTGGTATCTGGTTTCTCTGTTTACATCTCCTATACTGAGTACTTTACATTTTTTCACATTGAATTTCATTTGCCATTTTTCAGACCTTGCGAAAAATTTGTTTAGATCTTCCTGTAGTTTTGCGGGCTCCTCGTCAGATTCAATTACACGCCCTATTTTAGTGTCGTCAGCAAATTTACTTATGTTGCTGTCTACGCCTATTATCTATGTCGTTTATGTATAAAGTAAATAGTAATGTCCAAGTACTGAGCCTTAGTGTACTACACTAGTGACGTTACCCCAGTCGGATTTAGTGCCGTTAATGCTTACTCACTGTTTCCTGTCCTGTAACCACACCCTAATTCATTTTATATTATCTCCTCCAATTCCATGAGCCTACTCTTTTCGTATTAGTCTTTCGTGGGTGACTCTGTCGAAGGCCTTGCTAAAGTCAACGCATACCACATCATAATCTTGCCCGTCATCCACTGATTCGAAAACAGTTGAAAAGAATGTTAAAAGATATATGAACGCCCACTTGTGATCTTTTTGTGAATCATTCATCAACTTGTGCTCCTCCAGGTGATTTCGAATAGAGTTTGAAATTATTGCTTCCAGCAATTTGACTACACACACACACACACACACGCACACCAGGTCCACATGACCGGCCTGGCCGAATGCCTGGAGCGGAACGTTTCCATGAAGTATTAAAACTGCGAATTTAGAAGTCTTCCTACACCACTTCTGAGCCATCACCTCTAATATCCTGTTAGCCACATCAACAAACAACCTGTGTAATCAATTTCGTGGCAGGAATTTAAATAGGAAATGAATTTTAAGTGGATACAATCGTCTGAGTTAGCGACCATACCCGCCATGAACAAATAAAAGTTGTGGTGAGGCGGTCGTTGGCCCTGAGACAATAGGAGAAGGTGCGGCCTCACCGCCACCACCACCACCACCAGGATCCCAGGATCCTCCCTTCTTTCCTCCAGCTTGGGAGACATGGTCACACCTTCCCAGGGGCAATCCACACTCTCCATATACTCTTATGACTCTTTTCATTTGAGCTAGTAAAACTCACGAAGAAGAAAAAAACATTAATTGATTAAGAAGAGTTTGTATAAAATTTTGACCCAGTCTAAAGTGAAAAATAGAATTTACATAATCAGTGGTATTATTAAGAACCAGACTTAAATAGAAAAAAATATTTGACTAGTGTGGAAGGACGAAGGAAGGGGAAGGGATGAAACAATGATGAGGAGTGGACAGGGAGAAGAAGTGGAAGGAGCAGGAAAAGGAGAGAGAGGGAACAGGGAGAGAGGGATAAGGGGCGGGAGAGTGAGAGGACAGGGAGAGGAGGAGAAAGGGGAAGGAAGAGGAGGGAAAGAGATTTTAGTTTAACAAATTTATTGGCAAAGCTTGTAGTACAGTTTGCCTATTCTGAGTAATTCAGTCAGGTCTTGACACAGAGGGTGGTATCACTTCTCACTGCCATGCAGGACAGAGGTTCATACACAAAGAAATAAAACATATACATTAACAGCTATATATGTATAGAGGTCAGATTCATGTGGGTAATGTCACTGTTCACTGCCATGCAGGACAGAGGTTCGTACACAAAGAAATGTATCATATTCATTGACAGTATATGTATATATAGGTCAGATTCATTTGGGTAATGTCACTCTTCACTGCCATACAGGACAGAGGTCCGTACACAAAGAAATGCATCATATTCATTGACACTATATAGAGGTCAGATTCATGTGAGTAATGTCACTGTTCACTGCCATGCAAGACAGAGGTTCGTACACAGAGAAAGAAAGAAATACATCATATTCATTAGCAATATATATAGGTCAGTGGTTCACATACATTGGAGTCATATTCTAAAGAGAAGACTAATCAGTGCGAGCTAGCAAATTTGGGATAAACAGCAAGAATGTCCTCAAGCACCCCCGATTCAATGTACTAATTACAAAGTTCAAGATGCAATAAGTCAGGTGGCCTGAAGTCTTTGACAGTGTTGCATTCAATAATGTAGTGTTCAAGTGTATGCTTTAAAGGTTTATCACAAAGTTTACATAATGAGTGTTCCGGTATGGGTACAGCGTCACTAACTTGCCAGATGTGTCTGAATCCTAGCCTAATTCTGGCCACGACTACGTCACATTGTCTGGTTCGGTCCTTATGCTGGCCATACCGGTAGCTCTTGTCACAAAATTTGTCATATTTACTAATGCTACAACTGCCAGATCTCTCTGCATTTCTCACTTCTTCTAAAACAGAGTTCATGATTCTGACTTCAATGCTTTTAATTACATCATTGGGCAGGCCAAGGTCACGGTCAACATTTTCTTTTTTACATGCCTCAGTGGCCAGTCTCTCAGCACGGTCATGATACCTCATTCCAACATGGGACGGGATCCACACAAATTCGATACGAAAGTTGTTCTCATTGGCAGTTATCACATTCCTTTTAATATCACATACAACTTTAGACATACTGTAGAGCCTGACGGGCTGTTCATTGATTTCAAAGCACTTGAGAGTCACAGAATATCACCCCACCTCCATTTTCTTTAAGGTAGTCTGTGGCGAAGTAGATTCCAGTTAGTTTAGTTTGTGTTGTGCTGGTCCAGTTGTTCAGCCTTTGCTTATTTGGCACTATCATGTTTTTTCTTTATATATTACAATTGCACAGCCTATTCTACCTGTATTTGTCTGCACAGAACCATCAGTAAAAGCATAACATTTACTTGATTTAATACTCTCTATGTGTCTGTTAATCGTTTCTAGTGTGACACATCTCACCACATCGGTGTTTAACATTTGCTTACTACCAACAGGAGTGTAATTAATAGGAACTGATATATCCAGCCAAAGAGGAATGGCATTAATAGGTTCATCTGGGGTGATTGGGACATTCAGTTTCAAGAGATCTGCCACACTTTTATGAAGCCGCGCCCCAAAGAGAGTCTTTTGTGGAAGGTTAGCGAGATAGTCGGGATTACTTAGATAAAACATCAACTCAGTTTGAGCTGTAGTTTGGGAACCATTGTTCTTCAAAACTTTGACACAGAACATGGTATTAAGTAGAGCTATCCTCTCTAATAGGGTGGGGGGGGGGGGGGGGGGGCAGTCCGAGCCGTTTCCTCATGTTTACAATTCTGGTTGATTTTGGGCAACCTAGAATGATGGGCATGGCTTCATTTTGCACTACCTCAAGGCTGTTGAATTGTTTAGGCAGAATAGTCACAAGATGGAGAGCATGATAGTCAACTACAGAACAAATGAAGTGAAGATAGAAAGTACGAGCATAGGTGATATTAATTCCATAGCCCTTGCCAACAAGGGTTCTAAGGGGTTTAATGCACTGCATTAGTTTGGCACAAAGGTTGCTGACAAAGTTTGCATCATTCACACAAATTGCAAGATATTTATAGGAGCTTCATAGTTCCAAGGGCATTCTGTTAATGTTAAAGTCAAGAGGCAGAGGGTGAGCAGGACGAGGATTGACGACCCTCGTCTTCTCAACAGATATTATGAGACCACATTCCACAGTCCTCCGAGCAAATACATCCAGCAAGGCTTGGAGCCTGAGTTTGGTCTGTGTCATAATGCAGATATCATCAGCATGGCATATTACGGCCTCATTTGGCTGAACTGGAATGTCAGCAATAAGCTTGTGCATCAGTATATTAAAGAACATAGGACTTATCACTCCACCCTGAGGCGTGCCAAGCTCAAATGATCTCATTCTGGCACGTTTAACTCCCATAAACAGAACACTGGCATACCTGTTGGACAGATAACCCTTTATCCATGTCAAGAGGTTACCTTGGATGCCAAAATTAGCTAGTTGCTCAAGTATAATGTCTCTATTAGCTACATCAGAGGCTGATTTAAGGTCTATGAAGGTTGTTTGTGTCTCATCTTTTGAGTGAACAAGATATTCTGCAAAGCATGTCTGTGTGCTACGCCCGGGCATGAACCCGTACAGATTAGGGGCGAGTTTGTCTTTGACTTGACACATGAGACGGTTTAAAACAACTCTTTCAAGGACTTTACACATACAGGATGTAAGTGAAATTGGCCTGAAGTTTGGAGAATTAGCTTTAGGGATTGGTACTATGTTTCCATGAGTCCATGTCTTAAGCAGAATACCCTGTGTGAGGCTCATTTGATACAGGTCAAGCAGTGGATGGTTAGGGATCTCATTCAACAATCTCAGGGTGTTATAGGTTATGCCATCCTCACCAGGGGAGGATGACTCACCTTTCATTAGTGCTGTTGTTAGTTCTTGGTGCGTTATAGGAAACTGGTCGGTAAGGTCTGGTGAGGAACAGGCTATTTCAATATTGAAACCCCTATTAATGTGTGAGGTGTTAAGATATTGTTGTATGTCAGGAGGCAGAGAAGTGATTTGTGATACACTAGACCAGTGGTCTAATAGCATGTCAGCATATTCTGCAGGGCTGTGATGAAGCTGGATTGGGGTGGGTGACTTTGTAATGGCTCTAATTTTGTTCCACACTTTTGCTAAAGTGGTTGTTCTATTAATCCCCTGTAAGAATTGTTCCCAATAGGTGTTTCTCACCTGACCTTTGAGTTCACGAAATTCTCTGTTAGCTTTGAGGAATGCCAAGAGGTTATCACTAGTTTTATTTTGCTTTTAAGTGTTGGCAAGCTGTTTTACCTTCTCTCCTTTGGTGAGGATGGGGTCATGTGTCCACAGAGGTGGTTTAGTGCTGCCCCCCTTCCTCCTTGACTTAACCCAGGTGGTATAGTATGTGGTAATGACATTTACAAGATCACAGCAAAATTCACCCACTGACCCAGGTGTATATCCAGCATACCATCTGTGGATGTAGGCCTTGAAGTGCAGTTTAAGATTATCTGGGATGTTAATCCTGAGCTTAGGATGGGGTTCACACTTGATATCAGCAACAGTGTATTCAGTAAGTATTGCATAATGATCACTGACTAGGTGGTCTGAGATGACCTTAGCCTTGACATTACTGTTTACTAGGTTATACCCAATCACATAATCAAGTCTGCCCCCCATCAGATGTGTCACTTTGTCTGTGTCGTATACAGTGATATTATGAATATTGATGTAATTCACGAACACCCTCTCATTAGAGTTACACTGGACATCACCGAGGACAGTGTGACGAGAGTTAAAGTCACCTATACACAGCATAGTATTGTTACCTGATGGCTTTGGTAACACGTCCGCTCGCAGCTCATTACACCGAATATAAATATTATACAGCGAAAATTGACTGTTTGCTGTCTTTACTGTAAATTGTTGATAGTGAATACTTTCATCATTGTGAGTTTTATTCCATTTACAGACCAGACTATTCTTTACATAAGTGAGCAGGCCACTTCTTGCTCCACTATTATAAGCTGTAAACCCAGCTAACCTGGGTGCAACTTTCTTCTGGGTGCTGGAAGTGTAAGGTTCTTGTAAACCAATTACATCAATGTTAAAAACCTTAACAAACCATTGTAGGTCATTAATTCTGCGGTTAACACTCTGGATGTTCCATGAAATGAACCTAAGCGTTCATGTTACTCGTCCCACCTTGAATTTAGTATAGATAGTCGCGCGTTGGCTTCATAGATCACGGCCCTTATTCCAGTAGGATTTTTATACTCAGGTTCCTTCATTAGTCCCACGAGTTCCTCCAAGGTATACATTGGAAAAAGTGCAGGGTCATGGACAGTCTTCAGACCTGTGGTTATTAAAGAGACCACGCAGGCAGTCTGGGGCTCATTCTCCCCATTCATGCTTCCATCACTATCGGTCTCGCTCTGGCTACTCACCCTCAAGGCACCAGCTCCTTCAGAGGCTCCACGAACACTATCACTGCCATTGTTCACTGGTACACTTACTTGGCAGGCTTTATCCTGACCTGCATTGGCTAATGAAGGAGAGTCACTGTGCCTGTTGACTTCAGGTGGTGGAGGCGATCCGGCCGCGTTGGCATCATTGAGTGGGACCAATATTGTGGGTGGAGGCGACCTCCCAGGACAACTGTGGTGCCAGGCCATCACACCCTCCTCCCTGGACCTGGGACACTACCCCATGGGTGGGGAGGTGTTGCTGTTTATTTCAGGCACTGTAGGCGATCCCGCAGTGTTGCTATTGGCATCACTGAGTGGGACCGCTTTTGTGGGTGGAGGCGGCCTCCTAGGACAACCTGGGTGGCAGTCCGTCACACCCTCCTTCCTGCACCTGGAACACTGCCTCCTGGGTGGGGAGGTGTAGCTGTTGATTTCAGGCGATGGAGGCGACCCGGCAGAGTTGCCGTTGGTGTCACTGAGTGTGACCGCTATTGTGGGTGGAGGCAGGCTCCCAGGACAACCTGGGTGCCAGACCGTCATACCCTCCTTCTTGCATCTGGCACACTGCCACCCAGGTGGGGGGTCCTGCTCTCTCCCCTCCCGAGAGGCAGCTTCCTTGGTGGGGCAGCTCCTCGTCCTGTGCATTCCTGCGCAGAAGCCGCAGGTGGCTGTCTTGTGACAGTATTTCGCCACGTGATTGACACCGAAGCAGTTGTAGCACACCACAGGGGGAAGAGTCCACCAACTGATGTTACTAGGGGTACCGTACATGCTGCCGAAGAAGCTGTATTCCTCAGGAGGTGGTTCGTTCCTTTTCCAAACAATGATGATCCTACTAAGTTGTGCACCATCCTTATAAACTGTTCTTGCTCTGTGAACGCCAGGAAGTGACAGAGCTCTATTGGGGGAAATACCCTTGGGGAATTGGGTGACAAGGTATTCCTTCATTTTTTGGGTCGAACAGGTCAGGAAGAGGATGTAAAGGTCGGTGTTACTGATGACCTCCTTTCTGTGCTACAGAAGTCAGGGAACAGTTGTATGACCTTGTCGATTTGTATCTTCTATGACAATTACTGTACAGGTAGAGGGCTATTGTTCCTCGTAGACCTGGTGACTAACTCACACTCTGTAACTTAATTCCCCCCCCCCCGCCTCCAGCTCTCCCTCCTCTTCCGCTCCCTCAATCTTTCCCTCGGACACTACCGAGACTTGAACTTTAGATTGTTATTATTGAATTTTGGAAGGGGTTTTAGCAACTAAGTCTACATCATTCCACTGCCCCCCCCCCTCCCCCCATCTGACTTAAGAACACCATCGTAGGTAAGTGTGGGAGAGCTTGAGAAATAGGTGTCATTACTTCTAGAAAAAGATTAAGCAGAATGCCCTTTTTCCACTCCAAGTTCTCCCTTAAACGTTAAAGAAATTCTAACGTTCCTGTCTTTATCTCTTCCGCTGAGCTTAAGTTATTGTGTGTGAAAGAAGGTAAACGAAAGAAAACATAAATCTCTCACAGCCAAGAAGTAACTGATGACAAAAAAGTATATATATATATATATATATATATATATATATATATATATATATATATATATATATATATATATATATATATATATATATATATATATATATATATATATGTATATATATATATATATTGTTAAGAGTTGGGGATTTAGAATATAGTTAAAAGTCTACCCAGATCCCAACAGGCAACAACAATAAAAAAAAACAAAGACAATCGGACTATAAAAGGGTAGACAAAGGATGCGAGTTTTTGTTGTGTATAATAAAGTACCATAAATTCCTTAACCAAATATTCAGCTTTCTATAATTTACCTTTAACCATACTTAACCTAAACATACGCAACATTGGCTTAACAGTACATACAGATTTATAAAACATACAACATTTTGAAGCAAGTGGACGTGGGGAGGCAATATAGGATAACAAATACTTAAGTGGGGAACTGAGATGGCTGACGAGTAAGGCTGAGTATTGAAGAAGATGGTAGGTAGTCACTGTGCTGTAGGTTTCCAGGATAGGTGATCCTAGTGTGGTCACTTCCCAGATTGAACTGAACTCTCCTCGATCTGGATCTAATGAGGAAGACTTGGAGGAGGTGACGCAACAACCAGGATATGGAAAAGGGAAACCTCGGAGTGGTAACTAAGACTAGTCATACTTGGGTTTCGTCCCTAGATGGCGTTGCTCATGGTGTTGGGTAGGTAGATCATGACAATAGATGGCGTGGTTCGTAGTGCTGGGTAGGTAGATCATGACACTTGATGGCTCCCTTCCTTTAAATCATCTCTTAATAAATATCTATTGTCTAAGCATTGATATTTCTTGTAATACCTACTTTATATTCCTGCTTTTACTGTACCACCAAAACCGTTTTATCAGAAATTATCATGTAGATAGATAGAAATTACTATTGCAATAATATATTTGCTAACTTGACATGATACTGAGAGCTCTGCCCTCTTGTTCCGCTTTAATACAACCCATGTTGTACTGCTTCTCTCCCTTATCATATTTAGGTATATCAACTCCACTGTAAAGTATGTATATACTTATAATATAATGTAAAACAAAAATAAAAAAAAATAAAAATACATATATATAAATATCGAAGTGATAACTGTGGTAAAATTCTGATATGTTCTTACTATCTCCATGCTATGTGTACTGCTTCAAATGATACTAAATGTTACATAATACTTCCTTGAGATAAATGTACAGTATATATCAGGTGCCTACAAGAGAGCTCAGACTCTCACTGGCTCAATCATGTTAATAATTATTAGTTATTTTTTACTCTGTATATATGATCTTCAGGCTAAATAAACTGTTTCAATATCAATATCAAAGCGCTACCAGTCGGCATCACCCACGGAGCCAACCCAAACACATCCAATGATCGACGACGAAGAGATAGAGTACTCTAAACAAGGCAGGTTGCTCGGCCTCATCATCTATCGGACGGGCATCATTTCCCATGTAAAGGACAGACTAAAGAAAGCCAAAGTCGCCGCAACCAAATTAAAACGTTTTAAACTAAAGCCCAAGAAGAAACAAGTCCACCTGTACAAGGCGCTGGTGAGGCCTGTGTTGGAGTACCCACATATACCACTCGTTACACTCGGGAAGACCAGACTACAGCAACTACAGAGCTTCCAAAACAAGTGTCCGAGGTTATAAGAAGAACAAAAGAACATAAGAATGGAGGAAACTACAGCGGGTCTATTGTCCCATACTGGGCAGTCCCATTTATACCCAACCCCTATTGCTCATATAAGCATCCAACCTATGTTTGAAGCTATCCAGCGTATTCGAGTTAATGATGATATTTGGTAACTTGTTCCATTCATCCACTACTCTGTTTCCAAACCAGTGTTTACCTATTTCACGCCGAAATCTAAATTCGTCTAATTTGAAACCATTGTTACGAGTTCGCTCCTTGTTGGATAGTTTGAGTACCTTTGTAATGTCCCCTTTGTTTAACCCTTACCCTGACGCCACCCTACCAGGAGACAGTGGAAACCACCCACCTGAGAAATAAAACAGAGGCCCTCAACGTCAGATTCCATCGCCTAGGGAAGAAGGTTTGGGACAAGCTCCTGGACGACCCTCACAGCAGACACCACTTACGCGGGGATGACATCAACGGAGGGCGACCCACGCACTGCAACAACCCAACCCGGGATCCATCTATGCCCGCCACAATGATCCACCTTAGATTAAAACTTAGATGATATAAGATCACATTTAACAAGTCACAATCTAGTGAGTCCATAACGTAATACAGTATAGAATTTTAATAGACATGTAATTGTAAAATCAAACTGGTCATTGTCTACCAAAGTAACCATTGTGCAACCTCATCCTAAATCCTAGGTTAGCATCGTTAGCCAACAACCTCTGTAATATGTAAAACAAGGGGTGTCGTCCCACTATGCTTAACTCATTAAACTATCTGTCGTGACTTCTCTATCCTTCATGTCTGGCTGGGCCTTGAGCCCCAGCATGCCTTTAATCCTTTCCTCACTTTAACCTAAAAAAACAAAAACATTCAGGTCGCTCCGTTTACTGCCTCCACCCACTCTGACCTTCACTCCCTTCTTTTCTCCTCCTTGTCTTTACACCCATTTCTCCGTCGCCCTTTCCTATACATCGGAGACTCCTTCATTCCCCACTTGAGTGACATATTTTTGATTTTCATCTCCATATTCTACAACTCCGCACTTCTCCAGTCCTGTACAATTATCCCACCCTCTCACCTCCAATCTTCGTTCTCCTCCTCCTGCTCCTCACCCGTGTCTCTACTTCTACCCTGTACTTACAAAAGTTTTAATAACTGTAAGCTTGACGAGATAATTCTGCATTTCTGTATATTTTTTCCCTCGTAGACCCCGTTAGTATTCTTGACCCGCCAGTTACACTGTCGTGGATCAGGAAAATGTCCACCTCCGTCACGGTACTCTCTCTTCCAAATCGTGGGACTCGTATCTACGTCATCGTTTGATTATGTATCTTAGAATATTCTATTATTTTTTTAAATTTCTAATTTCCTGAAGAAAGCTAGTACTTTTGTGAGAATTATTTTATTGTTATCTTTGTCTCTTCCTATATGTATATATATATATATACAATATATATATATGACTGTGACTGGGGAACTCTAACCGCTGGACCACCAGGATACTAAAAGCAGTCCTAAACTTTGTTATATTTCACACAAAGCCTGTTCAACGAGCTTATGGTGCCGTGAACCTCTAATGGGGACTACCTGTATCACGTAGGTGGTCAGAGTAACGTTTTACCAAATCCGGCTTCGAAACACGAGGATCCATATATATTTCATTAGCCCAATAAAGCACGCGGACTTCTACATACAATCAACACCTCAACCCGCCAGGATTCGAACCCACGGCCCACAAGCCTATGACTGTGACCGGGGAACGCTAACCGCTGGACCACCTAAGTGGTGCGGGTGGTCCCCATTAGAGGTTCACGGCGCCATAAGCTCGTTGAACAGGCTTTGTGTGAAATATAACAAAGTCTAGGACTGCTTTTAGCATCCTGGTGGTCCAGCGGTTAGCGTTCCCCGGTCACAGTCATAGGCTTGTGGGCCGTGGGTTCGAATCCTGGCGGGTTGAGGTGTTGATTGTATGGAGAAGTCCGCGTGCTTTATTGGGCTAATGAAATATATATGGATCCTCGTGTTTCGAAGCCGGATTTGGTAAAACGTTACTCTGACCACCTAAGTGGTGCGGGTGGTCCCCATTAGAGGTTCACGGCGCCATAAGCTCGTTGAACAGGCTTTGTGTGAAATATAACAAAGTCTAGGACTGCTTTTAGCATCCTGGTGGTCCAGCGGTTAGCGTTCCCCGGTCACAGTCATAGGCTTGTGAGCCGTGGGTTCGAATCCTGGCGGGTTGAGGTGTTGATTGTATATATATATATATATAGTGCAAGTAATTCACTGTGGGTGCGCGTGATCCAGGTATATGCTGATAACCACAAGGAAAGAAGAAAACACGAAGTTCCCAAGCGCTTTTGTGTAATTCACATCTTCAGGGGTCAGTACAGACTAAGGAGATCGATCGATCGATCGATGGGTGAAGTAAAGTATGAAGAGATATTGATGCTGGTGCGTAGATTGTTGGTGAGGGAACTGGACCTGAAGAATAATGGAGGGACTTGGGGTTCGTGGATAGTGCAAGAAGAAAAGCGAGGAAATTGGAAAATTGGGGCTCAACCCAAGTGCTTCTGTTTTCTCATGTTTGTGTTTCAGCTGATTTTCGTTTTAGGTGTTATGTTTATGTCAGGTGTTTGTATGTTTAGCAAATATTGCAATTTTATGCCTTACATTTTCGGGTCTTGTTTCGTAGCCAATGGTGAGGAGTCTAGGGCAAGTACTTGTGTTTCTGCAAAGAACATCCCGTCTTTTTATGATCTTATGTTGTAAGTGGTGGGGCTGCCAAAGTTGTCACTGGGGTAACGTTGCATCTTTCAATAGAGTGGAGTTGATGTGGGTTCTAGGGCTCTTCTTTTACTGCGAGGGAACCACGAGTGCTCTCTTCTTCCTTCTTCTGTCTCTTCCATCCATTCTATGATTGGTCCTGCCTCTATTTCTTCTAACTTTGTCCATATTCTTTTTGAGTGTTGGTGTAGGTAAACGTTTAGGGGTTCTATATGCGCTCGTTGGTGTAGTTGACGGTTGGTGACTATGTCAGGATATCTGATGTTGTATACATCCCTTAGGGCTAAGTTTTGAATTGTCTGCAGTTTCTTTATGTTTGTTTGTTTTATTGCATGTAGGGGAATTGGTGGATACACTAGTCGGGATTGGGCAAAGGCTCTATTTAAATTTAACTTGTTTTTTGCTGACAGGCTTCTGAAGCGTTTTAATTTAATTACCATGTTTCTGGTTTTTGCAAGTTTTTTGGTGATGAATGTTTTGTAGCCTTTTGTTGTTATCTTCAGCCCTAGGACAGTGCCTTCCATGGCATATGGAATTACTTTGTTGTCTACTATAATGGGCTCTTTTTTCCGTTTAGCGATTGGTATTATTTGGAACTTGTTGGTGTTCGTTTGTATTTTCTACTTTTTTTCGTACCGGTTGATGTTCTCTATTGCGTTGGCAGTATGTTGTGCCATTATTGTTGTTGATTTGCCGGGGTATGTGATGATTTGTGTGATATCGTCTGCAAAACTTATGTATTCACTGTAGGGAGCTGGTTCTGGTAGGTCTGCTGTGTAGATATTGTACAGCGTGGGTGAAAGGACACTGCCTTGGGGTACTCCACTTTTCAGTTCTATGGGTGGTCCTATATAGCTGCCAATTTGTATTTGTGCCGTGCGATCGTCTAGGACTCTAGGAAATCACAGACGAGATTTTCTAGTGGGTCTGGAAGATTTAATTGAAGCAGTTTAAATTTTAATCCTAGGTGCCAAACTTTATCGAACGCTTTCTTAACGTCTCTTAATACAATGTTGACTTGGTTTCTTTCTGCTTTCTTGCTGGCTAACGTTTCCGTGATTATGGCTAGTGCAGTATGTGTTCCCTTTTTTTTAGTGAATCGATGTTGTCTGGGGTTTAGTAGTCCGTTTTAGCTACTGTGTTTTCTGATTTCTTCTTTATTGCCTTTTCAAATAGTTTTCCTGTAACTTCGAGTAGGGAAATCGTTCTGTAGTTACTTACTTGAGTGTGATCTTTGGCTGGTTTCGGTATGAATATGAGTTTTGGTTTTTTGAATGCATCAATGAAGTATCCACTTGCCAAAGCTGAGTTTAATATTTCAAGGATGCCTTGTGTGCAGTTGTTGGGTAGGTATAGGATCATATTTCTTGTGCTTTTTGTGAATCTTGGTGCTTTTTCTTTAGTGTGTCTGATGTAGTGTAGCAGCTCTCCTTCTGTAATTGGTTCTATCGAGTTGAGCCTGGTTTTGTCCACCAAATGGTATTGGGTTAGCCTATATATCATTTCAGCCATTTCTCTGGAGATATGATTTTCGTGTTCCTCATCAAATTGCTCATTTTCATCTTCTGATATTTGAAATACGTTTTTCCATTCTCTCCTGTATGCGGATTCTATCTCTTTTTCTTCAGAGTTTTTTCCCGTTTTGGTATTTTATGTACTTTTGTTGGGGTTTGTCGTTTCCTAGAATTTTGTTTACGTTCTGCCAGAAGTTCTTGTCATTTTTTGTGGTATCCAGGTTGTTTATTAGTTCGTTCCATATCTGTTGGTGTGCTGTCAGGCTTTCATCTCTTAACTTTTGTTGAATTTTCTTCAGTTTCTAATAAGCCAGCCAGCCTTCGCCGTGAACGGACCTCTCTCTTCAGACTCCTCACCGCCAAAGCAGCCAGCCTTCTTTCTACTGTTGACGACCGGACTACAACTCGACCTCTCTGTCTACCACTGGACTTCCCAGAAATCATGTTTGGTGCAACGCCCCTTGGGGGCCTCCGCCTTTGGAAAACGACCATGACTGCCACCGGGCTACCTCACGAACGTTTAGGACTGTCAACCCTAGTTAGCCCTCCCCACGGGTAGAGTGAGTGACCCACACTCCTGCTGGAGGGCAGCTATTGATTAGCAGTACTGAGGTGGTTTGAGGTCTTTCTCTCTTGCTGAAATACTTCCTTACTTACCTGGCCGAGGCACCTGCTTATATTTAGGTATTCGTGCTAGAGCCCCTCCAGTGGAGCACACCTCACAGTAGGTGGGATTGTGTGTGTCCGTTGGAGGTCTGGGGAACACAGGCCAATCCGGCAGTGGAAAAACAGTGATAGTGCAGTTACACCACTGTCTGGGGGTCACCTATAGGCACACTAAGAAGGGCCTTGAATAACCTTCTCTATCACCCACAATTAATACATGCTAGGAAGACACAAACAAATAAACCATGGCTACCAATGTTAAGCTCAAGATCATAGACAAGAGAACAGCCCCTTCACGTTCTCCACATATCAAGAAGCGCTCAACACACTGACCCTTTCGACTCTCACTGACCATCACCACGACCTCATCTGCAAATTTGGTAAGAAGCTTCTACACCATCCTCGACACCGGCTCTTACTACCACCTGAGATCCCTAGCCGGAGAATTGCTGTTCGACACCACAACCGCATCCAGCCCATACGTGCACGAACTGATCGCTATAAGAACAGCCCAGTCCCAACCATTGTAAAAATTATCAATAACTTGTAATAAACCAGTGTATTCACTCCCAGTAAATACTACTTCTTGCACTGTCACTATGTTGAAATGCACTGTAGTTTGAGCTTTTCCCCATCTAGTTATTATATATCTTATTTGTATCACTTATGTTACTTGTATATTATTTGTAATTCGAAACCCATTCCCCATATATGTAACTGTATATTTTTAGCCTTCTGGCTACCAAGCTCTTTCAATAAACCGTTAATTATTATTATTATTATTATTTTTCAATGTACCCGTCACAAGGATTTTCTCATCGAACGATGGATACATTACAATATGCAGGGACTACAAGGACGCAGATACCATTCTGAGCCCTGAGGGAATGCAAGCCTTTGGAGGCATAGGACTCTAGGTTAAAAGTCGAAGAAGTGGTGAAAATAAAGCAATACACACATTGCTTAAAGTTGAGATTCACTGATACTTCAATGGCAGACAAGGCCCTGGAATCTGGAATTTTAGGGTTCAACATGTAGTTACTCCCTAAACAACTAGACAGGGAGAAATACGTTAATATTCTCACCTGCTTTATCTGCTATGCACATGAATCTCATGCAACAAAAGACTGTCCTCAAAAGGAACTTAAAATATGCTCTGAATGCGCAGAAGAAGGCCATACCTTCCGGGACTGCAAGAATCAAGCCAAAGCATGTATAAACTGTAAAAATCGGAAGGAGCTAGGATATAAGACCCACAGAACCCTAGCAATGGCCTGTCCATACAAAAATAAAATAATAAATGAAAAAGTAGCAAAGGAAAAACAACAGCAAGAACAGAAGGAGAATACAACATATGCTGCTATTGCAAAGAAAGTAGTTGAAGAAACAACACAACCACTGAATACCACCAAAATTGTACTGAGCGAAATACGAGACTACAAAGTGCTCATATGCCTATTATATTCTCACATAATGAACATAGGGAACCCAGGCACGTTCGAAATAGAAATGAACAAAATGCTTGGAAGAAACAATCTCCCAACAATGAGTTTCCCAGCCAACCCAGTTTCTGGATCTGTGCTACAAGCGTCCCGCTTAACCAACCCAGATGCACCACAGGAGACAGACAACACAAAAGAAAAAGGAGCAGCGGAACAAACACCAGCCGCAACAGTACACGAAACAAACGAAGCTGACAAGGCAAAGTCACAAATGATTGAAACATCCACCCAAAGTACAGTAGAGAGGCAGGACCTTCAAAGTTACGTCCAAAGAGAGACAGGAGCCGTAAGGAAAAAAGTCACAACAGCAACCATGGATACCCAGGGCGAGGAAACGCTCCTGACTTTAAAATATGCAGACGACTGTGAACTACAGATTCACTGGTGTGACAAAATATTTATCCCTAGTGAATGCAAAACGATGCCAGACATTATACAAGCCATAACGAAACAAGAACTAAAATGGACCTACTCTAACGAAAAATACTCTGAAGCACTAGTGGAAGCTTACCTGATAAACCAAAGGATTAAAATAAGGAGACACAACTTCAAAAAAGAAGAACAATGGAAATTCCAAAGAATCCGTAACGGGCTAGTTCCGGACAAGAGATCGCCACCCGCGCAACAAACAAGAAACAAAAAATCAAAATACAATGAATAACGACAAACACAGAAGACTTACCATCATACAACACAACGTCCGCAACTGGGAAACAAATAAAAACAACCTTGCAAACACATACCTCAGCATTGATCCGGACATAATTTTAATAAATAGTCACGGCAATTCAAATTCCAAGAAAATAAAAATATTTGGATATACAACCTACCAAAGAAATAAAACAGAAGAATTAAATGATGGCGTGGCCATTGCTGTAAAACACAGACTCAAACATAAAATCATCGACGATTTCCAGGATGAATTCCTAGGAATCAAAATAACTACCACACTAGGAGAAATAGCAATAGCCACAGCATATTTACCGCCAAGACGGAACTACCTGCCGGCCCCAGACTTGATAAAACTATTGAACTACAACTGCCCAACATATATAATAGGAGATCTGAACCCAAGACATCCAATATTCGGCCACGGAAACAGGAACAGGATGGGCACTGCACTGCATACCATAATGAACACAGGGAAGCTGATCCACCTTGGACCACACTTCACCACATTCATTGGCAATAACAAAACAACAACCCCAGACAAAGTCTTCACCAATAACAAGGCATTCCTGAATTACCATATAAAACAAGGACCACTAACTACCAGTGGCCACATTCCAATGATAATAAAACTATCTACAAGCACAATCCAAGTACCAACAACCCCACGTTTCCAAATGCAAAAAGCAGACTGTGAAACTTACAGGAAGCAACTAGAACAAGTTAAGATCCCAGATCTCCAAGGCAAAGTACTAGAAGATATAGACAACGAAACAGATACCCTTATACTTAACATCAAAAAAGGCAATAGAGAACAACATGCCACCCACAATATACCAAACGCGACCACACATCAGGACATCTCATGAATTGCGAATGCTCCAAGTACAATACAATAGCATAATGATGTACATACAAAACTATCCACTAACAACAGACTAAGGAGAAGTACAAAACAAAGTATATATATATATATATATATATATATATATATATATATATATATATACAGAGGAGGGTGAGATCAAGTCCACAATGGTCAGGTATTAGGTAATGACCCTACTAATCTTCAAAGAGCACCGCAGCAGTCAGTAGTCAGGTCAGAGGGTAAGCTGACCCAACCTTCTCACCTGGTTACAAATCTTCTTAATTACGAAATTATCCAGTTTGTACATACCATTACCCAAATTCATGTTGACGGATTCGGTATGTTTAATGAGACTGGATTCTATAATGTTCCTACGGTCAATTGAATTACAAGGTAATATTGAGGAGGCATTATCCCAGTCAATGCATTGCTTATTATCCCTCAAATGAACAAACAGAGCATTGGATTCCTGGCCTGTCCTAACACTATATTTATGTTGTTTAAGTCTAGTTACAAGATCTTTACCTGTCTGGTCTAAGTAAAAAAAAAATATCACCATTCCTTGCAAGGAACCTTGTAAATGCAGACACCTGCATTAGTAGGGTCACTGCCTAGTGACCGGACCATTGTGGACACTCACTGTCCCCTAGGGACTTGACCTCACTTTCCTCTACTGTATATATATGCCTTGTTATATATTTCTCCTTAGTCTATACACACCCCAGAAGATGTGAATTACATAAGAACATACGAACATAAGACAAGAAGGAGTCTGCAACTGGCCGGTTGGCCTGTGCAATGTGCATGGCAGCTCCTGTCGAGAATTACTACCACTCTCTATCATCCATGAATCTATCTAGCCTCCTTTTAAAAGTTTCCAGCGTTCCAGCACTTACTATAAAGTTGCTAAGCTTGTTCCACTCATCCACCACCCAATTTGTGAACCAGTTCCTTCCTATCTCCCTCCTAAACCTAAACTTATCCAACTTAAATCCGTTGCTACGACTCCTATCCTGCTCGGATATTATAAGAACTTTTTCTATATCCCCTTTATTGATTCCTTTCACCCACTTAAATACTTCTTCGTCTTTCTAGGGAATGCAAGTTTAGTTTCTTTAACCTATCTTGATATGGAAGGTTTCTAAGTCCCGGAATCATTTTCGTCATTCTTCGCTGCACCGACTCCAGTGAATTGATATCCATTCTATAATTAGGGCACCAGAACTGAACGGCATGATCGAGGTGCGGCCTGACTAGCGCAAGATGTAGTTGCAATAAGACCTCTGCACTCTTATAACTTACACTTCTAGATATAAAACCTAATACTCTGTTTGCCTTATTTCGAACATTAACGCACTGTTTTCTAGGCCGTAGGTCCGGGCTTACAAGTACCCCTAAGTCTCTTTCACAAGTCGACTTCTCTTGGTTGATGTTGTTAAGGTTGTATTCATTGACAGTATTTGTTCTTCCAATATTAAGTACGCTGCACTTGCTGGTGTTGAATTTCATTTGCCATTTTTCTGAACACTCCTGCAGTTTATTGAAATCTTCCTGTAGTGCATTTACACTGGGGTGCGGTCAAAAGCGGAGTTCCCCAGGGATCTGTATTGGGCCCTCTGCTGTTTGTTATATTCATTAATGATCTTGATTTAGACATAACTAGTAGGGTTAGTAAATTTGCAGATGATACCAAAATGGGGAGAGTGAAAAATTCAGACAGTGACTTTGAACACCTTCAAAGAGATCTAGATACCTTACATGAGTGGTCAGTAGACTGGCAAATGAATTTTAATACTGATAAATGCAAGGTACTACAGATAGGGAAGACGAATACAAACGTTAAGTATAAACTAGGTAACACGGAAATAGAAAACTCAGTTTGTGAAAAAGATCTAGGTGTATTTGTTAGCAACGACTTGAAACCTAGAAAACAATGTATTAGCGTTCGCAACAAGACAAACAGGATTCTAGGGTTCATATCTAGGTCTGTGAGTAACAGAACTGCTGACGTTATCTTGAAACTTTACCTAGCATTAGTGAGGCCACACATGGATTATGCGGTTCAGTTCTGGTGTCCTTATTATAGAATGGACATAGATTCTTTGGAGAGAGTACAAAGAAGAATGACAAAAATGATCCATAACATTAGAAACCTTACATATGAAGAAAGACTGAAAAGCTTAGGCTTGCATTCATTAGAGAGGCGTAGAGTTAGGGGAGATATGATAGAGGTGTACAAGTGGGTGAGTGGGATTAACAAGGGTAAAATGGAAGATGTTCTGAAGCTCAGTAATAACGAAATAACTAGAACAAATGGCTTTAAATTAGATAAATTCTGATTCAGAAAGGATATAGGCAAGCACTGGTTTGGTAATAGAGTTGTGGATATGTGGAATAGGCTACCGAGTGCTATAGTAGGATCGGGGACGCTAGGGAGCTTCAAGACGAAGTTGGATAGGCACATGGAAGTGCTGGGATGGGTGTGAAAGGGATCTGCCCTGTATGGGCCAGTCGGCCCCCTGCAGTATCCCACTTTCTTATGTTCTTATGTTCTTAATCTGCCGCCCTATTTTGGCGTCATCCGCAACTTGCTTATGTTACTGCTGGTCCCACTGGTTACACAGCCCCACTCAGATTTAACACCATCTACGCTGACCCTCTGCGTTCTATCGGTGAGCCATGATTTTATCCAATTTACAACTTTCCCCTCGATACCATGAGCCTTAACTTTTCTCAGAAGCCTCTGATGCGGTACTCTGTCAAATGCTTTGCTAAAGTCTAAGTAAATAACATCGTAATCTTCGTCATTATCTACTAACTCGAAGACTTTCCTAAAAAACGTCAGCAGATTTGTTAGACATGATTTTCCCTTTGTAAACCCATGTTGAGAGTCATAGATTAATTTGGTTTTCTCTAAATGCGATCGGATGCTATTTGCTATAACTGATTCAAGAAATTTCCCCACTACTGATGTCAAACTGATCGGCCGGTAATTTGATGCTGATGCTCTGCGTCCCTTTTTGAATATGGGTACTACATTTGCCTGTTTCCACAAGTCTGGCGCAACTCCCGTGTATAATGATTTTGTAAATAAATTTACGAGGGGTCCACTAATCTGTTCCCTCCACTCTTTCAAGACTTGAGGGAAAATTTCATCCGGCCTGGGGATTTTGTCTAAGTTATTTATCCTTCCATGAACATCCTCTTTTCTGATAGTGGTATTCTGATATTCTTTAGTTTCTCTTCTTCCTTTCCCCTAAATATCAGTTAAACCTCAGAAATTTCCTCGCGAATTTCTTCTGTGAAAACTGATAAAAAGTAGCTGTTCAATGCTTTCCTTATTTCAACACTGCCATCGATCACTGACTTTGTCATTGACCTTTGTTCTATATACCTGGAAAAATCCCTTGGGATTCGCCTTGGATTCTCTTGCTATTCTAATTTCAAAGTCTCTCTTTGCTTTCCTTACATTTATCTTAACATTCCTATATAGCTCATTATACCTATTTCTGAGCTGCTCCTCCCCTCCCTTTAATTTCATATAAATTCCTTTCTTTATTCCTATGCCATGTTTAAGTTTTCTGGTCATCCACCTTGGCTCATTCTTATTTGATCTAATTTTTCTGTATGGTATATTTAGTTCTTGTGCTTTACGTAGTATACGAGTGAATATATTATAGTCATGATTAATTGTGGTGTCACATGTGACCTCACCTGTTCCTACCAGGGACTGACCTGACTGTTCACTGGTGACCTCACCTAGGTACCTTCTTAACCCCTGATAATCCGCCAATCGAAAGATTGGGACTCTGACCATATTGTCATTGTTTTTCGTTTCCCAATTTAGGGTGAACCTGATTTCTCTGTGATCACTGTTACCTAGTTCTTCCCCTACTGTGATATCTCTGATAATATATTCCTTATTTGTTAATACTAGGTCTAATATATTGTCACCTCTAGTAGGTTCTGTAATTAGTTGTTTCAAAAATTGTCCTGTACTGCGTCTGGGAAGTCTTCAGATTCATAGTCACCTACAATGTTGTCCCAATCAACATTTCTGAAGTTGAAATCCCCCATAATGCACTGGTTGTTATATTTTGCTGCCCTACTCATTTACTGCCATATGGGTTGAGCTGCTTCTTTCCCAAGACTTGGGGGCCTGCAAATCACTCCCATAATTAGTTTTTCTCTTCCTTTCGCAATTTCTACCCATTCAGACTATGTTCCTATTTCACCCTTTATTGAATTAATAAAACATTTTAATGTATCCTTGACGAAGAGTGCGACCCCTCCCCCCTTCCTACTTTCCCTGTCCTTGTAAAAAAGGTGGTACTCTGATAAAAAATTTTTGCTCGTCAGATTCATCCAAGTTTCGGTGATTGCTATGACGTCTACATTCTCTGTACATACAACCGCTCTCAGCAAGTTTATTTTATTTCTAACGCTCCTACTGTTTGTATAGTATACATTTAAACCTACCCTTCCCTGGTCCTGTTTTACCCCTTGTCTTGAGTAACCAATTACACAAAAGCCCTTGGGAACTTTGTGTTTTCTTGTTTCCTTGTGGTTATCAGCATATACCTGGGTCACGCGCACCTACAGTGATTTACTTGCACACACACACACACACATATATATATATATATATATATATATATATATATATATATATATATATATATATATATATATATATATGCAAGTAAATCACTGTAGGTGCGCGTGATCTAGGTATATGCTGATAACCACAAGGAAAGAAGAAACACGAAGTTCCCAAGCGCTTTCGTGTAATTCACATCTTCATTGGTGAGTACAGACTAAAGAGAAATACAAACCAAGGTGTATATATACAGAGGAGGGTGAGACCAGGTCCACAATGATCAGGTCTCACCCTCCTCTGTATATATACACCTTGGTTTGTATTTCTCTTTAGTCTGTACTCACCCCTGAAGATGTGAATTACACGAAAGCGCTTGGGAATTTCGTGTTTTCTTCTTTTTTGTGGTTATCAGCATATATATATATATATATATATATATATATATATATATATATATATATATATATATATATATATATATGTATATATATTTATATATATATATATATATATATCTGAAGATGTCTTGAATAAAGACGAAAGCTAAGGTGCTCCTTTGTTTCCATTTTCCTGTGTGATTTTATCAAGAGTTATTGTATCCACGTTTTCATTGTGGATTTACATGAAATATACCCTATATATATATATATATATATATATATATATATATATATATATATATATATATACATTTATATTTATATATATCTTGATAAAATCACACGGGAGAATGGAAACAACGGAGTACCTTAGCTTTCGTCTTTATTCAAGACATCTTCAGAGGCAACTGGACAAGTTCCTACACTTAAGAATATTTTGACTCTGCCCTATCGTAATGAATTTGTCCCGTTAGTTCGGTCCCTCAAGCTTCTAAATATTAATGTTGTTTTCAAGTATGACTCAACCATTACCAATATGTTAATAAGGAATAGCCCAAGTTTGAATGTAAATGGAAGTGTTTATTGTATTCCATGTAGCAAATGTAATTGTAATTATGTAGATCAGACAGGAAAAACTCTGCAGCTCAGAATCAAACAACATAAGTATAATATCAAAACTGCATCTGAAATCAGTGCCTTGTTCGTTCATGTTAGGAATAATAATCACCCCATTGCTTGGGAAAAAAGCTTAGAAGTGTTCAAATCATCTTGTGTCACAGAAAGACTTCTGGTTGAAGCTAGTTTGATTAAGGAATTAAAATCAATAAACCTTAGTGATGGTCAGTTCAAAACTCATAATATGTTACATAAATTTATTTGTCAGTGGCCCAAGGTTAAAAATGCTTTGAAAACCTTTGATCTAGATGTAGGATAGTTATTTTGTGGGTCCCTTTTTTCTGACCTGACCTGGTTAGTCACGTCACCACCCTTCTCTTAAGCTCCTCTACGTGTGTGTTGGTGTGTGGATTAGTGGATGTCATCATTATGACCTGACCTCCTGTTTTTAAGGTCACCCTGTATATTTCAGCCTCTCTCTGTCCATGTAATCCAGTTGCCTCTGAAGATGTCTTGAATAAAGACGAAAGCTAAGGTACTCCGTTGTTTCCATTCTCCCGTGTGATTTTATCAAGATTTATCTTATCCACGTTTTCATTGTGGATTTACATGAAATATATATATATATATATATATATATATATATATATATATATATATATATATATATATATAATCAACGACCTCACCAGCAAGGAATCGAACCCTCGACCTACTGGGTGGCCCTAGGGAACGCTTACCGGCTAGCCCACAAGGACACTAAAAGCAGTTCTAGACTGTTATATTTCACACAAAGCCTGTTCATCGAGCTGATGGCGCCGTGAACCTCATTGGGAAACTGCCCGTGCCTCGTATGTGGTGTCAGTAGCATTTTACCGAATCCAGCTGGTATGAAACGCGAGGTACATATATATACTTCGTTTTTAGTCCATTTAACACGCGGACTTTGAACATATAATCAACGACCTCACCAGCAAGGAATCGAACCATCGACCTACTGGGTGGCCCTAGGGAACGCTTACCGGCTAGCCCACAAGTACACTAAAAGCAGTTCTAGACTCTGTTATATTTCACACAAAGCCTGTTCATCGAGCTGATGGCGCCGTGAACCTCATTGGGAAACTGCCCGTGCCTCGTATGTGGTGTCAGTAGCATTTTACCGAATCCAGCTGGTATGAAACGCGAGGTACATATATATACTTCGTTTTTAGTCCATTTAACACGCGGACTTTGAACATATAATCAACGACCTCACCAGCAAGGAATCGAACCCTCGACCTACTGGGTGGCCCTAGGGAACGCTTACCGGCTAGCCCACAAGGACACTAAAAGCAGTTCTAGACTCTGTTATATATATACTAGCCGAATTACCCACGCCTTGGAACATTTCCTGTCGACCATACATGGGGATCCTTCATTTAGGGGACCACATGGGCCATGGATCATGTGTTTCATGACCAGACCATGGAGTTCTTTATCTTGCTCCTTTTTAGGGATTTCTGCAGAAATTACCAAATCATATTCTTCGGCTTTGATTTTGTGCTCTGGAGCTATCCAGAAAAGAAAGTGTGCATGGGGTAAACCTCTCTTCTGGTACTCAATGGTGTACAGCCGTGCTTGCAAAGTACCAAATATTCCCTTCTTCATATGTTCCATAAACTTTTTCACTTTTAATCTGAAGACTCTCGCAACAATATCTGGTCGATCATGACTCTCTTGTCCGGGAACCAAATTGTCAACAATTTCGGGCCAACGTGGATTACATGTCACAGTGATAAAGTAATCTGCTCTTCCGTAGTGTCTCACAAAGGCCATCGCATCTGACCTTTTTTCATGAAGGTATCGAGGGCCACCAGTATAGGTCGCTGGAAGCACAATGCGACGACTAACTTGATTTGGATCTCCATCAGCAGCAAGCAGACTATCACGTATATCTGAGTAATTTTCAGCACGGAGACTTTGCTGTTCTCTTCTCAAAAACTTCAATCTTTCAGTTTCTATTTTGCAGTATGCATCCACCAAGAATTGCTGGAAGAGTCGCCTTCCAAGCAAGAGGTGGTTCCCTTCTCTGCACATAATATGGAAAGAGTAAAACTGCAAATGTGTGACTTTCCGACCATTTCTCCCTTGCAAATATATGTGGTAGCCGTCTGTTCCATATGGAAAAAACAATGGATACATCAAAGGATCATAGGATCGATGTAGCTCTGAAATTCTCCTCAATCCACCTTGTTTCAACTGAAGAACAATATCTCTATTATCTGTAGGCTCATTTGACATTAAAATTGCAACTTCAGCCCCTGTTGGTGCATTAAAACGCCGAGCATGTTCTCCCTGGGCACGCTTATTGTCCCAAATTACAATTTTCTTGTCATTTATGTTTCCTTGCCGTACTTGCTCCAGCGCAGTCTTTAGCTCCCTCACATAATGATTATTTTCATTTAACCAGGCTGTAATTCTCTCCAATATATCAGCATTCAAGTTTTGATGCTCTCCTCTTGCTCTCAGTTGATCTTCCAAAGTGTCCAAAAAGTAAGCTTGAATGTATCTTGCTCTTATATCTTCAGGAGGCATCAGTGACCCAAGTTGATGGTAAATTTGACCTTGGATTTTTACAGATGGATTCCAACCTTGGACAGATGCATCTTTGTGACCAAAGTTGGTCATGGCAAGCAGAGAGTTGTTATCCCTGAGTCTTGACAAAAAGTGTTTGCTAAATTGAGTTTCCCCGGTGAACAGTTCTTCAAATAACTGAGGCAGAGGTGGAAATTGATCCAGTGTAACCTTTCCATTTCCACAGCACATTCCTAGTGATTCTCCAGTAAATTTCTTAGCGCCACACTGACAAAGTTTGGTCATTTCTCCAATTGCAGCCTTGTTACATGGGTCATTTTTGTCATACAGTAATGCAGAACGTTTAGCATTTTGAATCTCACGTTGTCTTAAATTTTGATACCTGTTTCTATCAGCAATCAAACGCTGTTGTCTCTCTTCTTCGGACTCATTTCTTCTTGCAACCATATGGCGAAATGTATCAGCAATCAAACGCTGTTGTCTCTCTTCTTCAGACTCATTTCTTCTTGCAACTATATGGTGAAATCTATCTTGCTCCTGTCTTTCTTGATGCTCACCCAAGGTTTCATTTTGCCGAGACTGTTTGCCTCTGTCTTTGCCTAGAAAGTCGTTCTTCCCTTGCATCACAGCTTTCAGATTGACGACGAAGCCTCATCCTTTGTGCATGTGGAGTATTTGCATAACTGGACTTTCTTTTCCGTGGCATAATGGATGTCTGAAAAAAAATAAGTAAATGAAAATGCTAAAAAAGTAGAGGCATTAACTAATAATTTTTCTTGCCATAATTCTAGTGATGTTTTATCATTGATAAAATGTCTAAATTTGCCAAATTTTTCTATAAAAGAGAGGTAATTTTTGTTGTTGTTTTACGTTTAATTAATAGAAAAACCCCGTGATAATAGAGGTTCCAATATTCAAGTTATGGGCTTCCAAAATTTTCAATATAGGGGGGTTTAGCCCCCATTAGGGTGTCTTATTATTATTGAAATTTACCTATGGTTTAAATTTCATTTAAATCGAAGGGAAAAATTTTTTCAGTGGGGGGTTTGTGCCCCCCGGGGACCCCCTTTGATCAAAATGAAATATACTTATCCAAGTACCCTGGGTAATGCAGTTTCAGAATATATATGGTTATGGGGGTTTATCTCCAAAACCCTAGGAGGAGTTCGTGAACAAACAGACAGACAGAGGCTACAACTTTTTATATATAGATATATATATGCTGATAACTGTGGTGGGATGAAATCCTAGACAAGGTTCTTCAAACTCCAGAGCACGAGCAGTAGATATATTCAATAAGTGGTACAAGACTTGGCGTGATAGCCGACCGATACAGAAGCGGGAACTAGGGACCCCGGGCCGTGTGTAGGCCGAGGCTGATCTGAGGCAAGTTGTCTAGCTGGGCAAGGAGAGTTGCTAGACATCACTAGGACAATAAATGAGGTCTTCTAATTACTCGACTAGCGCGGTACAGACATAGTATATCGGGACATAGTGAGTGAACATAGGCATTAGACATAAGCATAGATATCAGACATGCTATGATAATATGGTAATACAGACATGTGAATAAATGGTATAATGAATGGTAACAGAGTCCTGCCGTCAGGCGTGTTCACATTATAACCACAAGGAAAGAAGAAAACACGAAGTTCCCAAGCGCTTTCGTGTAATTCACATCTTCAGGGGTGAGTACAGACTAGAGAGAGTAATACAAATCAAGGTGTATATATACAGTACAGAGGAGGGTGAGACCAGGTCCACAATGGTCAGGTATTGGGTAATGACCCCTGAAGATGTGAATTACACGAACGCGCTTGGGAACTTCGTGTTTTCTTCTTTCCTTGTGGTTATCAGCATATACCTAGATCACGCGCACCTACAGTGATTTACTTGCATAGATATATCTATATATATATATATTTATATATATATATATATATATATATATATATATATATATATATATATATATATATATTTATATATATATATACACATTACTAAATATTAATGTTGTTTTCAAGTATGACTCAACCATTACCAATATGTTAATCAAAAATAGCCCAAGCTTGAATATAAATGGAAGTGTTTATTGTGTTCCATGTAGCAAATGTAATTATGTAATTATGTACGACAGACAGGAAAAACATTGCAGCTCTGAATCAAACAACATAAGTACAATATCAGAACAGCATCTGAAAGCAGTGCCTTGTTCGTTCATGTTATTAATAATAATCATCCCATTGCTTGGGAAAAAAGCTTAGAAGTTGTCAAATCATCTTGTGTCACGGAAAGACTTCTGGTTGAAGCTAGTTTGACTAAGGAATTAAAATCAATAAACCTTAGTGATGGTCAGTTCAAAACTGATATTATGTTACATAAATTTATTTGTCAGTGGCGCAAGGTTAAAAATGCTTTGAAAACCTTGGAGCTAGATGTAGGATATATATTTAGTGGGTCCCTTATTTTTGACCTGATCTGACCTGACCTGACTAGTCACGTCGCCCCCTTTCTCTTAAGCTCCTCTACGTGTGTGTTGGTGTTGGTGTGGGGATTAGTGGATGACATCATTATGACCTGACCTCATGTTTAATAAGTTCACCCTGTATATTTAAGCCTCTCTCTGTCCATGTAATCCTGTAGCTTCGAAGACTTGCCTCTTTTACTGCATGTTTGAGCAGTCTGCAACTTCGTTGTGAAAGGACACTCAATCCTAGTGATTGTACTTATTCAACATAGTGACGGTGCAATTACCATCACAGATTGTACGGGAAATTCCAACTTCTGGAAAACAAATATTTGGGCTCCCCAAATTTTGACTACTACCCGTGCATCTACGTTCTGGATTGGCCAATCAGTGGTGCCCCACGGTGGCGTGATACATGCACGTTTACTGCGGTGCTCTGATTGGCTAACCGAACGTGGCGTGGTAGGTAGGCTGTCTCTACTCTCTAAGTCCTCTTCTTTCCTTTTTTCATCCCCCTCATGCACTCCGTTCCTTGAACGGGAGGCGGGACTTAGCGAGACGGTCGATCCGGCAAGGGAACCTGTGATAGTGCAGGGCACCCCTTGTCCGGGGGTCACCGGTATGTGGCAACTTTTTTAGACATAACTATAGTCACAGGTAACCTGGGTGCAGAACCCTACGAGCCCGACGCCCGTCCAAGAGGGGGGGCGGGGTCACTGCTCCCAGGCAGGAGCCCTGTGTTATAGGTAGGATTAGAATGTAAACAAGGAAGATGACTACAAGCATTAGAATAAAACATAGAGATAAGGGACACTCTATTGGAAGAGGAAAAGTGGCAGAAATCACTTACAGCAAATTGCAAGTCCCACTAACAAGAATATTCAGAGTCCCAAACTTTCGGTTGGCGGATTATCAGGGGTTAAGAAGGTACCTAGGTGAGGTCACCTGGGAACAGTCAGGTCAGTTCCCAGTAGGAAGTGGTGAGGTCATAGATGACACAACAATTGATCATGACTATAATATATTCACCAGTATACTACATAAAGCACAAGAACAAAATATACCACACAGAAAAATTAGGTCAAATAAGAATGAGCCAAGGTGGATGACCAGAAAACTTAAACATGACATAGGAATAAAGAAAGGAATATATAAGAAATTAAAGGGAGGGGAGGAGCAGCTCAGAAACAGGTATAATGAACTATCTAGGAATGTTAAGAAAAATGTAAGGAAAGCAAAGAGAGACTATGAAATCAAAATTGCAAGAGAATCCAAGGCGAATCCCAAGGGATTTTTCCAGGTATATAGGACAAAGGTCAAGGACAAAGTTGGGCCTTTAAAGTCAGGGAGAGGAGAATTGATAAATGGCAGTGAAGACATGAGCAAAGCATTAAACAGCTACTTATTATCAGTTTTCACAGAAGAAATTTGCCATGAAATTCCGGAGGTGGAACTGATATTTAAGGGAAAGGAAGAAGAGAAATTAAAGAATATCACAATCAGAAGATAAATAAACTAAAGAACACAAAGTCCCCAGGGCCGGATGAAATTTTTCCTCGAGTCTTAAAAGAGTGTCGGGAACAGATTAGCGGACCCCTCGTAAACTTATTTACAAAATCATTAGACACTGGAGTTTTGCCAGAGTTGTGGAAACAGGCGAATGTAGTACCCATATTTAAAAAGGGAGACAGAGCATCAGCGTCAAATTACCGGCCGATCAGTTTGACGTCAGTAGTGGGGAAATTTCTTGAATCAATTATAGCAGATAGCATCGGATTGCATCTAGAGAAAAGCAAATTAATCTACGACTCTCAACATGGGTTTACAAAGGGAAAATCTTGTCTAACAAATCTGCTAAGGTTTTTTAGGAAAGTCTTCGAGGTAGTAGATAATGACGAAAATTACGATGTTATTTACTTAGACTTTAGCAAAGCATTTGACAGAGTACCGCATCAGAGGCTTCTGAGAAAAATTAAGGCTCATGGTATCGAGGGGAAAGTTTTAAATTTTAAATTGGATAAAATCATGGCTCACCGATAGAACGCAGAGGGTCAGCGTAGATGGTGTTAAATCTGAGTGGGGCCGTGTAACCAGTGGGGTTCCCAGGGGTATGTACTAGGCCCACTCTTGTTCATAATCTACATAAACGATTTAGATACTGGGATCAGCAGTGACATAAGCAAGTTTGCGGATGACACCAAAATAGGGCGGCAAATTAATTCAGGGCAGGATACAAATGCATTACAGGAGGATCTAAATAAACTGCAGGGGTGGTCTGAAAAATGGCAAATGAAATTCAACACCAGCAAGTGCAGCGTACTTAATATTGGAAGAACAAATACTTATAATGTATACAGCCTGAACAACATCAACCTAGAGAAGTCGACTTGTGAAAGAGACCTAGGGGTATTTGTAAGCCCGGACCTACGGCCAAGAAAACAGTGCGTTAATGTTCGAAATATGGCAAACAGAGTATTGGGTTTTATATCTAGAAGTGTAAGTAACAAGAGTGCAGAGGTCTTATTGCAACTATATCTTGCGCTAGTTAGGCCGCACCTCGATTATGCGGTTCAGTTCTGGTGCCCCTATTATAGAGTGGATATAAATTCACTAGAGTAGGTGCAGCGAAGAATGACAAAAATGATTCAGGGACTTAGAAACCTTCCATATCAGGATAGGTTAAAGAAACTTAACTTGCATTCCCTAGAAAGACGAAGAGTGCGGGGAGATATGATAGAAGTTTTTAAGTGGGTGAAAGGAGTCAATAAAGGGGATATAGATAAAGTTCTTATAATATCCGAGCAGGATAGGACTCGGAGCAACGGATTCAAGTTGGATAAGTTTAGGTTTAGGAGGGAGATAGGAAGAAACTGGTTCACAAATAGGGTGGTGGACGAGTGGAACAAGCTTAGCAACTTTATAGTAAGTGCGGCAACCCTGGAAAGTTTCAAAAGAAGGCTAGATAGATTCATGGATGATAGAGAGTGGTAGTAACTCTCCACAGGAGCTGCCATGCACAGGCCAACCGGCCTATTGCAGACTCCTTATTTTCTTATGTTCTTATGTTAACTAATCTATTAACATTCTTTTCATCAGTTTTCGAATCGGTGGACGAAGGGCACAATTATGATGTGGTATATCTCGACTTTAGCAAAGCCTTCGACAGAGTCCCCCACGAAAGACTAATAAGAAAGGTAGAATCACATGGTATTAAAGGTAATCTTCTAAAATGGATTAAGGCATGGCTACAGGACAGAAAATAGAGAGTGAGCATTAACGGCACTAAATCCTATTGGAGCAACTCACTAGCAGAGTTCCATTACTCTGTTTCCAAACCAGTGTTTACCTATTTCTCGCCTAAATCTAAATTTGTTTAATTTGAAACCATTGTTACGAGTTGGCTCCTGGTTGGATAGTTTGAGTACCTTTGTAATGTCCCCTTGGTTTAGCCCTGACTTCCATTCATACACCTCTATCATGTCGCCCCTCGCTGTACGTCTCTCGAGGGAGTGCAAATTAAGATGCTTTAACCTGTCTCAGTATTCAAGGTTCCTAATGCCCGGGATTAGTCTTCTCATTCTCCCATGGATTCTTTCTAATGATTCTGTATCTATTCTGTAATAAGGTGACCAGAACTGAACTGCGTAATCCAGGTGAGGTCTCACAAGCGCAAGCTATAATCTTAAGATGACCTCGCTAGTCTTGTAACTCACACTCCTTTGTATGAACCCAAGTACTTTATTAGCCTTGTTACGAGAAAAAACACATTGTTTACTTGACTTAAGATTTCTACTTATCATTACTCGTAAATCTGTCTCTCAGTCAGATTTCACATTGGCATCGTTGTTCATCTGGTAACTGGTTTCCCTGTTTACATCTCCTATACTGAGTACTTTACATTTGTCCACAATGAATTTCATCTGCCATTTTTCAGACCATTCCAAAAATTTGTTTGTATCTTCCTGTGGTTTTGCAGAGTCCTCGTCAGATATAATTACACGTCCTATTTTAGTGTCATCAGCAAATTTACTTATGTTGCTGTCTATGACGATATCTATGTCGTTTATGTATATAATAAATAATAGTGGTCCAAGTACTGAGCCTTGGGGAACTCCACTAGTGACGTTGCTCCAATGGGATTTAGTGCTGTTAATGCTCACTCGCTGTTTCCTCTCCTGTAACCACGCCCTAATCCATTTTAGAATATTACCTTTAATGCCATGTGCTTCTACCTTTCTTATTAGTCTTTCGTGGGGGACTCTGTCGAAGTCTTTGCTAAAGTCGAGATATACCACATCATAATTGTGCCCCTCATGCACCGATTCGAAAACTGATGAAAGTAATGTTAGTAGATTAGTTAGACATGAACGCCCGCTTGTGAAGCCATGCTGGGAATCATTGATCAATTTTTGCTTCTCCAGGTGGTTTTGAATAGAGTTTGAAATGATTGCTTCCAGTAATTTGCCTACAATTGATGTTAGACTTATTGGACGGTAGTTAGAGGATAGTGATCTATCATCCTTCTTGAAAATCGGTATTACATTCGCTATCCTCCAGGATTCTGGTACTACACCTGTATTTAAGGACATGTTAAACAACTTTGCTAAGGGCATACTAAGCTCTTCCTTACATTCCTTTAATACTCTGGCAAATATCTCATCGGGACCAGGCGACTTATTTGGCTTTAGTTTGTCTATTTGCTTACGAACATCGTTACTAGTCACTACTATCTCGCTTAATTTGTTTTCTTCACTATCTCTGAATAGAGCCGGTGCCTTGGGTATCATGTTTAAATTTTCGGTGGTAAAAACAGTTGAAAAATATTTATTCAGATTATAGCTCATTTCTCTGTCGTTATCAGTTAGCTCGCCTGTTTCTAACTGTATTGGCCCAATCTTTTCTCGGGTTTTAGTTCGATACATTTGATGGAATCCCTTTGGTTTTGTCTTCGCCTCCCTTGCTATCTTCAGCTCATTATTCCTCTTTGGTTTCCTTATCTCGGTCTTAACCCTACCGGCCAATACCTTATAATAATCCCGGAGGTAAATTTTGCAAAGATTTATCCTCCTTCCTATATCCTTCCCTTGACCAATAATGTTCTTTAAATAATTATTTATCCATTTAGAGTCATTGTTGTTTGATCTGAGTTTTTTGTGTGGTATGTTCTGCCTTTGTGCATTAAGTATCTCATTATTTAAATTGTCGTGGAACTCGGCAACCTCAGATCTCGTTATGAGGTTGGTTTCAACCGTCAGGTCCATGTACTTCACCCCCAAGCGTGATACCCCTTCTCTCAACTGCCTCTTCAAACTATCAAAGTTTGCCCTTCTGAAACGTGGGATTTTTGTGAAATTTTCCTTAGGGCTGCCCTGAAAATCTAACTGGAATCTAATTTCTTTGTGATCGCTGTTAGGGTGAGCCATGTAGGAACTGGAATCGATTTGTCCACGTCACCTGGAGAACTGAGAGGATTCTTCAGGGAAATCTTGTGGTTTTGGCTTTCCAGGAGAGTGTATTATCTTCCGGTTACCTGTGTAATCACTAATTTGAGGTGAACTGGAAGCAACATTCATAAATGTTTATGGGTTATGTTTTTAAACTCAAACTGTCTTTTCTCCATTTATTAAGAAATAAACTATTGAACAATAACTGTGATATTACCGAAACTAATGCTCTGAGCTGTGAGATGTTAATAAGGGACAAAGCTTAGGTATAACTAGGTTCTTAAAGCACACGTCTCAGTGGCTCAGAGACTGGAGTCGAACTGGTGATAGCCAGCTACTTGATTGATGACTCTGCGGTCATGAATGTGAGGGCACAATGGGAATACACTGTCACATGCCCAGTTGATGACAACTTACGTCTCACAGGAAAGTTACCGTGGGTGATGTAATAATATAACCCTAATGTATGTAACCCACATTTATATAAGTATTACTGCCTGTTAGACAGGGACTAATACAAGAGAGTGAATCACAGGCAGACAGCCGACCCTCCTCCAGGAACCGGCTGAGTGCCTTCTCTCGTCATTGATTACGGTGTCGATACTTACCATCACCCAATTGATAGTGCCATCACTTAGTCGACACATGTCGTCAACTGAGTAGCCACACATCATAATTCAATAGACATTATCATCACTGTCTCGACTCGTGTCATCACTAATTCTACACTGATCATCGAATGAGTCCTTATATGATGTATCAATATCGAAATGACACTTAGTATCACTAACTCACCACGTGTCAATCACCATGCCATCACTTATCGTCACTGAGTTGATATTTATAGTATGATTCACCGAGCCGACATGTATCACCGCGTCCTCAAGCATCACCGCGTCAACAAGGGACCACCACGCTGGCATGTATTACTAGGGTGTGTCATAGGAGGGAAGATCAGCTAAAACTAATGGCCCATCACTTTTGTGGTAGATTTTAGTGTATATAAACAGAAAATAATTTCAGTTTCAATATTTTGCAACCTTTTGCTCGGTAAATTTTACCGTGAAATTTATCGAAAATCTAACGTACAGCTGCATTAGTGCATTACAATTAAATAGTGAACAATGCTTTCTGACTTCATTCTTTAACAACCCAAATAACAATATTTTTTTCTGTTTCAGATTCTGATGCATTTATAAGTTGATAATATTTGCGATGGCTGCTTGTGTCAGGACGAGGAACCAATCCAGCCATCTCAGTCACTATCTTGGGTCTGGGAGAGAGCTCCTGAAGTCGGAGTTGCCTACATTGAGAGATGCTTTGAGATACGGTGGTTTAATCAGGCAAATCAGTGAAAAGAACCAAAGAACTTACACAAACAAAGACATTGCCAGTGATATGACCAAAGCTATCTTGGCACAGTACACTCTGGCTAACGCTCAGTTGAAGCCTCCAGTCATAACAAGTCAGAAGAAGATTAGTGAGAGACTGCTAGCCAGTTGGGAAAAGGCAAGGAGATATCTCTCTTGGGAGAGGAAAACTTGCAGGTTAAGGACAGCTTTGCCAAGCAACTGGGCCAGTTATTTAACATAATTACTTGCAAGTGCCCAATTGTTCTCTGTCCTGAGTTTGGATGCGATCGTGACTGTAAATCCGAGGCCCACATCTCCTGTATTTGCAAGCGTGAACTGAAGATTCCTGTGATCGAATTGGCATTTGTCAAAGCACAGAGAGAGAAGACTGGCAGTATAGGGGCTCTCATGATTTCTAGCCAAGATATTCCGGAGTCCAAGAGACAGGAGGCTGCCACAGAGAGACAGAAGAGGAGAAGAGTTGCCGAGGAAAAGAGACTTGAGAAGGCCCAAGGTGAGGTAAAAAAGGCCGATGATTGGAGTCAAGCTGATTCAGAGTTTAATGACTTCCCCATGGCTGATCCGAGTGCTGACCAGGAGAATGTTGACTTTATCCCTAACCCAGAAACTAATGATCCCAAACCTTCCAGGCATAAGATTCGAAATAGGAAAGATATCCCGAGCATAGCTCTGGCCAGCATGCGACACCACACTGGTCTCAGAGAAACTGCAGAGATAGCAACAGCTGCCTGGATTGACGGTGGTTTGATAACACCTGATGATGTTCACCTGGTGATAGATCATAACAAAGTAAGGAGAGCTCAGGAGAAACTTGTCAGTAACCTAGAAGAGGAGTTTGATAAGGGGATAAGAGAAAATGGAATCAATTGTTTGTTCTTTGATGGGAGAAGGGATGACACTAAAGAGTTCATGAAAGTTTGAGATTCTGACAAGTTGTTTCCTGCCATGGTGAAGGAGGAACACTACTCCTGCTGCAGTGAACCAGGAGGGAAGTATTTGTGGCATTTCACTCCAGAGAAAGATGACATCAGGAAACCAGCTGAGATAGTGGCAGATAACATTGTGAACTGGCTCAGAGAGAGGAACGTAGACCAGACCCTGCAGGCTATTGGAGGGGGCAGCACCAACACGAACACAGGGTGGCAAGGGGGGGTCATACAGTGGATAGAGCGGAAGATTGGGAGGAAGCTGGTCTGGATTGTTTGTGACCTCCACACCAACGATTTGCCACTCAGACATATGATCCAGGAGCTGGATGGCAAGACTCTTTCAAACAACAGATGGTCTGGTCCTCTTGGCAAGATGCTGGACTCTGCCACTGAGTTAGAAATAAATCCGAGCTTTGAAAAAATCACAGTTGGCCCTCCACTCGTTGAGCTTGCACATACTGTCATTGACGACCTGAGTACTGACCAGTACTATGGTTACATGATTTGCAGTGCCATCAAAACTGGGGTCATGCCTGATAGACTTGCTTACCTGCAGATAGGTCCAGTCTCACATTCTAGGTGGCTCACAACGGCTCTCAGGTTCTGCAGAATTTGGGTCGCTCATCATAAACTGAAAGGGAACCAGCTTCACAACCTGAGACTTATTGTCCAATTCATCGTGAGTGTCTACTTGCCAAATTGGTTCAACACCAAGGTCAAGTCATCGTTCTCCGAAGGTCCGAGGCATGTTCTCTTCCAACTTGAGCTCCTGAGGAGTCAGCCAAGGAAGGTTGTTCAGATTGTGGAGCAGACTGTGAGGAGATCTTCCTGGTATGCTCATCCCGAGGCAGTTCTGCAGACAATGCTCTGCAGTAAGGATGAGGAGGAGAGAAGAGTGGCAGTCAAAAAGATCTTGGATATGAGACTTATGAGAGGATCTGGGCATGACGAATCAGTTGGTGACGATTCCTTCAGGGTCAGGAAGACTCCTGAAGTCAATCTAGGTGCCAAGACCCTCACTGATCTCATAGATCTGGATAACATCCAGGCTGGCAGCGAGCCCCCTCTTACCTGCAGCCTCACCAATGTTCAAGTCAGAGCTTTCCTGGACAACCCCATGCATGTCCCTGCCTGGCCCTCGCACACCCAGAGTATACTGTAGAGCGTTGTGTACAGCAAGTGAGCGAGGCCAGCAGTCACGTGTACAGCCAGGAGAGGAGGGAAGGCTACATCCGAGCTCAGGTGGTCAGCAGGGAGGTGATGAGTAGAAACAGAAGCAAGAAAGACATGTTCTCTATGGTGTGCAGCAACACCGGGTCGTAGTAGTAAAACCGGTTTTTGTATTTGATGATTTTGTTTTCTAAAGGAATATTAAATTTAATAAATGTGTCAAGATCATTCGTTTCACTATTCTGGATCATTTTCATCCTAATAAATTAATCCGATACATTTACTTTACTTTAAATAAGCTATTTAGTGGTGTTGGTAAAAGGGTAGGAATACTGAATTTTCATAAGATTTCAAGTTAAAATTTACCTAGCAAAAAATAAAAACTTTTCAAATCTGAAGATATCACATGATTCTGCACATAGAACTACATCATTAATACCATGGGCCGATTTTTCAAACTCAAAAAAAAAAAATCGCCTCCGTATGACACACCCTTTGTGGGTAATTCTAAAGAGAATAGCAACATCACCAACCCGATTAGACAAAACTGTTAATATTCCTGCATTTGCAGACTTTTCATTTTGGTAAAAAAAACTAATGCATATGATACTAAACTAAGCCCGTCCCAACCTAACAAGATTCTAATTATATGAAGCGATTAAATCTTTTGTCTCCTTCTATATAGTCACCTCTGTAGAATAACACTATTGAAGAAATAAAAAGTACAAATCCTAAAAATATAAAAGAAATTCAATCAAAAATTAAAGTTATTACGACTGAAGAAGAATTTAAAGTTATAATTTCCCATTCAATTATTGTCACACTGTTATAATACAAACTTATGAGAGACAACAAAATGCAACTAAAAGCTCTTCTGCATAAAAACACCAACCTAGTTAAATGTATAGTAATATATCAAATCACGGTTTAAAATAAATAACTTATAATTTCGGCACCACAAACCAACGTTTTTATTAAACTATTTAAACTAAAATCTTGGTAAAATTATAGCCGTTTTCACAATAAGAACATTTAAAGGCAATCAATGTAGTATTAAAACCAAATATTCAGAAACTTTTCCCGAACAACAAGAAAACAATGAATTAAAAAACAATCCATGCTGTCTTATTGAATATATGTATAAAGTGTATGCAGCTCTAAAAAAAGACAGTAAACCAATCCCGAACATACTAAGTTTTCTTCACCTTACTACACTTAAAATCAGGCTGATTTCCCCTAATAAATTAATTGTAGGAGGAGCCGCTATATTACCAATTCTTAATAAAAATCACCACAATCCCAGCCTAGGTATAAAATTTAATAAACCTTTATTCACTAACAATCTTCGACTTCCTAAACGCTCGTAAACTATGTTAGCAAGACAAAAAAGCCCAGAAGAACATAATCCGTGTCCTACCATAATTACTACAGCTCCAGTTTGACCTCATCAACCAAAAACCACTAATCCACTCAATACTAAACCTATATGGGCTACTGAAGAATAAGCAATCAGTGACTTAATGTCTACTTGACGCAGACATATAAATCTTACAATTACCCCACCTAAAATTCTGACACTGACTCAAAATCAAGAAAATATTTTATTAACTTCAGGAAATAAAAAGAGAACCCGAATCAAACCGTAACCACCTAATTTTAATAAAACACCAGCCAAAATTATTGACCCTGCTACAGGGGCTTCAACATGAGCTTTGGGAAGTCATAAATGAACTAGGTATATAGGAAGTTTTACTACAAAAGCAAAAATTGTACAAAAATACCACATAAAAGTAATAAAATTAGATCTTTCAGCGCATGGAACTAAACCTATCGTTAACCTGCCACCTAATCTATAAAATCTTAATAAAGAAACAAGTAAAGGTAAAGAAGCAAACAATGTATAAAATAACATATACACTCCAGCCTGAATTCGCTCAGGCTGGTAACCCCAGCCTAAAATTAAAATTAAAGTAGGAATTAAAGATCTTTCAAACCTGATATAAAACAAAAGATAATCTGTTGCTGAAAACGTTAAAAGCAATGCCAATAGCAATAATAAATTTACAACTAAAAACCCCCTAGGAGAGTTATTAGTTTTTTTAATTCTTTGGCTTGCACAAACAACTAAAGCCATGATTCATATTCTTAACATAATTAAAATAAAACCTAGATGGTCCGAACCTAATCTTAATCCCAGCCCTGAAACAGAAAAATCATGCCCCATAAAACACCTAAAAATAAAACACATTAAAAACAAAGAAATTTGAATGAACCACCACTCTTTAACAAACGCAATCAACAAAATATTTATAAAAATGAACTTTAACATTGTAGTGTTCTAAAACTTCTGAAACAATCGTTTCCGTGAGTTCGCACAATAGAAATCAATAAAGAAAGACCCAAAGCACCCTCACAAGCTGCCATAGTCAAAAAAAATAAAGTAAAATAGGCTTCGATTCCTACTTTAGCTAAACAAATTACTATGACTCAAAAAATTCCTAATATAATAAATTCCAAACTAAGAAGAACTCTAAGTAAATGTTTTCGATTAGAAACAAAATTTCATAACCCACAAAAAACAACGACAAGAGGAACGAAAATAAATATTAATCTAAGAATTGACATTAGTTTTAATAGTTTAAACCAAAACTTTGGTCTTGTAAACCAAAAATGAAATTTATTTTCTTAAAACTTCAGAGAAAAAAGCAAACTTTTATCTTTAATTCCCAAAACTAATATTTTATTAAACTACTCTCTGAAATCTTGTTTTTTTTTCTTCCTCTTATTTTTGCAACTTCATTATTCTTCACACGTCTTATTCATCCTTTATCTATAGGCCTCACATTATTGATACAAACTGTTATGATTTCGCTTGCTGCAGGGTTAAACAACAACTCTTTTTGGTTCTCATACATTCTTTTTCTTATTTTTTTGGGGGCCATATTAGTATTATTTATTTATGTCGCCTCACTTGCTTCTAATGAGCCATTCAAATTCTCAGCCACAGCTTTAATAGTTATTTCAAGATTTTCTTTATTTTTAACAGCTTTCATAATACTAAAAGACCCTCTTTATGTTACTCCTGATATTTCCATTATCAGATCAACGATTTCTTCAGATATATTTTCACTTGATACTACTTCTACTCTAGTAAGAACTATTTATAGCCCACCAACAATATCTTTTACTTTATTTATAGTTCTTTACCTTTTATTAACCCTTATTGTTATTGTAAAAATTGTTAATCTTTATTCAAGACCACTTCGATTATCCTATTAATGACGACACCTATTCGCAAAAGCCATCCCCTTTTTAAAATTGCTAACGGAGCTTTAGTAGATATGCCTATTCCAAGAAATATCTCGACATTCTGAAACTTTGGATCTTTATTAGGCTTATGCTTAGTTGTCCAAATTGTTACTGGTCTTTTTCTTGCTATACACTATACTGCTCATATTGATTTAGCTTTCTCTAGTGTTGCCCATATTTGTCGAGATGTAAATTACGGATGACTTCTTCGTACACTTCATGCTAATGGGGCTTCTTTTTTCTTTATTTGCCTTTATTTACATATCGGACGGGGTATATATTACGGATCTTACTTATTTTTTCATGCTTGAATAGTAGGAGTTGTTATTTTATTCATAGTTATAGCAACAGCTTTTCTAGGTTATGTTTTACCTTGGGGTCAAATATCTTTCTGGGGTGCAACAGTTATTACTAACCTTTTTTCTGCTATCCCTTATATTGGAACTGAACTCGTACAATGAATTTGAGGCGGATTTGCAGTCGATAATGCAACGCTAACTCGATTTTTTACAATTCATTTCTTATTGCCATTTTTAGTAGCAGCTGCAACTCTGATCCATATCTTGTTTATTCATCAAACTGGAGCTAACAATCCGCTTGGGATTGCAAGACATATTGATAAAGTTCCATTTCATCCTGGATGTATAGTTATATTGACCGTATTAATTTTATTAACTCTTCTAAATCCCTACCTCCTTGGAGATCCTGACAATTTTGTGCCAGCTAACCCATTAGTTACACCAGCACACATTCAACCTGAATGATACTTTTTATTTGCATACGCTATCTTGCGGTCAATTCCAAACAAATTAGGAGGAGTAATCGCCCTAGCTATATCAATTGCAATTTTAATAATTTTACCTTTTACCCATACTTCTAAATTCCGAAGACTAACTTTTTATCCTTTAAATCAAATTTTATTTTGATCTTTAATTGCAATCGTTATTCTTCTAACCTGAATTGGAGCTCGACCTGTCGAAGATCCCTTTATTATTACAGGGCAAATCCTGACAGTAGTATATTTCCTTTATTATATTATCAATCCTCTTTCGCTCTTATTATGAGATAAACTGCTTGATTGATAGTTTAGTTTATTTAAAACAGATGTTTTGAAAACATCAATAAGGACACTAAAACGTCTTAACTGTCATTCCATTTTCAATATACTAAATTAGTTATAGACTAAATTATAAAACAATAACATAGTATTTTTATACCCATGAAAAAATTAAATAATTAAGAGAAACTGGTAAAAACCTTTTTCAAGCTAACCCTATTAACTTATCATAACGAAGACGAGGAAGAGTCCCTCGAACTCAAATAAACGCAAATCTTACCCCTACCAACTTTGCATAAAAAAAAGGACTAGAAGGGCCTCCACCTAAAAATAATAATGCGAATAGTGCTCTTATAAACAAAATTCTGGCATACTCAGCTATAAAAATTAAAGCAAAACCACCTCTTCTATACTCAGTGTTAAATCCAGACACTAACTCTGATTCGCCTTCTGCAAAATCAAAGGGAGTTCGGTTTGTCTCAGCTAAACAAGAAGCAAATCAAATTAAAGCTAACGGCAATGTAACCCACAAAAATCATACACTTTCTTGGTATAAATTAAAAAGTTCTAGACTAAAACCACCAACTAAAAAAATAAAAGAAAGCAAAATTAAAGCAAGACTAACTTCATAAGAAATAGTCTGAGCAACAGCACGGAGCCTACCTAACAAAGAGTATTTACAGTTAGAAGCTCAACCAGCTCTTATAGTTGAATAGACACCTAACCTTAAACAACACAAGAAGAAAAGAACTCCTATATTTAAATTTATTATTCCAACTTCATAAGGAATTACTAACCACACAATTAATGCAGTAAACAAACTAAAAACAGGTGAAGCATAATACGGAAGAAAATTAGATTTTACAGGTACCGTTTGCTCTTTAGTAAATAACTTCACAGCGTCCGCAAAGGGTTGTAGCAGTCCAATAAAACCAACTTTATTTGGTCCTTTACGAATTTGGATGCATCCTAAAATTTTACGTTCTAGTAAAGTAACAAATGCAACACCTACAAGAACACAAATAATTAAAATTAAATAACTAACAAATATAACTAAAGCTATCACAAACTATTTTATTCAAACATTTTTGAATAAATGTTTATTACTTATAGAAAACTCTATCTAATTAGATCCTAAGTGTAATGCATCACATCTGCCAAAGTAATATAGTTAATCTATACTTAAAAACTATTTTAATTACTAAATCCTTTCGTACTAAAGTAATTTCTGTTTTCTTAAAAGATAGAAACCAACCTGGCTCACGCCGGTTTGAAGTCAAATCATGTAAAAATTTAAAGGTCGAACAGACCTACCTCCACAACTCCTACGCCATGGCGAATTTTTAATTCAACATCGAGGTCGCAAACTTTTTTGTCGATATGAACTCTCAAAATAAATAACGCTGTTATCCCTAAAGTAACTTAAATTTTTAATCAACAACAAGGATCATTACACACAAATATCTCTGTATTTTAAATTTAAACAGTTACAAATTATATCATCGTCGCCCCAACGAAATAATTCAGTGTATAAATAATATTAAACTTTTAACTCATCTAATTATATACTAAATTATTAAGCTTTATAGGGTCTTATCGTCCCTTTAAAATATTTAAGCCTTTTCACTTAAAAGTCAAATTCAATTATTGTACTTGAGACAGTTTGCTTCTTGTCCAACCATTCATACAAGCCTCCAATTAAGAGACTAATGACTATGCTACCTTCGCACGGTTAAAATACCGCGGCCCTTTAGTTTGATCCCAGTGGGCAGGTTAGACTTTATAAACCATCATATAGACATGTTTTTGATAAACAGGCAGAAGCTTTATTTGCCGAGTTCCTTAACTCACATCAGCCAATATTTAAAATTTATTAATTTTTTAATATTTTACTATTTACAAAATTTTCTACTAATAAAATCATTTTATCTATAGATACAAAGATTATCAACATTTTTAGATACAACTACAAGAAGAATATAAATAACTTTAATTTAAAAATTAGTTAAAACACTTTATTCATATGGCTACTTCTAAGCCTAATTCAACTATTAAATAAATTTCTTCTATACTTTTTTATATTTTGAATAAGAAGCTCAACCCTCCTATTCTTTAAATATTAAAACTGAATTAAATTCATTTTTCTAAAAACCAGATATCAAAGGAATCGTTTAACATTTCATCACTAAATTAATATTAAAGATATTTATGCCACAATAACCTTTTTATTAGTTTAGCTCTTCCTTTTTCGGGATCAAAAAACTACTTTTAAAATTTTAATTTTCCCTGATACACAAGGTACAAAAATTTACTTTTGCTTTCTTATTATTAAATTTTCATTTATTTCACTATTCTTTTACAATACTTTTAACTCTAGCCTTTATCTCAGTTTTCGATTCAAAATTTTAGATTTCTACTTACTTCTTTTATACAAAAATATTTTTCTCATTTACATTCTAACACTAAATAACAATAGCAAAGATTTATAATACTCAAAATATAATCGATTTGCACGATAAACCTTCTCAACGTAAGTGAGATGCTAAACTATATAGCTTTATTTCGATTATTTCTAGGGACACTTTCCAGTACACCTACTATGTTACGACTTATTTCATTTTAAATGAAAGTGACGGGCGATATGTACATAATTTAGAGCTTATACCAAAAAAGCTTATTAAACTTTTTTTACAATTACATCCACCTTCTTTGAAAATAATTCTATCTTCAATCCGTTATAAATAAGTATTATTGTAACTCATTTCTACTTATCTATCAGCTGCACCTTGATCTAATATATTTAATTTTTTTAATCCCAATAATTAACTTTTTCAAGATTATTTAATAATGACGGTATACAAACTGTAAAATTTACCAAGATAAGTAAGATTCTGCGTGTTTTATCGTTTATAGAACAAGTTCCTCTAACAAGACTAAAATACCGCCAAATTCTTTGATTTTAAAGAATATAACTATTAATATTCAAGCATTTAAATTTTACTCCCAGGTGTAATAGGGTATCTAATCCTAGTTCATACCCTGGCATCTACAGTTTCATCTTTTTTATATACTAATTTAATTTACTAATTAACAATCTAATTTTACCTTTTATTAAAATAAACTAAACTAACTTATAAATTTTTAATTAACTGTTAACTAAATTACTTTTACTTAATCTTAAAGTGTAACCGCGACTGCTGGCACAAAACTTAGTCAGACTTCTTATAACTACCAAATCAAGCTACCGCCCATAATTTAATATTTTATACTGTGATTTTAATTTTCTTAACACGATTTATACTTTTCTAATTAAACTTATTTTTAATAAATTTACTCATTTTTCACTCCACACAATTATTTACATGTATTTACCAGCTATAACGTAAAAGTATCAAGCAAGAATCAAACTTCCACCAATGTACAAATAGTATTTTTTAATTTTTAACGGTTTAATAAACATGCTATAATTAAAGAAATTTTCTATCAACATTAAAATTAACAATATAAATATGACTATGAATATTAATAATTAAGCATATTAATATCAGTTATTTATTACTAAAAAAAATCTGTCCCACGCCCAAGTCAAGCTAAAAAATTATGAAGGTAAAATACCATTTCGTGCAGCTTTGAAAGAAACCTCGACAAAATTGGAAATTGTTATGAAGTTTGTTAGAAGTGCTAACTAGCTCCCTAACAACAAAGTGAAGTTAGGGACTTAGTTAGCACTCTCCACTAACTTACTAACCTTAAAAAAAATATTTGAGTTATAGTAATATATCTACATATTTCAAACCCGAAAATCAAATTTTTAAAAGTGCTGGTCTGCTTCAAAACGCGTCAATATACTAAACACCGAAATTTTGATTATGATTTTTTTTTATAATTAAAATATAAGTATTTTAAAATTTGTAACCGCACATGGGTCGCTACCATGCGCCGGCAACTTCAATTTTTTTTAAAAAAAATGAGAATTTACCTTCATAATAAATAATCACATCAAAACTACCATATTTAAATAATTTTTTACGCTGAAATTCAACAAATTTAGCGGTTAAAATCATTCTTAATATTGTGCCAGTATGATTTTCAATAAAAATGTTAGTTAGGGAGCTAGTTAGAAGTGCCAACTAACTCCCTAACTTGCTTTTTTATGATAACAAACCTACCACGCAAAAATATAGTTAGGGAGCCCGTTGGGAAAATCATGATTCTCATGAAACTTAGGAAAAACTTTTCTAATCTTATATACGAGACCCTATATGGGTCACTCCCATGCGCCCGCAACTTCAATTTTATGCGAAATCTAACACAAACCTCTATTTTTTGCTCAAAAATAAAAGTTCTGGTCTTAAAGTTGAATAGAAAATTTCCCATACTAAAAGTAAAACTTTGTAGCTTCTTAAAATTGCACTATTTTTCTAATTATATATACATTTAAATAAATGTAAAGAGAGAGCTCGTAACCTAGTCTTCTAACTAAAACTATACACAAGAGAGTAAAAATATATTTTTAAGGCGAATCTAAAATGTAAGCTTATATAATTTCATTGAAATACTTTGTCAACTGAAAAGTCGACGATTTAATTATATAAATCGACTAAATAAGATCTATAATGAAATCTAAGCCCTTTAAAATGGTCACTTCTTCCTGAGGGGAGTTCCCATTTCCCAACGGGCTTAGATTTCTATTGGGAGAGGGAATTTTATAATTACAGAAGGCTGAATATAAATCATAACTGTCCCAGATATATAATATTAAATTTATTATATACATTTAAATGTATATATAATATATATATATACTATCATAAATTATATTTTCTTAATTTTCTATTTTTTTATTATTTATTTTACAAATAATATTTACATTAACCTCATTATATTAAAATATGATGCCTGAAAAAGGGCTGTCTTGATAGGACAGATTATGTAATTTTTTTACTCATGTTATCTGTATACAATGGAATTCCACCAATTCTTTAAAGATCAAAACTTTTCGTGCCGTTTACACCAGTATACAAAAGATAAGCTAATTCTAAGCTAATGGGTTCATACCCCGTTTATGAGAGCATAAACCTCTCTCTTTTTAATGCTAATTTCTCCCTCTCAATTAATATTTATTTTAACCCTAATTTCAGGAACAATTTTATCTATTTCTTCCACTTCATGATTTGGGGCCTGAGCAGGATTAGAATTAAACCTTTTGTCTTTTATTCCTTTAATTATTACAAAGAATAATCAATATTCTTCTGAGTCTGCGCTTAAATACTTTCTTGTGCAAGCTCTTGGATCTGCTATTATTATTTTTTCAGCCTCAATTATATTAATTTCTCCCAGCTTCGCGCCACTTTGTTTGGCGCTTGCTCTTCTTCTTAAACTAGGAGCAGCTCCATTCCATTTTTGGTTCCCTCAAGTTATAGAAGGAATAAATTGAATCCAATCTATTGTACTTATAACTATTCAAAAAATTGCTCCTATACTTCTGCTCTCATATCTTACTTTTAATTACTTAGTCACAACTATTTTATTTTATGCAATTATTCTATCAGCAATCATTGGAGCAGTTGGTGGGATTAATCAGACTATACTTCGAAAAATTATAGCTTTTTCTTCTATTAATCACATAGCATGAATACTTTCTGCTATTTTAATTAGTGAAAATATATGAACAATATACTTTACTTTTTACTCTTTGATATCTTCTTCAGTAGCATTAATCTTTCACTTCCAACAGATTTTTCATTTTTCCCAAATTACTTCTAATAATATTTCCCCATTACCTAATAAGATTCTTATGCTATTATCTTTGCTTTCTCTAGGAGGACTACCTCCTTTTACTGGCTTTTTTCCAAAATGAATTTTGATCCAAGAAATAACCTCTAGTTATTTTTTCGTGCCCTTATTAGTTCTTCTCGCATCTACCTTGATTTCTCTATATTACTATTTGCGAATCTCAATTTCGACATTAGTTCTTTTTTCACCAAAATTGAAATGATCGTCTCCACACCGAAGACAAAGATTCTTTACCCCCTTAATAGCATTTATCAATCTTTTCGGACTTTTTGTCCCATCATTTTTATTATATTCTAAGATTTTAAGTTATTTAAACTAACATCCTTCAAAGTTGTCAAAAAAAGAAAATCTTTTAAATCTTAAAATACTTTCATTTAGATATTTTTTTTGTTAAGCCCCAGTGATATACACATCTTTAGATTTGCAATCTAACGTCTTAATAATTTCCACTATGCAGCCTAATAAGAAAGTTTAAACTTGTTTATAGATTTACAATCTATCGCCTATTCCTCAGCCACCTTATCACGCAACGATGACTCTTTTCAACAAATCATAAAGACATTGGTACCCTATATTTTATCTTCGGAGCATGAGCAGGCATAGTAGGAACTTCATTGAGACTGGTAATTCGTGCTGAATTAGGTCAACCAGGAAGCCTCATTGGTGACGATCAAATCTACAATGTAGTTGTAACCGCTCACGCTTTTGTAATAATTTTTTTCATAGTTATACCCATTATAATTGGAGGCTTCGGCAACTGACTTGTACCACTTATACTAGGAGCTCCAGATATAGCATTCCCTCGTATAAACAATATAAGATTTTGACTGCTCCCCTTTTCCTTAACATTATTATTAACAAGAGGAATAGTAGAAAGTGGAGTAGGAACTGGGTGAACTGTCTACCCTCCACTCTCAGCAGCAATCGCTCATGCTGGCGCTTCTGTTGATTTAGGAATTTTCTCGCTTCATCTAGCTGGAGTCTCATCTATTTTGGGTGCAGTAAATTTTATGACAACTGCTATTAATATACGAAGAAAAGGTATAACAATAGACCGAATACCCTTATTTGTGTGATCAGTATTTATTACAGCAGTTCTTTTGCTACTTTCCCTTCCTGTTCTAGCAGGAGCTATTACTATACTTTTAACAGATCGAAACTTAAATACTTCATTCTTCGACCCAGCAGGGGGAGGAGACCCAGTTCTCTACCAACACTTATTCTGATTCTTTGGGCATCCTGAAGTTTATATTCTTATTCTCCCTGCCTTTGGCATAATTTCTCACATTGTTACACAAGAATCCGGGAAAAAAGAAGCCTTTGGAACTCTAGGAATAATTTATGCTATGATAGCAATTGGAATTCTTGGTTTCGTTGTTTGAGCACACCACATATTTACCGTAGGTATGGATGTTGATACACGAGCTTACTTTACTTCCGCCACAATAATTATTGCAGTTCCTACAGGAATTAAAATTTTTAGATGACTAGGCACTCTCCAAGGTACTCAAATTAATTATAGCCCATCTCTTCTCTGAGCCTTAGGTTTTATTTTTCTCTTTACAGTTGGTGGTCTTACAGGAGTAGTTCTTGCTAATTCGTCTATTGACATTATTCTTCACGACACATACTATGTTGTTGCTCACTTTCATTATGTTCTGTCTATAGGCGCAGTTTTTGGCATCTTTGCAGGAATCGCCCACTGATTTCCCCTATTTACAGGCTTATCTATAAATCCTAAATGATTAAAAATTCACTTTTTAACTATATTTACTGGTGTAAATATCACTTTCTTCCCTCAACATTTCCTAGGATTAAATGGAATGCCGCGACGATACTCTGACTATCCTGACGCATTCACTGCATGAAATGTTTTATCTTCTATTGGATCAATAATTTCTCTTGTAGCCGTTCTTAGATTCATTATTATTGTATGAGAAGCCTTGGTAGTTAAACGAACAGTTATATTTTCTTTATTTTTACCTACTTCAATTGAATGACAGCATGCTTACCCTCCAGCTGATCACAGTTATATAGAAATTCCTATAATCACTAACTACTAAAATGACAGATAGACGTGCAGGATTTAAGTTCCTGTTAGGGAAAATTATTTCCTTTTAGTAACGGCAACATGAGGTCACCTAGGATTCCAAGACAGCACATCACCCCTTATAGAGCAACTTATTTTCTTCCATGACCATACTATAGTTGTGCTAATTTTAATTACTACTTTTGTTAGCTATATAATAGCCCCTATATTCCCCAATGCTTTTGTTAATCGTTTCCTCCTTGAAAATCAAACAATTGAAGTAATTTGAACAATCCTTCCTGCTATTATTCTTATCTTTATTGCTTTACCTTCACTTCGGTTACTCTATCTTCTAGATGAAGTTAATAATCCTAGAATCACTCTTAAAACAATTGGGCATCAATGATACTGAAGATATGAGTATTCAGACTTTCTACAAGTAGAGTTTGATTCCTACATAACCCCATCTAACGAACTAGATTTGTCTGGATTTCGACTCTTAGACGTAGACAACCGAACTGTGCTACCTATAAATACACAAGTTCGTATGTTAGTAACTGCAGCTGATGTTATTCACTCTTGAACTGTCCCAACTCTAGGAGTAAAAGCAGATGCAATCCCCGGTCGTCTTAACCAAATTAGATTTATGGTTAATCGCCCCGGATTATTTTTTGGGCAATGTTCAGAAATTTGTGGGGCTAACCATAGATTTATACCAATTGTAGTAGAAAGTGTGTCAGTCTCAGCCTTTTTAAATTGAATCTCCTCCTCATCCGATCTATCACCCGATGACTGAAATGCAAGTATAGGTCTTTTAAACCTATCATAGTAGAGGCACCTACTTCTGGTGGAAAAAGTTAGTTAATTAATAATATGAGCTTGTCAAGCTCAAGTAATTCCGTTGGAATACTTTTTGATGCCTCAAATAGCACCTCTTTTATGGTTAAATCTATTTTTTATATTTCTTATTGGGTTTCTTTTATTTTAAACTGTTTTATAAAATCCCCGCTTAAAATATCCGCTTCAATTGAATTAAAGACTCAACACCAAAAAGCCTGAAAATGATAACAAGACTATTTTCTATTTTTGAACCTTCTTCAAGAATCTTCTCTTTATCAATTAATTGACTATCAACTTTTTATTCCTTATCTTTATTGAGCTGCACCCTCACGTTGAGCATTAGTTTGGTCCAAAATTATGCAACTTCTTCACAATGAGTTTCAAGCTATCTTAGGACAAGCCACTAAAGGTTCAACTATTTTATTCATTTCTTTATTTAGATTTATTATATTTAATAATACTCTCGGGCTTCTCCCATATGTGTTTACTAGATCCAGACACCTTGCGATAACTCTTGCGCTTGCTTTACCTTTATGGCTAACTTTTATTTTATTTGGTTGAATCAACCATACCCAATATATACTCGCTCATATAGTTCCTCAAGGGACGCCAGGGCTTCTAATACCATTTATAGTGTTAGTAGAGACTTTAAGAAATATTATTCGACCAGGAACTTTAGCCGTTCGACTAGCAGCTAATATAATTGCAGGGCATCTTTTGTTAACACTTTTAGGTAATATAGGTCCTTCCTTGTCTTTGACTTTAGTGTCATTTTTAATGTTAGCTCAAATCCTTCTTTTAATACTAGAATCTGCTGTTGCAATGATTCAATCGTATGTATTTGCTGTCCTAAGGACTTTATATGCTAGAGAAGTTAACTAATGTCATCATCACACGGACACCACGCTTACCATTTAGTCGATATAAGACCCTGACCTTTAACAGGGTCAGTGAGAGCCATAATACTAACCACAGGGCTTGTTAAGTGATTTCACCAATTTAACATAGACTTGCTACTTCTAAGGTTTTTAGCTACTATTTTAACAATAATTCAATGATGACGAGATGTAACACGTGAGGGGACCCACCAAGGGCTCCACACCCAAGTTGTAATAAAAGGGCTTCGTTGAGGAATAATTCTATTTATTGTATCAGAAGTATTGTTCTTTTTCTCTTTCTTTTGGGCATTTTTTCATAGTAGACTTTCTCCAACAATTGAAATTGGGATGTGTTGGCCACCAGTTGGAATCCAACCTTTTAATCCTTTCCAAATTCCGCTTTTAAACACAACTATTCTTTTGTCCTCCGGAGCTACCGTAACATGGGCACATCATGCTATTACAAGATCAAATCACTCAGAAGCAATCCAAAGTCTTGCTTTAACTATTTTTTTAGGATTATATTTTTCAGCTCTTCAAGCTTTCGAATATGCAGAAGCTTCTTTTACAATTGCAGACTCTGTCTATGGGTCTACTTTTTTTGTAGCAACTGGTTTCCATGGGCTTCATGTTATCATTGGAACTTTCTTCTTAGCTATTTGCTTCTACCGACTTTATAAATGTCACTTTTCTTCGGACCATCATTTTGGTTTTGAAGCAGCTACTTGATACTGACACTTTGTAGATGTTGTATGACTATTTTTATATATCTTTATCTATTGATGAGGGGGATAATTAATTTTTTAATATAACAAGTATATTTGGCTTCCAACCAAAAAGTCTAGAATTTCTAGAAAAATTAATTTTCATTATATTTATTGTAGTTTCAACAACTTTTGTAATTAGATCTGTAGTTATAATCCTTGCCTCGATCTTGTCAAAAAACTTATTACAGATCGAGAAAAAAAATTCCCCATTTGAGTGTGAATTTGATCCTAAAAGCTCAGCACGACTTCCTTTTTCTTTACGCTTCTTTTTAATTGCAGTTATTTTCTTGATTTTTGACGTAGAAATCACTCTCTTACTTCCTCTTGCTTCAATTATTCACTTAACAAATATATTTTATTGGGCTCTTACTGGGGTTTTATTTTTATTGATTCTGCTTTTTGGACTCTACTATGAATGACACCAAGGTGCCTTAGAATGATCCTATTAGAGCTATATTCAATTTATGATTTATGAGTTGCATTCATAAGGTGTTTTTATAAACTGGCTTTAAGATTAAAAAGCGAAGTATTGCACTTAGTTTCGGCCTAAGGTTTGATCTGATGTAGATCTTTAATCTTTGAAAGAAGCCAAAATAGAGGCCCATCACTGTTAATGATGAAACTGGATTTTATATCCCTTTCAAGGAAATATTTATGTCAAAAAAAGAAACTTCTAACTTCATTTTAAGCGGTTGAATTCCGTTTATATTTCTTTTTTATAGTGTAAATAACACGCTACATTTTCGTTGTAGAACTGAAGTACTAACTTCTAAAAATTTTGATTGATTACAAAAAATTAGATTTTGATTAAGAAATTTTTACTTACAGACAAATTTGCCACCCTTGCTGCTTCAAAGCAAAATTCTGATCTTAAATTATGTAAGTAAATTATGATAAAAAATACAACAATTACCCAGAATAGAAACCTTTTTATGTAAATCCTTACACTTCTACTTTGAGAAACTTGAAGGTATCCTGATTGAGATATAACATTAGAATATAAACCTTGACCCCCAAAATGTTCGGATCATCCATAGTCACCAACCTTCATACATGCACCTGCAGTTTTTAATCTAATATAATTTAAATTAAATGTAGATAGAAAAGGTATAAATCACATAGACCCTATAAACACTACTTTACTATAACTTTTTAGTCTACGCAATCTATAGTTTACACTTATAATATTTAAAAGATAGCCAATTAAAGCACCTAACACCCTTAATGCTAAAGCCAACACTTTAAACGTGAAAGTTAAACAAATTATATATGATTCAGGGAAGATCACCCAAGACAAAAAAGCTCCGCCCGTAACGCCACCAATACTCAACCTTATCATCGATCTGGTTATAACAACACTTTTATCGTTAACTTGGCTTATTCTACTCAAATTAAATAAACCCGTCAAACTATAATAAACTAAACGAAATCTGTAACAAACAGTTAATCCTGTGGCCAAAGCATATAAAATGAAAGCCAATAAATTAATATTTCTTATAAAAGCTTTGACACATTACCCACATTACAGTGCTATCACGAATTCATCTTACTTTCGCTCCAGTAAATCGCGACTTCGTACTATCATGAAAAAGTTCGTAACACTGTCTCTGAAGCTCTGCAGTGTTGTTCACCAAGACACACACACACACACACACACACACATGTAATAAGTCATTTATGTCCAATGTATATTTTCAGCCTTCGGGCTGCAAACTTTTTCAATAAACCGTTTATTATTATTATTATTACACACACACATAAACACAAATACACACACACTCACACACTAGGGTATAGCATTGTCATTCTTAGTCATATAAACGCCACGTTTGTCACCAGCCAGAGGATATGACATGCTGTTTTCTGGCCACCGGGGTGTGTAAATACACGTGCCCCACCCCACCCCCAGGGATGAGCTTAATTCAAAACAAATGTCATGCATCCGTAAAATAAAACCGTTTGAATTATTTGTTGTAAAAAATAGAAATATATGGAAAACTATATCAAAAGGCTTTAAGTCGCCATCCCAAAGAAACGCATAATGATATAGCAGAACCATCCTGAACCATGACAGACGATTAAAAAGAGTTTATGTTGCTGTAATACATGACATGATCCTTTGAACCCAGTACGTCCAATTGTTCAGATGACTTTAAATAAACTTATTCTTTTAAAAGTGTTCTATGTAACAATCTTTAATATAAGTCACATCTCCCACACTCGTCTAAAGGATCAGGAGGCCCCCGGGATGTAAAGTCAATACACAGTATATATTTAATTTATCTATAGATTTATAATTAACTTTCTCACAGCTCTACAGGTACTGTCCTCATTGATTCATTAAGTCACTTATATTACACTAAATAAAACTAATTTCAAGTAGATTTAACTGACTCACTGACAAAATCGTCACTGGTAATACTTTATCTGATAATGAAGCAACCGATTGTGTGTGGGTGTGTAGGTGTGTACACTATATATATATATATATATATATATATATATATATATATATATATATATATATATATATATATATATATATATATATATATATATATATATATATATATGCTGATAACCACAAGGAAAGAAGAAAACACGAAGTTCCCAAGCGCTTTCGTGAGTACAGACTAGTCTGTACTCACCCCTGAAGATGTGAATTACACGAAAGCGCTTGGGAACTTCGTGTTTTCTTCTTTCCTTGTGGTTATCAGCATATACCTAGATCACGCGCACCTACAGTGATTTACTTGCATATATGTATATATATATATATATATATAAATATATATGAGTATATATATATATATATATATATATATATATATATATATATATATATATAAAGCAGTAGTAGGTGGAAGGCAGCTATCAAACAAGGAGGAACTACCATCTGGGAAGATATTGGAAACATAATGTATTGTCTAATGGTAGACTCTGCTGCCATACAGCATCACAAAAATTGTGACCAAGTCCCAGATTGCTGATCTGAATTTCTGCCTCATTTACACACAATTGCAGGGTCTCAATTGTGTATCTTACTTTGACAACACAACATACAGTACTGTATATTGTTTCTCACTATAGTGAGTAATTAAATCCTTTAAAAATTAAAAGGATTAATAGCTATTAATCCTTTTATTTTTTTATTTATGATCCTTCTATTATTATTGTTTTTATTATTATTATTATTGTTATTATTATTATTATTATTATTATTGTTATTATTATTATTAGTAGCAGTAGTAGTAAACATTAGGATCTTTGATCCCATGGCCACATGTCACCATTACTTAGCTCTCGATGCTGCACACAGGAGTAACAAGAAAGACAAGATAAGGGCATACGGGGAGAGAATTCAGAACATTGATCAAGGCAGCTTCACGTCTCTAGTGTTCACTACCTCTGGTGGGATGGGACTAAGTTGAGTTAGTGGACTACTACTACTCCTAATAATAATTAATAATAATAGTAATAATAATAATAAAATAATAATAGTAATAATAATATAATAATAATAATAATAATAATAATAATAATAATAATAATAAAAATAATAATAATAATAATAATAATAATAATAATAATAATAAAATAATAATAATAATAATAATAATAATAATAATAATAATAATAATAAAAAATAATGATGATGATGATTACGATAATGATAGCCGTGATAATAATCATGATAATGATAATTATTATAATAATAATAATTCATCAGTAAAATCGTCATACAATTTGTTTGGCATATATACTTGTAGAGCAGGTATGCAGTTTAGCAAGTAAAGGAAAAGCAGGAGGCACATACGTTCACTTTTTTCTACTATTCTGAAATTGCGAACACAGCTCTCCTGTGACCAACACCTTTCATTTTTTCACTTGAACCAAATCGAAATCTAATTCTGACGTCCATATTGGACAAATCCAATGTGACCTCCATGCATATCTTAACTTTTGAACCACAACAGGTAATGTTACAAATAATATGTCTTTTGGGAGGTTAATGAAGACAATTATTTAAATACTTATAAGATTCAAGTCAAGGTCACGTGTCAAGGTTAAGGTCAACGTCTTTTTTGGCTTTAAACTTGATATTGGGAACATCCTGATAATCAGCCATATATTAGTCTGTTACGAACCCCTCCACCGATTGTCTTCATCTACCTACCCAGCACCACGAGCAACGCCATCTAGGGACGAAACACGAGTATGGGTCGTCTTAGTTACCACTCCCGGGTTTCCCTTCTCCATATCCTGGTTGTTGCGTCACTTCCGCCTCAGTCTACTTTGTCAGCTCCAATTCGAGGAGAGGACACTTCACTCTGGGAAGCGACCACAGGATCACCTATCCTGGAAACCTACGGCACAGTGACTATTTACCGTCTTCTACCATACTCAGCCTTGCCCGTCAGCCATCTCAGCTCCTCACTTAAGTATTTGTAATCTTGTATTGCCTCTCCCCCCTCCACATTGCTTCACTATTGTTTTATGTTTTATTACTATGTATATACTGTTCGTGTTTAGGTTAAGTTTGGTTAAGGGTAGTTTATAAGCTGAATATTTTGTTAAGGAATTTATGGTACTTTATTATATACAACAAAAACTCGCATCCTTTGTCTACCCTTTTATGTCCGATTGTCTTTGTTTTTTTTTTGTTGTTACCTGTTGGGATCTGGGTAGACGTATAACTATATTCTAAATCCCCAACTCGTAACAAGTCTAACAAAAGTTCATAAATATCAAACGTATTTCTTGATACATCACACACACGCAAGTTGCGAGTATTAGACAAAGAGAACGCTATGCACTCCAGGTGTCACTAGTCTTTTTGTTGCTACTCAAGCAGGAGGCCTACTATGAGTACTCAGCAAACGTTCAAGATACTCCTGAGTCATTTGCGCTCTGGAACAAGAAACAGTCGGACTCAGTTCACATGTTCACATGTGACCAAGCTCGAGCTGCTGATGTGTCGGGTTGTGCGCTCCTTGGGAGGGAGACTTCCAGCTCTACGTGAGGTTCTGGATGAGCTCTTCCCTTGGTTCTTCGTGTTGGACCACAAGAACTATGCTCGTTGGCGCCTAGTCCACGCCAAGGACATGGTTGAGCTCCATGTATGAGGAGTTCATAAAGGGCAAATTTGTCGTTCAGCTCTCCTCTCACAAGTTCTCACTGATGGCCAAAGACCAGTCTCATGAGCAGAGCAACAAGAAGCTGCAGGCAAGTGGCGGCCTGTCAGATCCGTATGATGATGCAGACGCCATCGCTCTCATGCTGGCTGGCCCCGACTCGGTGAGGCTTTTAGATGAGTTTGAGGATGCGAGCCTTTCTCACCCATCAACCGCTCATCACGAAGAGCCTCGCTCTCTCCAAAGTTCGTTAAGGATGTCAAGTCCTTCATGAGTGTCCTGAAAAAGCAGGGCAACCCTTTTCTAGAAACTGGTGATGAGTTCATGGCTCTTGACACTGGTGATGTAATTTCTGACACCATCTCTCGCAAAAGCATGTATACGTTCGAGAATCATCCTGACACCAGGTCAAAGAAGCACGAAAAAACAGGGATGCTGAAAAAGAATGTTGCCCTGGTCACTTACCTGTTTCTGTCACTTCAACGTGAGCTTCTTCTCTCGTTGACCATAGAATGTTCAGATCAGGCACCAAGTCTGGCATCTTGAAATGCCTGAGTGTCCCTGCAACCCCAGGAGCTGCTGTCCGTTATGTCACAGTCCACGTATTGTACGTGGCAGCTGGGCTGAGGCCGACACGATCAGCCACATTCAAAGTTAATGTGTCAACGCACCTGGTATCAGTGTTGAAAAATCAGCTGAGAGAGACTGGGGCCTCACGGCCACAGGATAGAATAGAACGGGATCTTGGAGCACCAGTGGGACCCAGAGGCCCACTGGCATATAGACACGTCTGCCCCACATCAAGCAGACATGCTTACAAAGCTCCAATAAGATCCCAACGGTGGAATAAGCAGAAGAGATGGCCAACACAGAAACCCAACGACTACACAGGCGGGTGAAGGCAAAGCAAGATGGACAGGCTACTTAGGTGAAACCCAACAAACTGGGCTATCGGCAGTCCATTGTAACTCACCCTCTCCCCAGATGTTGCAGCTACCTGCACCACCAGATCAGGCAAAGGGAGAGCCTAGATGTATGACTGCGGCCTGCGCTCCTGCCTCACCACATAAATCAACTCACGTGCAGTCATCATCCAGCTCATCTTACTTTTCATCATCATCAGAATCCTTAGACCCCAAAAAATCTTATCGTGACAGACGAGTGGCGACGGGGAGAGGCAGAGATGACTGTTGGGAGTCTCTAGTCAAAACTCTGCCTATGGGCGACATACTGTAGATAAGAGGCTCGTTTATGAACTGGGATCAAGCTACTCTGCTCACCCCACATGGGGAGAGGGCTAGAAAAGGTGCCCTAAACATAGCCTGCCTAAAAAAAACAACCGGAATGGGCAACCGTACCCAGTACGGTCATACTGATGTGGTCAGAAACATAAAAACAGATCAGGACCCTTCTGGATACTTGCACAAATGAACGTCTTGAAAGAAGAACCGCCCTTTTGGCAAAAGAGCTGGCTAGGTATAATATCAACATAGCAGCCATTAGTAAATCCCGGTTCCCAGACGAGGGTCGACTCACAGAACGGGGCTCCGGTTATACCATCTTCTGGAAGGTTAAGCCTGCTGCTGAGAGAAACCGCATTTTTGGATTTGGCTTTACCATTAGCCAATCCATCCTACTTAAGCTAACTGAAATATCTGTTGGGGTCAACGAGAGCCAGATGAAGCTCCGAGTCCAACTGACTTACTCACGTCATGCCTTACATCATCAGTGCACAATACCCAACACTAGCTGCAGAGGATAACATCAAAGAGGTCTTTTACGCCGACGTTGACAGGGTACTAACCTCTATTTCCAGAGAAGATAAGGTTGTCCTCCTCGGTGACATCAATGCCAGAAATGGCAGAGATGCTTACTTATGGAAGAGAACCATAGGGAAAAATGGAGTGGGTAAGTGTAATTCTAACGTCCTGAACACAACTTCACTGTCACCAACATCTTGTTAAGGCAAGCCAACAAGTTCAAGGGTTCTTGGCAACACCCAAGATCCAAACATTGGAATCTCATCGACCACATCATTGTCAGAGAAAGAGATCGCCGAGATGTCCTCATCACTCGAGCCATGCGTGGCTCAGACCACTATGACACAGATCATCAGCTCGTCAGAGCCAAACTCTCCCTTCACGTCGACCCAAAACAGCGAAGGCAAGAAGCCTCCAGAAGAGGTTTTAACACCAAGCGACTGGAGGATCAAGTAATAGAACATGCTTTCAGAGAGCAGCTCGAAGATGGACTAATAAACAACCCAACAACAAACAACTTAATTCCAAATGTCGAATGGGGTATCCTTGACACTGTTATCACAAAAACCTGCAGCGAGACCGTCAGGCAGATCAAAATAAAACACCAGGATTGGTTTAATTAAAATAACAAGGAAATAGACGTACTCGTCAATGGTAAAGATGCTGCCTTCACTGATTGGCAGAACAGCCCTAAGTCTCGGACGAAAGCTGATACCTTCTGCCAGAAGATGGCGATGGCTCAGCGCGAACGTCGCAATCTAAAGAACGAATGCTGAAAAAAATGAATCATGTGAGAAGCAAAAATTAACGGATTGACACAATATGCCTGAATTTTTAAATTTCAGTGGTACGGCCCCTCTCCACTCATCCGAAGATAACTCTCTAATCAATGACGAAGAAGGCATCCGTCAGCACTAGAAAAAGAACTACCATTCGGTGCTGAGCCAGAGCACCGATGTGGATGCCCTGACTTCCCAGCTGGTCCCTCAGCACCGAGAATTGACCCACCTTAACTATCCTCCATCCCATGATGAGGTAGCTATTGCTATTAAGCAGATGAAAATAAATAAAGCCACAGGGCCTGGGGGAATCCGAGCCCAGGTGTATCAATCAGGAGGACCTCTGCTTACCAGCCGTCTCCACTCTCTCCTGGAGAATATATGGGAAAATCAGGAAATCCCTCACGATCTTAAGGACGCCTTCATCAATATTTATAAGAACAAGGGAGACTGGTCAGATTGCGGCAACTATCACAGGATCTCGCTGCTGCCCATAGCTGGCAAGATTGTCGGCCGAATCTTCCTGAGGCGGAAAAACTCCTCCCAGAACCTCAATGTGACTTTCGACCATCACATGACACCAATGACATAATGTTTGCTGGCCGCCAGATAAAGATAAAGTGAAGAGAGCACTGTCATGACTTGCAATATGGTATAACATAAGTTGATGAACTACTTACTCAATTCAGCCGGCACTGGAGATAATTAAAGGTTGGTCACTTGACTCTATATACTGTGGTATCCATCCATATGTTACTGGGGGCCCCCCTTTTTAGGTTAATGTATTAGTTAGGAAGGGAAATGGAAAGAGATGTTTTCCAAGTTAAATTTATTTAGCAAAGACTTGATATGAAGTCACATGTGTTCGCCCTATTTCTAACTAGAGATACCGTGGTGGGAAAAGGAACTCACTGTACACCTGTACGACTACAGAAAAAACACATTAAAATACACGTTACCGTGACCCAGTACGACACTCACAGGTCCATCCAGGAATCTCTACCCTCTATCACACCCAATGTTAAAGCTGTCTGTGCTTCCAACTCTGCTGCTAAGCACAGATTATGAGTGTCCAATCAGAGCCTGTTTTTGTCCAAATATTCTTCTGTTCTATTTATTTGATTGGTTAGTTTGAGGTATGGGCGGAGCTAACCTCATGACTCCTGATACAGGCCTACATCTGTTTTTCCTTGAGCCTGTAGCTAATTGAGTCCATTCTGGTCTGACAAGTACTATAAACATTCTAACGGTCGCTTACGTGGGTGTATGGGCATGTGTGGGTGTTCCTGTTTATCCCTCAGTCAAGAGGGAAGCCCTGTGGCGGACCCTCAGTCACTTTGGTTGCCCACCAAAATTCATCGCCATTGTGAGGCAACTCCACAATGGCATGAACGGCAATGTCCTGCACAGTGGCACCCATTCTTAGTTCTTTCCCATGAAAACGATGGTAAAACAACGATGTGTACTTGCACCAACTCTTTTCCATTTTCTTGGCTGCCTTCCTTACTCGTGCCAGTGTCATTGCCAATACCGGATGAAGGGGCCACTTCCATCACTGAACTTCATTATGCAGACGACCCCACCCTCGTCGCTCACACTGAACGCGACCTACAGGAGATCCTGAACATCTACTCAGAAACGTATGCGCACCTCGGCCTTGAGGTGAATATACGTAAGCCTCAGATTTTATTTCAGCATGCTCCTCGTTCAGCCACACCTCCAACATCCATCCAGCTTAACGGTACTACCCTCTGTAATGTTACCCACATTCAGTATCTTGGCTCCCACCTGTCCACCACCCCAGACATCGATGAAGAGATCAACATCGGATCAGATGTGTATCTCAATCTTTTGGCAGACTCCGTACCCGTGTCTTCAGCTGTAGGGAGCTGAAATTATCTAAAAAGCTGTACATATATCGATTAGCGGTCCCCCCCACCCTGCTGTATGGCAGTGGGACATGGGTCACTTACAGGAGGCACCTCAAGGCACTTCAAAACTTTCACCAGCGTAGTCTACGTTCCATCCTCCGAGTTCGCTGGGAAAACAAGAGAACAAATGCCAGTATTCTTGCTGACACCCACATGGATAACAGAAGACTGCCAAAACAGATACTTTACAGTGACCTAACGATTAGTAAACAGGCAATGAAAAAGGTATAGGGATAGTCTTAAGATAAACCTGAAAAAGTGCCAAATCGAGCCCCACACCTGGGAGACGATCACTCCACACCGTAACTCTTGGAGGAGCAGCACACTACGTGTCAATACTTTCGAGCTAGCCGACTGCATACCGAAGCAGACGAGCGCTAACACCGGAAAAACGCTGCCGTCGCCCCTCCCGCACTAGAAGTAACCCTTCACACGGGCAACATTTGTGGACAGCCCTGCCAGTCCGTACCGGCCTCTCGAGTCACCTCAGAGCTCACCAACGAAGGTGACATCTTTAATAACTGATATCATTGTCTCATAGCTGGATTATCGTCATACTCGATTCCTAGTTACAGTAAAGTAATAGTAGTGGTGTTGTTGGCGGTGGTGATAGTGGTGTTAGTGGCGGTGGTGGTAGTGGCGTTGATGGCGGTGGTGGTAGTGGTTTTGGTGAGGATGGTGGTAGTGACGGTGGTGGTTGTGGTATCGATGTAGAAAGTGGTAGCGGCGGTGGTAGTAGTGGTGTTGGTGTGGATCGTGGTAGCGGCATTTGCGGTTCTTGTGTGGGTGTAGATAGATGGTGGTAGTTGCTTGTAAGTGGTAAATGTGGTGCATTTGTTTGTGGCGGTGATTGTGACGTTGGTGGCGGTAATGTCAGTAGAAATAGTGGCGATGGTTGCGGGAATGAGGTGAGAGTTACAGATGCGTGAAGGGTGATGCTCGATGTGGGGAAGGAGACGTCACGCTCTCACGGTCATGGACGCTGTTCACAATATCCACCAGAGACAATCGGTCTCAACCTACTTGTATCACTCTACACTTCAGCCGTCGTCACGTAGGTACTCCCACTGAGGTCATCACATAGTCTGGATCACTGCCTGAGGTCATCACAGAGTCTGCTTGGGTCACTACTAGAAAACATCACATAGTCTGGGTCATTACTTGACCTGTTGAGTGATTTTGTTGACAGTAGGAGGAAGGGTCTTCGACAGGACGTTTCAGTGAGTGCTTTTAGATGTTTTTCAACCTTCCCTTTCTTTCATTTCTATTTTTCCTTCATTTCTACCTTCTTTCCCTGATCTCTACGCTTTGCCTTTCTTTCCTTTATATCTACGAGTTGCTTTTCTTTCCTTCCTCCCTTCCTTCCATCCTTTTTTCCTAAATTTTGACCTTCATAATCTGTCTATCCTTTCTTCCTTCAATATGTCTCTTTTTCATCATTTATAGCCTTTCTTTAATTTTCTTCCTTCTCTCCTCCCTTCCTTCCTCCCTTCCTCCCTTCCTTCCTTCATACACTAATTTTTCTTTCTTCTCCCATCATTCTTTTCATTTCTTTCTCCTTGCATTATTTCAGGAAAAAGGAATGAAAAGAAAGATGGAAGGAATAAAAATGTGTAATGTACACTTGCCTCTGTGTATAACAATAGTCATGTTTTATGTACAGTACGTAATGCCTTTTCCGTGTCTTTACTTGTTTGTGAGTGAGTGGTGAGGCGCATATGTAGTAAAAAGACGGGCTTGTGTCCTCATTACTGTTCTACTCTGTGTGTGTGTGTGTGTGTGTGTGTGTATGTATCTACGGACTTTTGAGTCAGTGCGAGTATTCTGTGACAAGGTTACTGTGACAAGGTTACTGTGACTTTAGTGTCCGTACAGATATATGGAGGCTATTACTTCTGTGGCCGATAATGTATTGCAATTATGTGTTTTGGGCGTGACCAATATGGTTAAACTATAGCGGTGCAGTGGTTTGTATATCTACGAAAATTGTTGTAGTCATCGTGGTCAAAGAGAGAACAGAAGATCCGACGAAAACCTGCCAGAGGAGGATTGGAATTTAACACAAGGATTTAGAACCAGGTGATATTATACTACTTTATATTTTCCTGATACTGCATCCGACGGGTTGGAACCTTCAGTAATAAGATATACAGGTTTATGTTATTGAAAGACTCACTATTACATCTATGACCCAAAAATTTATATCTCAAGTTAGAGGATTTTTTTTCAATTTCAAAAATTGAGGTGAAAGATAAGTTGTCTTAACTAATCACACGAAGGTAATTGTAAGGTGGCACATGATTACTAATGTTATTAATACCACTGAATCCAAGGCTGGGGAAAATTAACATCAGATCTTGTTCATCTTGCTCCATCCTCTTCTTGGTACGTAATTTAAGCTGTTGTAATAAAACCTTTAATGTCGTAGAAACCAGCGTCACCGGCGAAGGGGGGGGGGGGGGGAGGGGGCATCATCTTCACCATACCATGCAGCGTAGCCCGATGATTTAGGAGGCGAAAACCTTCAACCTAAACACTTTTCTTTTAAAAAACCCTGGAGTAAAAATATCGAATTCCAGGAATGGATATGATACATTCATATAAATAGATCCCACATTGTTTAAACGAACGAAATTCAGTTGACCAGAAAATGGCGATGGGAGTTGGTCAGGATGGGACAGTGAAGAATCAGTGGTTGGGTCTTTTTTAGAAGTACTCAAATACTCCCAATAGTATGTGATAAATGGCATTACTCCGAAAGACACCGCCTGACGTATATAAACCGGTCGAGTCTGAGAGTCATATATTTCGGCCGAAATTGCCGAAAGGCGAAGAGGCCAGATATCTGAGATGTAGGAACAAGGTTCATAATGTAGGCGTAAAAAAAGCTACTGTTTATTTTTAAGCCAAATGTTATGTAAGAACAGGAAATTTCCGAAATGCGAATAACACTATCAGATAATAGGACCTCATAAACGCCTAAATCCCGAACTTTATATGACTCGGACATTGATATGGAAGGTTTCAAAGGGTGGTGTAACAGGGAGGGTGGGGGCGAGGGGGGGGGGGGGTTGAGTGGATGGGGAAGAGGGCTGGGGTCATTTCTGAAGCTGACCATACCCTGCCCAGTATACCGTATACTGGAGACAACGTCCCACATCATAAAAGAAAAGTAACAAAACCAATTGTGACCCAAACTTTAGTGGATATCACTATATGATCTGTTAGTTTGAGTCAAGGTAACAGTGTTAGTTGCTTTAACTTTCGGTGATTAATATCAAACGGTGGTATAGCAGTGTTGTAGTCAACTAGGTGAACAAAATTCCTAGAACCTAGATGAAACACAATTTCCAAGATATTTTGGTGAACACAATTTCCTAGGATCGAGACACATATGTCAAATTATTTAATTGTTGTTGACCTTTTTATGCACTTAAAGACCTTAGTTGTTGGAGAGCACTAATAACATTATCGGTATAACACAAACAAGAAGGACGTGGGTGAATGCACCTTGTTGGAATTCCCTTCCAGCGTAAAAACTTATAACCTGGAGGAAAAAGCCTTTGAATTATTGAATTGATAAAGAGAATTATTATATTGGCCAAGTTATATTTGTTAGTCATTCATCTTTATGTTTAAAGTTTAAAACGAGGTGGAGGAGGAGGGGGAGGGGTCAACGTCAGGCTGGGTGATGATGGTGTGTAATAATTGTTATACTGCTAATTATTTTCACTTCTATATCACATGTCTTGGGGTAACTTGAAATTTCCTAAAAAATCTATAAGGCTGAAATACCACCTGATTAAAATGTTGGGAGAAAATTAATGAAATATTATAAAACTATTCTTAGAACCGAAAACATTAATTCATTACATCCCGAGATGATGCAGGTTACGTGCGTCATGACATCCAGGATGCTCGATGAGTGGCCCGACTTTGTGCAGTATCCCAAGTAACCGGACAAGTCTTTCCCAGTATCCTCGGTGAGTGGTCTAGCGGTAAACCTCATTCCAATGTAAACATAACGGCGACCGGAATAAGCTTAACGGATAACCTTCACCGCAGGTACGTTTCCCAGTGTGGTGAGCCGACGTCTCAACCTCTGTATAGTGAAGCGCCACTTAACCAAAAATATATTTACGTATATCTTTGCAAATACTGTATTCATTTAATATCCGTTTTCTCTAATGTTTAGATAGCAACTTTTCTGATTACAGCTTCCAGCTTTCCCCAATATGCGTTGTCTCTATCCAGGGAGAAATGAGAAAGAGAGAGAGAGAGAGAACGTGTAGTAGCATAAACAACTTTGTCACAACTCCACCCTATATACCAATCTGCCACTCCTTAACTTGTGTGTGTGCGTGATTTGGCGTGTATGTGTGTATGTGTGATATATCTGTGTGCACATGTTTGTATTGTGTTTTAGTGTGTACGAATGTTCTTGTATGTGTATATGTTTATTTATGAATGGGTCTGCTTTTGTTTGTATCATGGATATTATATAATAGTTATTTGTTTCATCACACCCTTTCCTCGACGTTTCAAGGGAAGTTATCCAAATGTTTCTAGAATAATCATTAAGTTTCTAGGCATTCCACTTTTTTCAGGTTTCCCACAATTTCTACATATTTTTTTTTCTCCACATCACTCTAACGAGCCTTTTCCTTACACACTGTGATATCTTCTCTCTCACTATCTGTGTTTATTGTTTTGGGCTATGAATTTCTTCCGGAGTTTCTTCGTCCAATTTTCTCTGTTTGTGTTATTCCTTTTTAGTGTTTTCTCTCTGTTCGTCGATCCGTTTTCTCTTATTACTTGGGGGGGGGGGGGGGGGTGAGGAGAATGGCACGATTCGTCGTCGTTCTGACAACTCGTAATTTCTCTTCTTCACTGTGGCATACTTATACTTTGTGTGTGCGAACATTTTTACTCGTTTATTGCAGTCGTTCTTTCGTTCTTGTTCTATTATTATTAGTGTGTTTTTGTTGGTGTTTGTGTTATTAATATTATCATTATTGCCATCCTTTTCCATATTTTTATTATTAGCATTACTATACTCACCATATTATGCTAATGACGTGGTGGCGATGTTGGTGGTGGTAGTGACAGAGTTAGTGGTAATATCAGGGGAGATGGAGGAGTGGTGTTGAAAGTGGTGGTAGAGATGGTGGTGGTGGTCGTAGTGATAATTGTGTGGGCTACCTGTCAGCACCTGAACGGGACGTGACCTGCGAGGAGTGGAGAAAGCCACTGGCTAGCCTGGACGCAATCAACACGCACACCCCGACAAACACACTATAAACTTGTGGCTGTTTGTCTCCTCGAACACTACCAGTCTACCAAGTGTTTGAAAGATAGGTGGTGGTGGTGAGGGTGATGATGGTGGTGGTGAGGGTGATGATGATGGTGGTGAGGGTGATGGTGGTGGTGGTGAGGATAATGATGGTGGTGGTGAGGGTAATGGTGGTGCTGGTCAGGAGATAGTGGTGGTGATGGTGATGGTGGTGGCGTTGAGGGTAATGGTGATGGTTGTGACGGTGTAGGTGAAGGTGGTGAAAGCGATGGTAGTGATGATGGTGACGGTGGTAATGGTGACGGTGATGAGGGTGATGGTGGGGGAAGATAATAAAATATATAGGTTAAATAAATTAAGTTAAGAATTATATATCCATTCCCTGTAAGTTATATTTTTTGCTATTAAAACAAAGTGGTGTAGGAAGACAGCAATATTCCCTTAAACATACTGTAAGTAGGTCAGTGACCATTTCCCCGTCAAGTGAGTTATTGGAGACCCAGCTGCGTCGCCTCAGGTGCTGCCGAGTGTTTGTGGTTGTGGGTGAAGCTGGCAGGTAAACCAAGATGTGTGCAGTACATATGCTCGGGTGTACATGAGAACTCTGTGTGACAGTAGATTGGGTTTTCCGTAAAAAGATAACACATGGAACAGAAACGACAGACGTAAAAGAAAATAAAGGTTACGAAAAAAGAATAAAAGTGTGAATAGAAAAGCTGAAGTAGTTAAACAGAGAAAAACTACTAAAGGAGAAAGACGATGTAAGAGAAACAATATATAAGCTAAGATGACCTACATCACCACACTACCTACACCACCCACCACCACACTACCTACACTACCTGGAACGCTGGAAAGTTTCAAAAGGAGGTTGGATAGATTCAGGGATGATAGAGAGTGGTAGTAACTCTCGACAGGAGCTGCCATGCACAGGCCAACCGGCCTAATCACAGGAGTAATATATAGACCTCCCAATCTTGATAGAGTCAATGAACGACTTATCTGGGATGAAATGTGCAGGGCTTCCATACACAACAAAGTCTGTATAGTAGGCGACTTTAACCTTGGCCAAATAGATTGGACTGACCTTACGGGTAACTCAGAATCAGAGGATTTTCTCGAGACGATCCAGGACTGTTTTCTAAGTCAACATATAACCGAACCCACATAGGGTAATAATATACTCGATTTAGTTCTGTCGAACAGAGAAAACCTCATTAGCAATGTCGAGGTAGGGAACAAACTTGCAAACAGCGATCACAAAGAAATTAGATTCCAGTTAGATTTTCAGGGCAGACTTAAGGAAAATTCCACTAAAGTACCAGATTTCAGAAGGGCAAACTTTGATAGTTTAAAGAGGCAGCTGAGAGAGGGGGTGTCGCCCTTGGCCGTGAACCTGACAGATGACTCAGACCTGATAACGAGATCTGAGATTGCCGAGTTCCACGACAATTTAAATAATGAGTTACTTAATACACAAAGGCAGAACATACCATACAAAAAACTCAGATCAGACAACAATGCCCTAAATGGATAAATAATTATTTAAAGAACATCAATGGCCAAAGGAAGGCTATAGGTAGAAGGATAAAGCATGGCGAAATTTACCTCCAGGATTATTATAAGATATTGGCGAGTAGGGTTAAAATCGAGATAAGGAAAACCAAGAGGAATAATGAGGTAAGGATAGCAAGGGAGGCGAAGACAAACCCCAAAGGATTCTACCAAATGTATCAAAATAAAACACGAGAAAAGATTGGACCAATACGGTCAGATACCGGCGAGCTCACTGATAACGACGGAGAAATGAGCAATAATCTGAATAAATATTTTTCAACAGTTTTCACCAGGGACAATTTAAACATGATACCCGAGGCACCGACTCTATTCAGAGATAACGAAGAAAGCAAATTAAGCGAGATAGTAGTGACTAGTAACGATGTTGTAAGCAAATAGACAAACTGAAGCCTAATAAGTCACCTGGTCCCGATGAGATATTTGCCAGAGTATTAAAGGAATGTAAGGAAGAGCTTAGTATGCCCTTAGCAAAGTTGTTTAACATGTCCTTAAAAACAGGTGTAGTACCAGAATCCTGGAGGATAGCGAATGTAATACCGATTTTCAAGAAGGGGGATAGATCACTATCCTCTAACTACCGCCCAATCAGTCTAACATCAATAGTAGGCAAATTACTGGAAGCAATCATTTCAAACTCTATTCGAAATCACCTGGAGAAGCACAGATTGATCAATGATTCCCAGCATGGCTTCACAAGTGGACGTTCTTGTCTAACTAATCTATTAACATTCTTTTCATCAGTTTTCGAATCGGTGGACGAGGGGCACAATTATGATGTGGTATATCTCGACTTTAGCAAAGCCTTCGACAGAGTCCCCCACGAAAGACTAATTAGAAAGGTAGAAGCACATGGCATCGAAGGTAACATCCTTAAATGGATTAGGGCGTGGTTACAGGACAGGTAACAGCGAGTGAGCATTAACTGCACTAAGTCCCATTGGAGCAACGTCACAAGTGGAGTTCCCCAAGGTTCAGTACTTGGACCAGTATTATTTATTATTTACATAAACGACATAGATATCGGCAGAGACAGCAACATAAGTAAATTTGCTGATGACACTAAAATAGGACGTGTTATTAAATCTGACGAGGACTCGGCAAAACTACAGGAAGATCTAAGCAAATTTTTCGAATGGTCTGAAAAATGGCAGATGAAATTCAACGTGGACAAATGTAAAGTACTCAGTATAGGAGATGTAAACAGGGAAACCAGATACCAGATGAACAACGATGCCATAGAGAAATTCCACTGAGAGAGAGATTTAGGAGTAATGATAAGCAGGAACCTTAAGCCAAGTAAACAATGTGTTTTTGCTCGTAACAAGGCTAATAAAGTACTTGGGTTCATACAAAGGAGTGTTAGTTACAAGACAAGCGAGGTCATCCTAAAACTGTATCTTGCGCCTGTGAGACCACACCTGGATTACGCAGTTCAGTTCTGGTCACCGTATTACAGAATGGATATAGAATCATTGGAAAGAATTCAGAGGAGAATGACAAGACTAACCCAGGGCATTAGGAGCCTTGAGTATAGAGACAGTTTAAAGCATCTTAATTTGCACTCCCTCGAGAGACGTAGAGCGAGGGGCGACCTGATAGAGGTGTATAAGTGGAAGTCAGGTCTAAACAAAGGGGACATTACAAAGGTACTCAATCTATCCAACCAGGAGCGAACTCATAACAATGGTTTTAAATTAGACAAATTTAGATTTAGGCGTGAAATAGGTAAACACTGGTTTGGAAACCCAGTAGTGGATGAATGGAACAAGTTACCAAATATCATCATTAACTCGAATACGCTAAATAGCTTCAAACATAGGTTGGATACTTATATGAGCAATAGGGGTTGGGTGTAAACGGGACTGCCCAGTATGGGCCAATAGGCCCGCTGCAGTTTCCTCCATTCTTATGTTCTTATGTTCTTATGTATTGCAGACTCCTTATTTTCTTATGTTCTTAGGTAAACCACCCACCACTACACTACCTACACCACCCACCACCACACTACCTACACCACCCACCACTACACTACCTACACCACCCACCACCATACTACCTTCACCACCCACCACTACACTACCGACACCACCCACCACCACACTACCTTCACCACCCACCACCACACTAGCTACACCACCCACCACCACACTACCGACACCACCCACCACCATACTACCGACACCACCCACCACCACGCTACCTACACCACCCACCACTACACTACCTACACCACCCACCACCACACTACCTACACCACCCACCACTACACTACCGACACCACCCACCACCATACTACCTACACCACCCACCACCACACTACCTACACCACCCACCACTACACTACCTACACCACCCACCACCACACTACCTACACCACCCACCACTACACTACCTACACCACCCACCACCACACTACCTACACCACCCACTGTATGTATATTATGTATGCTGGATTATATATCATGTATGTATATTATGTATGTGCTCCATTTATGTATTATTTATTCAGCCTAGCTAGCAGCGTGTGGCAATGTTATTTCCATATCCCACACGCTTAATTAATGTGCCTGGCGACGTATGGAAGCTGCTAATGTATCACTTGCCATACGTCGCCTATAGCAGTTGATCAAGGAGTCTAGCCGGGGAGAGTGCTGCTCCCCTTTGTGTACATACTCTTATCCAGTAAACCGAACCTACAAAACTATACAGGTGTTTGTGTTCTCTCCTGTATATAGAACTTATTATTCAGAACCTAACATGGCGCAGTGATCCGATCTTACTGGATAATTACGAGTGATAGCGCAAAGTTTGTGGAAAGCCGGCGACGGACTAGCTTGGGTCAACTCCCGCGCGTCATCTCTCCTCGAAGAATCTCAGCAACTTTGAGCAGTGTCAGTGACAGTGATTTTCTGTGAAGTGTTTAGTGCATTGTGTGTTTCGTGCCATTCATGTGTGACCTTGTTCTAAAGGATTCCCAAGGTATACGGCATGTTCTGGGCATTTGTGGGGAGTAGAGTTCAGTGCACCCGTCTCTGACCGCGTTCTGAGGGTAACTGGACTGACTGGGAGTCGCCGCGCTTCTCCCTTTCCCCCCCTCACAGCGCCGCCTCCACCCCCCCTCACAGCTGGGGCGAGACGCTTTACCCACCCGGGACACGCACATACATGTACTAACACTCGCTGACCGCGCGGCTTTTTTATATATATTTTATATATATAACCTACTTATCTGTGTATTTAATTAATTTTTTGTCTGAAATCTTGTTGATACGACGGGCTGACCGGTCAATACTGATTTAAGACATAGTACACAGATGAAGTAGTTATGTCTCACGCCTTACGTAGCCGTGGACCCAGCGTCTGGATGAGTCAGGCGGGTGATAGCCCCGCAGAGATGGATGACCAGGCCGGCCACGACGCTCCAGCCCCCACATCGCGCAGTCCCTCACCTCAATATTCAGCGTTGTCTCCAGAGATAATTGCTTTACTGAAGTTTATGAGAGATGAGAAACGCGAGGATGAAGCCCACAGACGTTTGGCGGATGAGCACAGAAGGCAAGCAGAGGCAGAACGAGACAACCAACGGAGATTGGAAGACAGTGAACGGTTTGAAGCCTTGATATCTCGCCTCACTGTTAACCAAGCCCCTGGCTCTAACACTGCCTCGGTACTGACTGGTTCAGATACCTCATCCATGCTTCCTTCACACCCCCCAGCCCCACCTAAAGCAGCAGCTCAAACGCCGCCCATCTTGAAGCCTGATGAGACTTTCCAGACTTTTCGTGAATGGCGGCGACGGTGGACTGATTATTCTACAATGGTGGATCTCCAGAGTTTGTCACAGCCTAAACAACTCATCCAGCTGCGTATGTGCCTGTCCTTGGAAATTCAGCGTGTCTTGGAACATACGTTGCAGGTACCCCCAACCTCTTTGCTGTCTGTAGAGGAGGTACTGGACGTTCTACAACGGCACATCAAAGGACAGCAGAATGAAGCTCTGCGCAGGAGGGAATTGTTTAGCTGCAGACAGATGGAGGGTGAGTCTTTTGACGCCTTTTACGTACGTCTTAAGAGAGCCTCGGAAGAGGTAGATATATGTCCAGGCCACCACCAGCAGTGCGAGGAGACCCAGTTGAAGCAGGTGATCCTGATGGGTGTTAAGGACGAGGAACTTGTCCAACGCCTCACCTCCCTCGACTCTTCCTCTTCTCTTAAGGATGTGTCGACGATATGTCGCTCCTATGAGGCTGCCAGGTGTGCCACCTCTGCCATCCGTGCTCCCCCTACAGCTGTACGCGCTGTGTCCCGGTACAAGAAGGACAAGAAGTCTGTTCCTACGCCTTCGCCCACCACGTCCACGCCCGGTTTATTTTGCAACAACTGTGGTAAGCAGCACGGAACACAGGTGTGTCCAGCTGCTCAGTCTACCTGCAACAGTTGTGACCGTAAGGGCCACTGGTCACTCACAGTACGGTGCCCAGCCAAACGCGTCCAGTGCAATGTGTGCGGTCGTCTGGGCCACTATGACAAGTGTTGCCCTTCCAACATACCCAAGGGACCGCGTCGGCGGAAGCTTCAGCCCCCTCCACCAGAGAGGGCCGCCCACAGTCTTCCAATCAGAGGCACGACGACTCCTGACAACGCTCGAGCCACATTAGGAATGTGTGCTCCCCCCAGCGTCCCAGGACCAAAGTCCCCCAGTACATCAGTGTCATTGTGACCTACCGCAGTGCTTCATCCCGTCTTCAGATGTTGCCCGACACCGGCGCTGATGCTACAGTCATCGGTCCCCAGCATTTGCAATGCTTGGGGCTCTCTCCAAGTGATCTAGGACCGCCCCCCAAGGATCTCCGCTTTATGGCAGATGGTTCACAGATGACCCCGGCCCTGGGTTCACTCCAAGCACAAGTCACCTTTGGCAACAGGTCGTGTCAAGCCTGGATTGATGTGCATAACGGTGTCCAGACTCCTTTGCTGTCCTACAGACATTGTCAGGAGTTGGCCATCATCTCCCAGGACTTCCCCAAACCTATTCTTGAGGTAAAACACGCCAACAGGGTGCAAAAAGGGAGCAGCAACGACCCTGCTGCCGCCCTACCCCTGCCTCTTGCCAGTGACACCTCTCCTTCGGATGCTCGGAAGTACTTCCTGAAGGAATTCAGCGACGTTCTGGTGACCAAGTCCGCTCTGGAATCCAAGCCTCTCAAGAAGATGGCAGGTCCCCCCATGAGGATCCACCTGAGGGACGACGCGAAGCCATTCGCTATTTACACCCCTCGACTGGTTCCCCTGGCCTTCCGCGAGGCGGTCAAAAACGAGCTGGACTCCATGGTCGCCCAAGAAATTATTGTACCAACCGGCGATGACCCGTCTCCATGGTGTCACCCGATGGTTGTCGTCGCAAAACCTAAAGGTGGTGTTCGGATCACCACTGACCTTTCCAAGCTCAACAACCAGGTGTCTCGTCCTGCGCACCCTTCTCCCACGCCCTTTGCAGCCATACGCAGCGTGAACCCGAAGGCGCGCTTCTTCACGACGATGGACGCCCTGTGTGGATACTGGCAGATAGAGCTTGCCGAAGAAGACCGACCACTCACAACGTTCATCACCCCGCATGGACGTTACAGTTATTGCCGTGGCCCCATGGGATTCGCCGCTACAGGAGACGCTTTCTGTCTTCGAGGTGATATGGCTCTACAAGGTCTGGCAAACTGCGTGAAAGTGGTCGACGACATACTCGTGTACGACGAGGATTATATGGATCACCTCTGCCGTATCTACGAGGTACTCAACAGGTGCCGGAAGCACGGCATTACCCTAAATGCCGACAAGTTTGTTCTGGCCAGCTCTTCAGTTGACTTTTGTGGGTACACCCTCTCAGGGAATGGTATCGCAGCTGACCCGGAAAAGGTCCGCGCCATTACGGATTTTCCCACCCCTGCTAACCTGACCGACTTGAGGTCCTTCATCGGTCTCGTCAACCAGTTAGCAGAGTTTTCGTCGGACATCTCCGCAGCTGCTCAACCACTTCGCCCCCTGATGAGCCCCAAGAGGACATTCCTGTGGACCCCCGACCACGACAAGGCCTTCCAGCAAGTGAAACAGGCCCTGTCTCGTCCACCTGTCCTCGCCACGTTTGACCCAGCCTTGCCGACAGTTCTGCAGACAGATGCCTCACGCTTGTATGGCGTGGGATACGCCCTACTGCAGGATCATGGTGGAGGGCAGTTCCGGCTCGTCCAGTGTGGCTCGCGTTTCCTCTCTGACACTGAGACGCGCTACGCCACTATTGAGTTGGAGCTGTTGGCTGCGGTTTGGGCGATGTCCAAGTGCAGGTTTTACCTCATAGGCCTGCAATACTTTCACCTAGTGACCGACCATCGCCCGCTTGTCCCGATCCTCAACCACTACACGCTAGACGCCGTTGAGAACCCTCGCCTCCAGCGTCTGAAAGAGAAACTCTCGGCGTACATCTTCACTGCAGTGTGGCGTGCTGGTAAGGAGCTCTGCATCCCTGATGCCTTATCCCGCTCTCCTGTCAGCCGCCCTACTCCAGAAGACCATGTACTCGACGCCGACCTCGCTCTTTCCGTCAGGACTGTGGTCACTCTCCATGCCGTCCAATCCCTTCGTTCGGACCTGTCACCAGATGACGACAAGGCAATGGAGGACCTTCGAACAGCGGCCCGAGATGACCCTTCCTATGTCCGACTCGTCGAGTGTGTGAGGAATGGATTTCCTAGCAACCGCTACGATCTTCACAACACCCTGCTCCCGTATTGGAAACTCCGCGATGAACTCTACTGCGACGGAGACCTTGTTCTGTACGGAGCACGTGTAGTTGTCCCTGCTGCATCACGTCCCCACGCCTTGGCCCGCCTTCACGACAGTCACCGTGGAGCTGAGGCCACCAAACGACGTGCACGACAGACTGTGTTCTGGCCCGGCATCAACTCCGACATCTCCAATGTTGTCCGTGCGTGTGAGCCCTGCCAAGTATTACAACCCAGCCAGCAGCAGGAACCCTTCATGAGTGACGACAACCCCACCCGCCCCTTTGAGTCTGTGTCGGCCGACTTTTTCTGTGTGTCAGGAAAGTCCTTCCTCGTTATCGTCGACCGTCTCTCTGGTTGGCCGGTTGTCATCAAGTGCGGTAATGACACGACGTCTGCCGCCACCATCAGCAAGTTCCGCCACTACTTCCGTGACGTGGGCGTTCCTGTACGCCTGCGAACCGACGGAGGGCCTCAGTTTACAAGCCGGGACTTCGCTGCGTTCCTTGACCGATGGGGAGTCCGGCATGTGTTGTCATCGCCCCATTACCCGCAGTCCAACGGCCACGCTGAGGCTGCTGTCAAATCCCTGAAGCACCTCATCCTTAAGGTGGCCCCTTCTGGGAACATTGACTGCGAGGCCTTCGACAGGGGTCTTCTTGAACTCCGCAACACACCTAACTACACCGGACGCTCCCCTGCCCAGGTCTTGTATGGACGCCCCCTTCGTTCTTGTGTCCCTGCTCACCCTCAATCCTTCTCCAAGGAGTGGCAGGCCAAGACAGAGGATTGTGATCGCCGAGCCGCCGAACGTGTTCAGGACGTCGTCGCCCGCTACAATGACCACGCCCGTTCTCTCCCCAGGTTGAGTGTCGGCACCCAAGTCCGTGTTCAGGACCCGACCTCCCTACGTTGGGACAAAGTAGGCGTAGTCATGGGTCTCGGCAGGTCACGGGACTACCAGGTGCGGTTACCCAGTGGTCGTGTGTGGTGGAGGAACCGCCGTTTCCTCCGACCCGTAACAATGCCGTCTGCTGGCCCCGCCACCAGTGTTGAGTCCCATACCCTTCCCAGTGATGAAGTCCCTCGACGCTCAGAACGGATCCAAAAGAAAAGGTCCGCTCAAGACTTTGCTATGAGCGTATAGGGGGGAGGGAGGTGTATGTATATTATGTATGCTGGATTATATATCATGTATGTATATTATGTATGTGCTCCATTTATGTATTATTTATTCAGCCTAGCTAGCAGCGTGTGGCAATGTTATTACCATATCCCACACGCTTAATTAATGTGCCTGGCGACGTATGGAAGCTGCTAATGTATCACTTGCCATACGTCGCCTATAGCAGTTGATCAAGGAGTCTAGCCAGGGAGAGTGCTGCTCCCCTTTGTGTACATACTCTTATCCAGTAAACCGAACCTACAAAACTATACAGGTGTTTGTGTTCTCTCCTGTATATAGAACTTATTATTCAGAACCTAACACCCACCACCACACTACCTTCACCACCCACCACCACATTACCTACACCACCCACCACCACACTACCGACACCACCCACCACCATACTACGTACACCACCCACCTCTACACAACCTACACCACCCACCACCACACTACCTACACCACCCACCACTACACTACCTACACCACCCACCACCAGACTACGACACCACCCACCACCACACTACCTTCACCACCCACCACCACACTACCTACACCACCCACCACTAAACTACCGATACCACCCACCACCACACTACCTACACCACCCACCACCACACTACCGACACCACCCACCACCACATTACCTACACCACCCACCACCATACTACCTACACCACCCACCACTACACTACCGACACCACCCACCACATACTACCTACACCACCCACCACCACACTACCTTCACCACCCACCACCACACTACCTACACCACCCACCACCACACTACCGATACCACCCACCACCATACTACCTACACCATCCACCTCTACACAACCTACACCACCCACCACCACACTGCCTACACCACCCACCACTACACTACCTACACCACCCCCCACCAGATTACGACACCACTCACCACCACACTACCTTCACCACCCACCACCACACTACCTACACCACCCACCACTAAACTACCTATACCACCCACCACCACACTACCTACACCACCCACCACCACACTACCTACACCACCCACCACCATACTACCTACACCTCCCACCACCACACTACCTACACCACCCACCACTACACTACCTACACCACCCACCACCATACTACCTTCACCACCCACCACCACACTACCTACACCACCCACCACTGCACTACCTACACCACCCTCCATCACACTACCTACACCACCCACCACCACACTACCTACACCACCCACCACCATACTACCTTCACCACCCACCACCACACTACCTACACCACCCACCACCACACTGCCTACACCACCCACCACTAAACTACCTACACCACCCACCACCACACTACCTACACCACCCACCACCACACTACCTCCACCACCCACCACCATACTACCTACACCTCCCACCACCGCACTACCTACACCACCCACCACTACACTACCTACACCACCCACCACCATACTACCTTCATCACCCACCACCACACTACCTACACCACCCACCACTGCACTACCTACACCACCCTCCATCACACTACCTACACCACCCACCACCACACTACCTACACCACCCACCACTACACTACCTACCACCACACTACCTACACCACCCACCAATACACTACCTACACCACCCACCACCACACTACCTACTCCACCAACCACCACACTACCCACACCACGTACCACCATACTACCTACACCACCCACCACCACACTGCCTACACCACCCACCACCACACTACCCACACCACGTACTACCACACTACCTACACCACCCAGCACCACACTGCCTACACCACCCACCACCACACTATCTACACCACCCACCACCACACTACCTACACCACCCACTACCACACAACCTACACCACGAACTGCCACACAACCTACACCACCCACTACCACACTACACCAACCACCCCCACACAACCTACACCACCCACTACCACACTACACCAACCACCCCCACACATCCTACACCACCCATCACCACACAACCTCTGGCAGGCTGCTGGTGGTCAGAATAAAGGTGAATGACCCAAATGCTCGGTCATTCTCTTGTTTGACACGCCATTTGTTACGGTCACTTGGGAGGGAAAAAAGGTGGGTGTTGGCTATTTACTTAAATGGAAAGTTTAGGTGTTGGTCATGTGTCTTGGTGGAGCAGGAATGTGAGAAGGATGATGTGGGATGAGTTGACGTAGGTGGGGTATGAAGGAGAATACACACACACACACACACACACACACATATATATATATATATATATATATATATATATATATATATATATATATATATATATATATATATATATATATAAAAATTATAACGTGATAATCAGAAATGTTAGAACAAAAATGACCGATCTGCCGAACAGGGAAACATAAGGAGGCCAGGCTGAAGCTCTCACGCCTCGTGGCGAGTTATATTGCAACTCTATCATGCACTAGTCAGGCCGCACCTCGATTATGCTGTTCAATTCTGGTGCCCTTATTATAGAATGGATATCAATTCACTGGAGTCGGTGCAGCAAAGAATGACGAAAATTATTTCGGGTCTTAGAAACCTTCCATATCAAGATAGATTAAAGAAACTAAACTTGCATTCCCTTGAAAGACGAAGTGTGCGGGGAGATATGATAGAAGTATTTAAGTGGGTGAAAGGAATCAATAAAGGAGATATAGATAAAGTTCTTATAATATCCGAGCAGGAAAAAGCTTAGCAACTTTGTAGTAAGTGCTGGAATGCTGGAAAGTTATAAAAGGAGGCTAGATAGATTCATGGATGATAGAGAGTGGTAGTAACTCTCGACAGGAGCTGCCATGCACAGGCCAACCGACCAATTGCAGACCCCTTATTTTCTTATGTTATTATTTTTTTTAATTAAAGCCTTCAAGCAAAGCCCTCAGACAGGGGGTGGAAGCATTTTGAACTAGGCCTAGGCCTATAGAAAGTTAAATATACTTTATCAATTAAAGTAGACACGATGTATGAAGTTAAGGGACAATAATAAAATTTAAAGTTATTGTGGATAGTTTCCCAGTTCAAAATATGTTACGTGCGTCTCAAGGAAACTAATAAGAATACGCGAATGGATGACGTCACAGTGGGGGGGGGGGGGTCGTTGACCCGGCCTCAGTAATTTCATGGTCAATGACCTAGAGTCTAGGTCCTAGACGGACGTCAAATACGTGTTCCGCAAGGAAAGGGAACACGTGGCCTCGTCCCTTCCCGCGCATTCATATATGTTGCAAGTATGCCCTTATTCGATCTCAGACAGTGTTTAGATAGGGCGGATAAGAATTTAACAGTAGTTAACAAAGTACTCCTTTTGCAGGGTCAAGAGACCCCACTTGGTTGGTGGTTGATGGTTGGTGGTGATGGTGGTTTAGAAGATATAGCTGGCTACTCACGGGGTGGATACTCACCCGGCCAGCGAGCAGACAGGTGTCCACCAAACTACCGTGACTGACCGCAGAGTTTGGATATGGTCGATCTGGTTCATCGAATCTCCCCACCTAGGTTCAAACAACATCACAGGAACCACCCACACATCTCTTCAGTTAGTCAGTGAAAAATCGTACCCCTCCCTCAGCTGGGCACGGTTCACCTGGTTGTACTCTGAGTTGGCCTAACTAGGCTGGGCCGACGGTTGCTCTCTTCCTGTTCATGAAGTGCTGGGAATAAGCCAAGTGAATGCAGACTGAGTAAATGAAGGGTCACACGCTGGGACCTGGATTTCTAGTGGTTACGTAGAGACAGTATTGGGTGTATGTGGCTCAAATAGCCAAGTGCAGGAGTGAGATCAACGGCCTTATGGTTGATTGCAGACGTGGGACGTAGGAGTTCCTCTTCAAGAAATGGTTGATGCTGTAGCACTTTAAGATACCGGTGTATTCTGAACTTATGTGTGAAGCATTTTACGGGTGTTGGTGGAGAAATGCACTCATGACTCCTGAACCTAGAAAGAGTAATGAAAAAACAGCGGAACACCCGCCTGACTGATGGGTCATGAGTGATTTTCTCGGTTTCTTGTTAATGCCTGCCACTTGACAGGTTAGTGGTTACAACTTTTGGGTTCTGTATAGTTAGGATAGTTAGGATTATAATATTTTGTGAGTTATTCCAGACAGGCTATGAGTGATCCATGTTTTTGTGTAGTATGACTAAATCAGCATTTCTATTCCTCAGGGATTACCATAATTTTGTCGGATACACTTAAGGCATTTTCATCTGTGCAAGTAATATTTTTTAATGTTTTATATGCTACTAGCAAATAAACGCCTCCCTCCGGGCGGCTAATTCGCTAGGCCACGGTGGGACGCCTCCCTCCGGGAGGCTCCACATTGTCTCACTGCTCAGCCCCCAAAACTTCTTCTTCCATCAATAATTCATTAACGGTGCATGTAAATTCCACCATGTTTTTCACTACATCGGTACAGCAAAGTATATTTTTTTAGCATTAAACTGTTATTATTTTAATGTCTAATCATCACTACATATAACACCACCCATCATCACTATATATAACACTACATATAACACCATCCATCATCACTACATATAACACCATCCATCATCACTACATAAAACACCACCCGTCATCACTACATATAACATCATCCATCATTACTACATATAGCACCATCCACCACCACTACATATAACACCATCCATCATCACTACATATAACACCATCCATCATCACTACATATAACACCACCCTTCATCACTACATATAACAACATCCATCATCACTACATATAACATCATCCATCATCACTACATATAACACCATCCATCATCACTACATATAACATCATCCATCATTACTACATATAACACCATCCATCATCACTACATATAACACCATCCATCATCACTACATATAACACCATCCATCATCACTACATATAACACCACCCATCATCACTACATGTAACACCATCCATCATCATTACATATAACATCATCCATCATCACCACATTTAACAACATCCATCATCACTACATATAACATCATCCATCATCACTACATATAACACCACCCATCATCTCAACATATATCACCATCCATCATCAATACACATCGGTAAAGTAGTTTCCGAGATTCTCGTGCTGACGCACTAACAAAAACACACACACAAACAAACAGACATACTTCTTTGTTTTATATAGAGAGACTAAGTGAAGTAGGGTGTATGAAGGGATTGTTTCAGATGAGTTCCTCGTTCTTGTGTCTGTTCTGGTGCATGTAGTACTCCCGGATTATTAATTCTTTTCGGATGCAATTAATGTCTTTTTATAATTTGGTCGATGCCATGTACAACTTTTGTTTCCCATTATAGTGTTGCAAGCTATGCTAAGAAGTTACTTTAGTGCTTGTGTACAACTATCGATTCCGTCTGTAGTTTTGAAAGGAATAGAAGTGTTATCTTTTGCCAGTGTGCCTCATTAACCCCATTCACAGGTACTAGATATTCCACGGTCACGGAAAATACTTTTATTAATTGTGTTTGTGCTGGTTCGGTAATCTCTCTCTCTCTCTCTCTCTCTCTCTCTCTCTCTCTCTCTCTCTCTCTCTCTCTCTCTCTCTCTCTCTCTCTCTCTCTCTCTCTCTATATATATATATATATATATATATATATTTATATATATATATTTATATATATATATATATATATATATATATATATGCAAGTAAATCACTGTAGGTGCGCGTGATCTAGGTATATGCTGATAACCACAAGGAAAGAAGAAAACACGAAGTTCCCAAGCGCTTTCGTGTAATTCACATCTTTAGGGGTGAGTACAGACTAGAGAGAGTAATACAAATCAAGGTGAATATATACAGAGGAGGGTGAGACCAGGTCCACAATGGTCAGGTAATTAGGTAATGACCCTACTAATCTTTAAATAGCACACAACGGTTGGTGGTCAGGTCAGATGGGCCAGTGACCCGCCCTCTCACCTGATCACAAATCTTCTTAATTACAAAATTGTCCAGCTTGTACATGCCGTTACTCAAATTCATGTTGAATGCTTCGGTATGTTTAATAAGACTAGATTCTATGATGTTCCTACTATCAATTGAATTACATGGTATTATTGAGGAGGCATTATCCCAGTCAATGCAATGCTTGTTATCCCTCAAATGAACAAACAGAGCATTGGATTCCTGGCCTGTCCTAACACTGTATTTGTGTTGTTTAATTCTAGTTACAAGATCTTTACCTGTCTGGCCTAAGTAAAACATATTACATTCCTTGCAAGGGACTTTATAAATGCAACCAATTGTGTTGTTGGGGGAGTTCTTGATTAACATTTGTTTAACAGTGCATGAGTTTTTAAATGCCACATTGACGTTCCAGGTTTTTAGCTGTGCCGGAATGTGTGAGAAATTTTTGTGAAATGGTAATATTAAGATATTCTTATGGTCATGGGTGGGCTTGGGATCAGTTCTATAAAAAGTTTTCTTAGTAATGTTTAAGCCCAATAACCCAGCAAGACCCATCATTAGCTCTGTTGGGTCAATCTCTTATAAACTATCTAAATGGTTAGTTTCTTTACTAAACCCCCTAGTTGGCAACATTTCTAACTCCAATATCAAGAATAATATGGATCTGGTTGATAAACTCAATAACTTGCACATTAATCATGATTTTAAACTGGTCAGCTTTGATGTAACGTCACTCTTTACAAAGGTCCCAGTTGATGATCTACTAGAGTTCCTCATAGATTCCCTGGATAACATTTCACTGCCCGTCTCGAAAGACGACTTCATCGAACTCATCAAACTATGTATTAAGGATTGCAAATTCGAATTCAATGGGGAATATTATGCTCAAAAATTTGGTATGGCAATGGGGAATCCACTCTCACCTGTATTAAGAAACCTATATATGGAATTCTTTGAAAAGAAACTATTAAGTAATATTTTACCACCCTCAGCAGTCTGGTTTAGATATGTTGATGATGTATTATGTCTCTGGCCATGTAATGAGGACCTAAAAGCTTTCCTACCACAACTTAACAACTTAGCCCCCTCGATCAAATTCACTGTGGAATTAGAGCAAGACTGTAAATTGCCATTCCTAGACTGTCTGATACACAGAATAGGTAACACTTTTAAGTTCAGTATTTATAGAAAACCAACCAATGTGTGTTCATACATTCATTATTATTCTGCCCACCATAATAAAGTCAAACAGTCAGTATTTACAACAATGTTTTTACGTGCCTTGAGAATTTGCAGTCCGGAATTCATCGATGAGGAATACAAATATATATATAATATTGGCTCAAACCTTAAATACCCTAGATCTTTCATAGATAAATGCTTAAACATTACTAAGAAAACTTTTTATAGAACTGATCCCAAGCCCACCCATGACCATAAGAATATCTTAATGTTACCATTTCACAAAAATTTCTCACACATTCCGGCACAGCTAAAAACCTGGAACGTCAATGTGGCAATTAAAAAACTCATGCACTGTTAAACAAATGTTAATCAAGAACTCCCCCAACAACACAATTGGTTGCATTTATAAAGTCCCTTGCAAGGAATGTAATATGTTTTACTTAGGCCAGACAGGTAAAGATCTTGTAACTAGAATTAAACAACACAAATACAGTGTTAGGACAGGCCAGGAATCCAATGCTCTGTTTGTTCATTTGAGGGATAACAAGCATTGCATTGACTGGGATAATGCCTCCTCAATATTACCATGTAATTCAATTGATAGTAGGAACATCATAGAATCTAGTCTTATTAAACATACCGAAGCATTCAACATGAATTTGAGTAACGGCATGTACAAGCTGGACAATTTTGTAATTAAGAAGATTTGTGATCAGGTGAGAGGGCGGGTCACTGGCCCATCTGACCTGACCACCAACCGTTGTGTGCTATTTAAAGATTAGTAGGGTCATTACCTAATTACCTGACCATTGTGGACCTGGTCTCACCCTCCTCTGTATATATTCACCTTGATTTGTATTACTCTCTCTAGTCTGTACTCACCCCTGAAGATGTGAATTACACGAAAGAGCTTGGGAACTTCGTGTTTTCTTCTTTCCTTGTGGTTATCAGCATATATATATATATATATATATATATATATTGCAATAGCCCAATAAAGCACGCGGACTTATGCATACAATCAACACCTCTACCCACCAGGAGTCGAACCGACGGCTCACGAGCCTATGACTGTGACCGGGGAACGCTAACCGCTGGACCACCAGGATACTAAAAGCAGTCCTAGACTTTGTTATATTTCACACAAAGCCTGTTCAACGAGCTTATGGCGCCGTGAACCTCTAATGGGGACTACCCGGATCACGTAGGTGGTCAGAGTAACGTTTTACCAAATCCTGCTTCGAAACACGAGGATCCATATATATTTCATTAGCCCAATAAAGCAAGCAGACTTCTACATACAATCAACACCTCAACCCGCCAGCATTCGAACCCACGGACCACAAGCCTATGACTGTGACCGGGGAACGCTAACCGCTGCACCACCATGATACTAAAAGCAGTCCTAGACTTTGTTATATTTCACACAAAGCCTGTTCAACGAGCTTATGGTGCCGTGAACCTCTAATGGGGACTACCCGGATCACGTAGGTGGTCAGAGTAACGTTTTACAAAATCCGGCTTCGAAACATGAGGAATCCATATATATTTCATTACCCAATAAAGCATGCAAACTTCTACATACAATCAACACCTCAACCCGCCAGGATTCGAACCCACAGCCCACGAGCCTATGACGATGACCGGGGAATGCTAACCGTTGGACCACCAGGATACAAAAAGCAGTCCTAGACTTTGTTATATTTCACACAAAGCCTGTTCAACGAGCTTATGGCGCCGGGAACCTCTAATGGGGACTACCCGTATTATGTAGGTGGTCATAGTAACGTTTTACCAAATCCGGCTTCGAAACACGAGGATCCATATATATTTCATTAGCCCAATAAAGCAGGCGGACTTCTACATACAATCAACGCCTCAACCCGCCAGGATTCGAACCCATGGCCCACGAGCCTATGTATGTGACAGGGGAACGCTAACCGCTGGACCACCATGATACTAAAATCAGTCCTAGACTTTGTTATAATTCACACAAAGCCTGTTCAACGAGCTTATGGTGCCGTGAACCTCTAATGGGGACTACCCGCATTACGTAGGTGTTCAGAGTAACGTTTTACCAAATTCGGCTTCGAAACACGAGGATCCCTATATATTTCATTAGCCCAATAAAGCAAGCGAACTTCTACATACAATCAACACCTCATACCACCAGGATTCGAACCCACGGCCCACGAGCCTATGACTGTGACCGGGGAACACTAACCCCTGGACCACCAGGACTCTAAAATCAGTCCTAGACTTTGTTATATTTCACACAAAGCCTGTTCAACGAGCTAATGGCGCCGTGAACCTCTAATGGGGACTACCTGTATCAGGTAGGTGGTCAGAGTAACGTTTTACCAAATCCGGCTTCGAAACACGACGTTCCACATATATTTCATTAGCCCAATAAAGCACGCGAATTTCTACATACAATCAACACCTCATACCACCAGGATTCGAACCCACGGCCCACGAGAAATGACTGTGACCGGGGAACACTAACCGCTGGACCACCAGGATACTAAAAGCAGTCCTAGACTTTGTTATATTTCACACAAAGCCTGTTCAACGAGCTTATGGCGCCGTGAACCTCTAATGGGGACTACCTGTATCACGAAGGTGGTCAGAGTAACGTTTTACCACATCCGGCTTAGAAACAGAAGGATCCATATATATTTCATTAGCCCAATAAAGCAAGCGGACTTCTACATACAATCAACAACTCAACCCGCCAGGATTCGAACCCACGGCCCACGAGCCTATGACTGTGACCGGGGAACGCTAACCGCTGGACCACCAGGATACTAAAGGCAGTCCTAGACTTTGTTATATTTCACACAAAGCCTGTTCAACGAGCTTATGGCGCCGTGAACCTCCAATGGGGACTACCCATATCATGTAGGTTGTCAGAGTAACGTTTTACCAAATCCGGCTTCGAAACACGAGGATCCATATATATTTCATTAGCAAAATAAAGCACGCGGACTTCTACATACAAACAACACCTCAACCCGCCAGGATTCGAGCCCATGGCCCACGAGCCTATGACTGTGAGCGGGGAATGCTAACTGCTGGACCACCAGGATACTAAAAGCAGTCCTAGACTTTGTTATATTTCACACAAAGCCTGTTCAACGAGCTTATGGCGCCGTGAACCTCTAATGGGGACTACCCGTATCATGTAGGTGATCAGAGTAATGTTTTACCAAATCCGGCTTCGAAACACGAGGATCCATATATATTTCATTAGCCCAATAAATCACGCGGAATTCTACATACAATCAATACTTCAACCGACCAGGATTCGAACCCACGGCCCACGAGCGCATGACTGTGACCGGGTAACGCTAACCGCTGGACCAGCAGGATACTAAAAGGAGTCCTAGACTTTCTTATATTTCACAGAAAGCCTGTTCAACGAGCTTATGGCTCGGTGAACCTCTAATGGGGATTACCGATATCACGAAGGTGGTCAGAGTAACGTTTTACCAAATCCGGCTTCGAAACACGAGGATCCATATATATTTCATTAGCCCAAAAAAGCAGGCGGACTTCTACATACAATCAACACCTCAACCCGCCAGGATTCGAACCCACGGCAAACGACACTATGACTGTGACCGGGTAACGCTAACCGCTGGACCACCAGGATACTAAAAGCGGTCCTAGACTTTGTTATATTTCACACAAAGCCTGTTTAACGAGCTTATGGCTCCGTGAACCTCTAATGTGGATTACCAATATCACGTAGGTGGTCAGAGTAACGTTTTACCAAATCCGGCTTCGAAACACGAGGATCCATATATATTTCATTAGCCCAATATAGCAATCGGACTTCTACATACAATCAACACCTCAACCCGCCAGGATTCGAACCCACGGCCCAATAGCCTATGACTGTGACCGGGAACGCTACCTGCTGGACCACCAGGATACTAAAAGCAGTCCTAGACTTTGTTATATTTCACACAAAGCCTGTTCAACGAGCTTATGGCTCCGTGAACCTCTAATGGGGATTACCAATATCACGTAGGTGGTCAGACTAACGTTTTACCTAATCCGGCTTCGAAACACGAGGATCCATATATATTTGATTAGCCCAAAAAAGCAAGCGGACTTCTACATACAATCAACACCTCAACCCGCCAGGATTCGAACCCACGGCCCACGAGCCTATGACTGTGACCGGGGAACGCTAACCGCTGGACCACCAGGATACTAAAAGCAGTCCTAGACTTTGTTATATTTCACACAAAGCCTGTTCAACGAGCTTATGGCGCCGTGAACCTCTAATGGGGACTACCCTTATCACGTAGGTGGTCAGAGTAACGTTTTACCAAATCCGGCTTCGAAACACGAGGATCCATATATATTTCATTAGCCCAATAAAGCAAGCGGACTTCTACATACAATCAACACCTCAACCCGCCAGATTTCGAACCCATGGCCCACGAGCCTATGACTGTGACCGGGGAACGCTAACTGCTGGACCACCAGGATACTAAAAGTAGTCCTAGACTTTGTTATATTTCACACAAAGCCTGTTCAAGGAGCTTATGGCGCCGTGAACCTCTAATGGGGACTACCCGTATCACGTAGGTGATCAGAGTAATGTTTTACCAAATGCGGCTTCGAAACATGAGGATCCATATATATTTCGTTAGCCCATTAAGCACGCGGACTTCTACATACAATCAACACCTCAACCCGCCAGGATTCGAACCCACGGCCTACGAGCCTTTGACTGAGACCGGGGAACGCTAACCGCTGGACCACCAGGATACTAAATGCAGTCCTAGACTTTGTTATATTTCACACAAAGCCTGTTCATCGAGCTTATGGCGCCGTGAACCTCTAATGGGGACTACCCGTATCACGTAGGTGGTCAGAGTAACGTTTTACCAAATCCGTCTTCGAAACACGAGGATTCATATATATTTCATTAGCTCAATAAAGCACGCGGACTTCTACATACATTCAACACCTCAACCCGCCAGGATTCGAACCCACGGCCCACGAGCCTATGACTCTGACTAGGGAACGCTAACCACTGGACCACCAGGATGCTAAAAGTTGTCCTAGGCTTTGTTATATTTCACACAAAGCCTGTTCAACGAGCTTACGGTGCCGTGAACCTCAAATGGGGACTACCCGTATCACGTAGGTGGTCAGAGTAACGTTTTACCAAATCCGGCTTCGAAACACGAGGATCCATATATATTTCATTAGCCCAATAATGCAAGCGGACTTCTACATACAATCAACACCTCAACCCGCCAGTATTCGAACCCACGGCCCACGAGCCTATGACTGTGACCGGGGAACGCTAACCGCTGGACCACCAGGATACTAAAAGCAGTCCTAGACTTTGTTATATTTCACACAAAGCCTGTTCAACGAGCTTATGGCGCCGTGAACCTCTAATGGGGACTACCCGTATCACGTAGGTGGTCAGAGTAACGTTTTACCAAATCCGGCTTCGAAACACGAGGATCCATATATATTTCATTAGCCCAATAAAGCACGCGGACTTCTACATACAATCAACACCTCAACCCGCCAGGATTCGAACCCACGGCCCACGAGCCTATGACTGTGACCGGGAACGCTAACCGCTGGACCACCAGGATACTAAAAGCAGTCCTAGACTTTGTTATATTTCACACAAAGCCTGTTCAACGAGCTTATGGCGCCGTGAACCTCTAATGGGGACTACCCGTATCACGTAGGTGGTCAGAGTAACGTTTTACCAAATCCGGCTTCGAAACACGAGGATCCATATATATTTCATTAGCCCAATAAAGCACGCGGACTTCTACATACAATCAACACCTCAACCCGCCAGGATTCGAACCCACGGCCCACGAGCCTATGACTGTGACCGGGGAACGCTAACCGCTGGACCACCAGGATACTAAAAGCAGTCCTAGACTTTGTTATATTTCACACAAAGCCTGTTCAACGAGCTTATGGCGCCGTGAACCTCTAATGGGGACTACCCGTATCACGTAGGTGGTCAGAGTAACGTTTTACCAAATCCGGCTTCGAAACACGAGGATCCATATATATTTCATTAGCCCAATAAAGCACGCGGACTTCTACATACAATCAACACCTCAACCCGCCAGGATTCGAACCCACGGCCCACAAGCCTATGACTGTGACCGGGAACGCTAACCGCTGGACCACCAGGATACTAAAAGCAGTCCTAGACTTTGTTATATTTCACACAAAGCCTGTTCAACGAGCTTATGGCTCCGTGAACCTCTAATGGGGACTACCAATATCACGTAGGTGGTCAGAGTAACGTTTTACCAAATCCGGCTTCGAAACACGAGGATCCATATATATTTCATTAGCCCAATAAAGCACGCGGACTTCTACATACAATCAACACCTCAACCCGCCAGGATTCGAACCCACGGCCCACGAGCCTATGACTGTGACCGGGGAACGCTAACCGCTGGACCACCAGGATACTAAAAGCAGTCCTAGACTTTGTTATATTTCACACAAAGCCTGTTCAACGAGCTTATGGCGCCGTGAACCTCTAATGGGGACTACCCGTATCACGTAGGTGGTCAGAGTAACGTTTTACCAAATCCGGCTTCGAAACACGAGGATCCATATATATTTCATTAGCCCAATAAAGCACGCGGACTTCTACATACAATCAACACCTCAACCCGCCAGATTTCGAACCCACGGCCCACGAGCCTATGACTGTGACCGGGGAACGCTAACCGCTGGACCACCAGGATACTAAAAGCAGTCCTAGACTTTGTTATATTTCACACAAAGCCTGTTCAACGAGCTTATGGCGCCGTGAACCTCTAATGGGGACTACCCGTATCACGTAGGTGGTCAGAGTAACGTTTTACCAAATCCGGCTTCGAAACACGAGGATCCATATATATTTCATTAGCCCAATAAAGCACGCGGACTTCTACATACAATCAACACCTCAACCCGCCAGGATTCGAACCCACGGCCCACGAGCCTATGACTGTGACCGGGGAACGCTAACCGCTGGACCACCAGGATACTAAAAGCAGTCCTAGACTTTGTTATATTTCACACAAAGCCTGTTCAACGAGCTTATGGCGCCGTGAACCTCTAATGGGGACTACCCGTATCACGTAGGTGGTCAGAGTAACGTTTTACCAAATCCGTCTTCGAAACACGAGGATCCATATATATTTCATTAGCCCAATAAAGCACGCGGACTTCTACATACAATCAACACCTCAACCCGCCAGGATTCGAACCCACGGCCCACGAGCCTATGACTGTGACCGGGGAACGCTAACCGCTGGACCACCAGGATACTAAAAGCAGTCCTAGACTTTGTTATATTTCACACAAAGCCTGTTCAACGAGCTTATGGCGCCGTGAACCTCTAATGGGGACTACCCGTATCACGTAGGTGGTCAGAGTAACGTTTTACCAAATCCGGCTTCGAAACACGAGGATCCATATATATTTCATTAGCCCAATAAAGCAGCGGACTTCTACATACAATCAACACCTCAACCCGCCAGGATTCGAACCCACGGCCCACGAGCCTATGACTGTGACCGGGGAACGCTAACCGCTGGACCACCAGGATACTAAAAGCAGTCCTAGACTTTGTTATATTTCACACAAAGCCTGTTCAACGAGCTTATGGCGCCGTGAACCTCTAATGGGGACTACCCGTATCACGTAGGTGGTCAGAGTAACGTTTTACCAAATCCGGCTTCGAAACACGAGGATCCATATATATTTCATTAGCCCAATAAAGCACGCGGACTTCTACATACAATCAACACCTCAACCCGCCAGGATTCGAACCCACGGCCCACGAGCCTATGACTGTGACCAGGGAACGCTAACCGCTGGACCACCAGGATACTAAAAGCAGTCCTAGACTTTGTTATATTTCACACAAAGCCTGTTCAACGAGCTTATGGCGCCGTGAACCTCTAATGGGGACTACCCGTATCACGTAGGTGGTCAGAGTAACGTTTTACCAAATCCGGCTTCGAAACACGAGGATCCATATATATTTCATTAGCCCAATAAAGCACGCGGACTTCTACATACAATCAACACCTCAACCCGCCAGGATTCGAACCCACGGCCCACGAGCCTATGACTGTGACCGGGGAACGCTAACCGCTGGACCACCAGGATACTAAAAGCAGTCCTAGACTTTGTTATATTTCACACAAAGCCTGTTCAACGAGCTTATGGCGCCGTGAACCTCTAATGGGGACTACCCGTATCACGTAGGTGGTCAGAGTAACGTTTTACCAAATCCGGGTTCGAAACACGAGGATCCATATATATTTCATTAGCCCAATAAAGCACGCGGACTTCTACATACAATCAACACCTCAACCCGCCAGGATTCGAACCCACGGCCCACGAGCCTATGACTGTGACCAGGGAACGCTAACCGCTGGACCACCAGGATACTAAAAGCAGTCCTAGACTTTGTTATATTTCACACAAAGCCTGTTCAACGAGCTTATGGCGCCGTGAACCTCTAATGGGGACTACCCGTATCACGTAGGTGGTCAGAGTAACGTTTTACCAAATCCGGCTTCGAAACACGAGGATCCATATATATTTCATTAGCCCAATAAAGCACGCGGACTTCTACATACAATCAACACCTCAACCCGCCAGGATTCGAACCCACGGCCCACGAGCCTATGACTGTGACCGGGGAACGCTAACCGCTGGACCACCAGGATACTAAAAGCAGTCCTAGACTTTGTTATATTTCACACAAAGCCTGTTCAACGAGCTTATGGCGCCGTGAACCTCTAATGGGGACTACCCGTATCACGTAGGTGGTCAGAGTAACGTTTTACCAAATCCGGCTTCGAAACACGAGGATCCATATATATTTCATTAGCCCAATAAAGCACGCGGACTTCTACATACAATCAACACCTCAACCCGCCAGGATTCGAACCCACGGCCCACGAGCCTATGACTGTGACCGGGAAACGCTAACCGCTGGACCACCAGGATACAAAAAGCAGTCCTAGACTTTGTTATATTTCACACAAAGCCTGTTCAACGAGCTTATGGCGCCGTGAACCTCTAATGGGGACTACCCGTATCACGTAGGTGGTCAGAGTAACGTTTTACCAAATCCGGCTTCGAAACACGAGGATCCATATATATTTCATTAGCCCAATAAAGCACGCGGACTTCTACATACAATCAACACCTCAACCCGCCAGGATTCGAACCCACGGCCCACGAGCCTATGACTGTGACCGGGGAACGCTAACCGCTGGACCACCAGGATACTAAAAGCAGTCCTAGACTTTGTTATATTTCACACAAAGCCTGTTCAACGAGCTTATGGCGCCGTGAACCTCTAATGGGGACTACCCGTATCACGTAGGTGGTCAGAGTAACGTTTTACCAAATCCGGCTTCGAAACACGAGGATCCATATATATTTCATTAGCCCAATAAAGCACGCGGACTTCTACATACAATCAACACCTCAACCCGCCAGGATTCGAACCCACGGCCCACGAGCCTATGACTGTGACCGGGAAAGCTAACCGCTGGACCACCAGGATACTAAAAGCAGTCCTAGACTTTGTTATATTTCACACAAAGCCTGTTCAACGAGCTTATGGCGCCGTGAACCTCTAATGGGGACTACCCGTATCACGTAGGTGGTCAGAGTAACGTTTTACCAAATCCGGCTTCGAAACACGAGGATCCATATATATTTCATTAGCCCAATAAAGCATGCAAACTTCTACATACAATCAACACCTCAACCCGCCAGGATTCGAACCCACGGCCCACGAGCCTATGACTGTGACCGGGGAACGCTAACCGCTGGACCACCAGGATACTAAAAGCAGTCCTAGACTTTGTTATATTTCACACAAAGCCTGTTCAACGAGCTTATGGCGCCGTGAACCTCTAATGGGGACTACCCGTATCACGTAGGTGGTCAGAGTAACGTTTTACCAAATCCGGCTTCGAAACACGAGGATCCATATATATTTCATTAGCCCAATAAAGCACGCGGACTTCTACATACAATCAACACCTCAACCCGCCAGGATTCGAACCCACGGCCCACGAGCCTATGACTGTGACCGGGGAACGCTAACCGCTGGACCACCAGGATACTAAAAGCAGTCCTAGACTTTGTTATATTTCACACAAAGCCTGTTCAACGAGCTTATGGCGCCGTGAACCTCTAATGGGGACTACCCGTATCACGTAGGTGGTCAGAGTAACGTTTTACCAAATCGGGTTCGAAACACGAGGATCCATATATATTTCATTAGCCCAATAAAGCACGCGGACTTCTACATACAATCAACACCTCAACCCGCCAGGATTCGAACCCACGGCCCACGAGCCTATGACTGTGACCGGGAACGCTAACCGCTGGACCACCAGGATACTAAAAGCAGTCCTAGACTTTGTTATATTTCACACAAAGCCTGTTCAACGAGCTTATGGCGCCGTGAACCTCTAATGGGGACTACCCGTATCACGTAGGTGGTCAGAGTAACGTTTTACCAAATCCGGCTTCGAAACACGAGGATCCATATATATTTCATTAGCCCAATAAAGCACGCGGACTTCTACATACAATCAACACCTCAACCCGCCAGGATTCGAACCCACGGCCCACGAGCCTATGACTGTGACTAGGGAACGCTAACCGCTGGACCACCAGGATACTAAAAGCAGTCCTAGACTTTGTTATATTTCACACAAAGCCTGTTCAACGAGCTTATGGCGCCGTGAACCTCTAATGGGGACTACCCGTATCACGTAGGTGGTCAGAGTAACGTTTTACCAAATCCGGCTTCGAAACACGAGGATCCATATATATTTCATTAGCCCAATAAAGCACGCGGACTTCTACATACAATCAACACCTCAACCCGCCAGGATTCGAACCCACGGCCCACGAGCCTATGACTGTGACCGGGAAAGCTAACCGCTGGACCACCAGGATACTAAAAGCAGTCCTAGACTTTGTTATATTTCACACAAAGCCTGTTCAACGAGCTTATGGCGCCGTGAACCTCTAATGGGGACTACCCGTATCACGTAGGTGGTCAGAGTAACGTTTTACCAAATCCGGCTTCGAAACACGAGGATCCATATATATTTCATTAGCCCAATAAAGCATGCGGACTTCTACATACAATCAACACCTCAACCCGCCAGGATTCGAACCCACGGCCCACGAGCCTATGACTGTGACCGGGGAACGCTAACCGCTGGACCACCAGGATACTAAAAGCAGTCCTAGACTTTGTTATATTTCACACAAAGCCTGTTCAACGAGCTTATGGCGCCGTGAACCTCTAATGGGGACTACCCGTATCACGTAGGTGGTCAGAGTAACGTTTTACCAAATCCGGCTTCGAAACACGAGGATCCATATATATTTCATTAGCCCAATAAAGCACGCGGACTTCTACATACAATCAACACCTCAACCCGCCAGGATTCGAACCCACGGCCCACGAGCCTATGACTGTGACCGGGGAACGCTAACCGCTGGACCACCAGGATACTAAAAGCAGTCCTAGACTTTGTTATATTTCACACAAAGCCTGTTCAACGAGCTTATGGCGCCGTGAACCTCTAATGGGGACTACCCGTATCACGTAGGTGGTCAGAGTAACGTTTTACCAAATCCGGCTTCGAAACACGAGGATCCATATATATTTCATTAGCCCAATAAAGCACGCGGACTTCTACATACAATCAACACCTCAACCCGCCAGGATTCGAACCCACGGCCCACGAGCCTATGACTGTGACCGGGGAACGCTAACCGCTGGACCACCAGGATACTAAAAGCAGTCCTAGACTTTGTTATATTTCACACAAAGCCTGTTCAACGAGCTTATGGCGCCGTGAACCTCTAATGGGGACTACCCGTATCACGTAGGTGGTCAGAGTAACGTTTTACCAAATCCGGCTTCGAAACACGAGGATCCATATATATTTCATTAGCCCAATAAAGCACGCGGACTTCTACATACAATCAACACCTCAACCCGCCAGGATTCGAACCCACGGCCCACGAGCCTATGACTGTGACCGGGGAACGCTAACCGCTGGACCACCAGGATACTAAAAGCAGTCCTAGACTTTGTTATATTTCACACAAAGCCTGTTCAACGAGCTTATGGCGCCGTGAACCTCTAATGGGGACTACCCGTATCACGTAGGTGGTCAGAGTAACGTTTTACCAAATCCGGCTTCGAAACACGAGGATCCATATATATTTCATTAGCCCAATAAAGCACGCGGACTTCTACATACAATCAACACCTCAACCCGCCAGGATTCGAACCCACGGCCCACGAGCCTATGACTGTGACTAGGTAACGCTAACCGCTGGACCACCAGGATACTAAAAGCAGTCCTAGACTTTGTTATATTTCACACAAAGCCTGTTCAACGAGCTTATGGCGCCGTGAACCTCTAATGGGGACTACCCGTATCACGTAGGTGGTCAGAGTAACGTTTTACCAAATCCGGCTTCGAAACACGAGGATCCATATATATTTCATTAGCCCAATAAAGCACGCGGACTTCTACATACAATCAACACCTCAACCCGCCAGGATTCGAACCCACGGCCCACGAGCCTATGACTGTGACCGGGAACGCTAACCGCTGGACCACCAGGATACTAAAAGCAGTCCTAGACTTTGTTATATTTCACACAAAGCCTGTTCAACGAGCTTATGGCGCCGTGAACCTCTAATGGGGACTACCCGTATCACGTAGGTGGTCAGAGTAACGTTTTACCAAATCCGGCTTCGAAACACGAGGATCCATATATATTTCATTAGCCCAATATTGCATGCGGAAATCTACATACAATCAACACCTCAAGCCGCCAGGATTCGAACCCACGGCCCACGAGCCTATGACTGTGACAGGGAACGCTAACCGCTGGACCACCAGGATACTAAAAGCAGTCCTAGACTTTGTTATATTTCACACAAAGCCTGTTCAACGAGCTTATGGCGCCGTGAACCTCTAATGGGGACTACCAGTATCACGTAGGTGGTCAGAGTAACGTTTTACCAAATCCGGCTTCGAAACACGAGGATCCATATATATTTCATTAGCCCAATAAAGCACGCGGACTTCTACATACAATCAACACCTCAACCCGCCAGGATTCGAACCCACGGCCCACGAGCCTATGACTGTGACCGGGGAACGCTAACCGCTGGACCACCAGGATACTAAAAGCAGTCCTAGACTTTGTTATATTTCACACAAAGCCTGTTCAACGAGCTTATGGCGCCGTGAACCTCTAATGGGGACTACCCGTATCACGTAGGTGGTCAGAGTAACGTTTTACCAAATCCGGCTTCGAAACACGAGGATCCATATATATTTCATTAGCCCAATAAAGCACGCGGACTTCTACATACAATCAACACCTCAACCCGCCAGGATTCGAACCCACGGCCCACGAGCCTATGACTGTGACCGGGGAACGCTAACCGCTGGACCACCAGGATACTAAAAGCAGTCCTAGACTTTGTTATATTTCACACAAAGCCTGTTCAACGAGCTTATGGCGCCGTGAACCTCTAATGGGGACTACCCGTATCACGTAGGTGGTCAGAGTAACGTTTTACCAAATCCGGCTTCGAAACACGAGGATCCATATATATTTCATTAGCCCAATAAAGCACGCGGACTTCTACATACAATCAACACCTCAACCCGCCAGGATTCGAACCCACGGCCCACGAGCCTATGACTGTGACCGGGGAACGCTAACCGCTGGACCACCAGGATACTAAAAGCAGTCCTAGACTTTGTTATATTTCACACAAAGCCTGTTCAACGAGCTTATGGCGCCGTGAACCTCTAATGGGGACTACCCGTATCACGTAGGTGGTCAGAGTAACGTTTTACCAAATCCGTCTTCGAAACACGAGGATCCATATATATTTCATTAGCCCAATAAAGCACGCGGACTTCTACATACAATCAACACCTCAACCCGCCAGGATTCGAACCCACGGCCCACGAGCCTATGACTGTGACCGGGAACGCTAACCGCTGGACCACCAGGATACTAAAAGCAGTCCTAGACTTTGTTATATTTCACACAAAGCCTGTTCAACGAGCTTATGGCGCCGTGAACCTCTAATGGGGACTACCCGTATCACGTAGGTGGTCAGAGTAACGTTTTACCAAATCCGGCTTCGAAACACGAGGATCCATATATATTTCATTAGCCCAATAAGCACGCGGACTTCTACATACAATCAACACCTCAACCCGCCAGTATTCGAACCCACGGCCCACGAGCCTATGACTGTGACCGGGGAACGCTAACCGCTGGACCACCAGGATACTAAAAGCAGTCCTAGACTTTGTTATATTTCACACAAAGCCTGTTCAACGAGCTTATGGCGCCGTGAACCTCTAATGGGGACTACCCGTATCACGTAGGTGGTCAGAGTAACGTTTTACCAAATCCGGCTTCGAAACACGAGGATCCATATATATTTCATTAGCCCAATAAAGCACGCGGACTTCTACATACAATCAACACCTCAACCCGCCAGGATTCGAACCCACGGCCCACGAGCCTATGACTGTGACCGGGAACGCTAACCGCTGGACCACCAGGATACTAAAAGCAGTCCTAGACTTTGTTATATTTCACACAAAGCCTGTTCAACGAGCTTATGGCGCCGTGAACCTCTAATGGGGACTACCCGTATCACGTAGGTGGTCAGAGTAACGTTTTACCAAATCCGGCTTCGAAACACGAGGATCCATATATATTTCATTAGCCCAATAATGCACGCGGACTTCTACATACAATCAACACCTCAACCCGCCAGGATTCGAACCCACGGCCCACGAGCCTATGACTGTGACCGGGGAACGCTAACCGCTGGACCACCAGGATACTAAAAGCAGTCCTAGACTTTGTTATATTTCACACAAAGCCTGTTCAACGAGCTTATGGCGCCGTGAACCTCTAATGGGGACTACCCGTATCACGTAGGTGGTCAGAGTAACGTTTTACCAAATCCGGCTTCGAAACACGAGGATCCATATATATTTCATTAGCCCAATAAAGCACGCGGACTTCTACATACAATCAACACCTCAACCCGCCAGGATTCGAACCCACGGCCCACGAGCCTATGACTGTGACCGGGGAACGCTAACCGCTGGACCACCAGGATACTAAAAGCAGTCCTAGACTTTGTTATATTTCACACAAAGCCTGTTCAACGAGCTTATGGCGCCGTGAACCTCTAATGGGGACTACCCGTATCACGTAGGTGGTCAGAGTAACGTTTTACCAAATCCGGCTTCGAAACACGAGGATCCATATATATTTCATTAGCCCAATAAAGCATGCGGACTTCTACATACAATCAACACCTCAACCCGCCAGGATTCGAACCCACGGCCCACGAGCCTATGACTGTGACCGGGGAACGCTAACCGCTGGACCACCAGGATACTAAAAGCAGTCCTAGACTTTGTTATATTTCACACAAAGCCTGTTCAACGAGCTTATGGCGCCGTGAACCTCTAATGGGGACTACCCGTATCACGTAGGTGGTCAGAGTAACGTTTTACCAAATCCGGCTTCGAAACACGAGGATCCATATATATTTCATTAGCCCAATAAAGCACGCGGACTTCTACATACAATCAACACCTCAACCCGCCAGGATTCGAACCCACGGCCCACGAGCCTATGACTGTGACCGGGAACGCTAACCGCTGGACCACCAGGATACTAAAAGCAGTCCTAGACTTTGTTATATTTCACACAAAGCCTGTTCAACGAGCTTATGGCGCCGTGAACCTCTAATGGGGACTACCCGTATCACGTAGGTGGTCAGAGTAACGTTTTACCAAATCCGGCTTCGAAACACGAGGATCCATATATATTTCATTAGCCCAATAAAGCACGCGGACTTCTACATACAATCAACACCTCAACCCGCCAGGATTCGAACCCACGGCCCACGAGCCTATGACTGTGACCAGGGAACGCTAACCGCTGGACCACCAGGATACTAAAAGCAGTCCTAGACTTTGTTATATTTCACACAAAGCCTGTTCAACGAGCTTATGGCGCCGTGAACCTCTAATGGGGACTACCCGTATCACGTAGGTGGTCAGAGTAACGTTTTACCAAATCCGGCTTCGAAACACGAGGATCCATATATATTTCATTAGCCCAATAAAGCACGCGGACTTCTACATACAATCAACACCTCAACCCGCCAGGATTCGAACCCACGGCCCACGAGCCTATGACTGTGACAGGGAACGCTAACCGCTGGACCACCAGGATACTAAAAGCAGTCCTAGACTTTGTTATATTTCACACAAAGCCTGTTCAACGAGCTTATGGCGCCGTGAACCTCTAATGGGGACTACCCGTATCACGTAGGTGGTCAGAGTAACGTTTTACCAAATCCGGCTTCGAAACACGAGGATCCATATATATTTCATTAGCCCAATAAAGCACGCAGACTTCTACATACAATCAACACCTCAACCCGCCAGGATTCGAACCCACGGCCCACGAGCCTATGACTGTGACCGGGGAACGCAAACCGCTGGACCACCAGGATACTAAAAGCAGTCCTAGACTTTGTTATATTTCACACAAAGCCTGTTCAACGAGCTTATGGCGCCGTGAACCTCTAATGGGGACTACCCGTATCACGTAGGTGGTCAGAGTAACGTTTTACCAAATCCGCTTCGAAACACGAGGATCCATATATATTTCATTAGCCCAATAAAGCACGCGGACTTCTACATACAATCAACACCTCAACCCGCCAGTATTCGAACCCACGGCCCACGAGCCTATGACTGTGACCGGGGAACGCTAACCGCTGGACCACCAGGATACTAAAAGCAGTCCTAGACTTTGTTATATTTCACACAAAGCCTGTTCAACGAGCTTATGGCGCCGTGAACCTCTAATGGGGACTACCCGTATCACGTAGGTGGTCAGAGTAACGTTTTACCAAATCCGGCTTCGAAACACGAGGATCCATATATATTTCATTAGCCCAATAAAGCACGCGGACTTCTACATACAATCAACACCTCAACCCGCCAGGATTCGAACCCACGGCCCACGAGCCTATGACTGTGACAGGGAACGCTAACCGCTGGACCACCAGGATACTAAAAGCAGTCCTAGACTTTGTTATATTTCACACAAAGCCTGTTCAACGAGCTTATGGCGCCGTGAACCTCTAATGGGGACTACCCGTATCACGTAGGTGGTCAGAGTAACGTTTTACCAAATCCGACTTCGAAACACGAGGATCCATATATATTTCATTAGCCCAATAAAGCATGCGGACTTCTACATACAATCAACACCTCAACCCGCCAGGATTCGAACCCACGGCCCACGAGCCTATGACTGTGACCGGGGAACGCTAACCGCTGGACCACCAGGATACTAAAAGCAGTCCTAGACTTTGTTATATTTCACACAAAGCCTGTTCAACGAGCTTATGGCGCCGTGAACCTCTAATGGGGACTACCCGTATCACGTAGGTGGTCAGAGTAACGTTTTACCAAATCCGGCTTCGAAACACGAGGATCCATATATATTTCATTAGCCCAATAAAGCAGGCAGACTTCTACATACAATCAACACCTCAACCCGCCAGGATTCGAACCCACGGCCCACGAGCCTATGACTGTGACCAGGGAACGCTAACCGCTGGACCACCAGGATACTAAAAGCAGTCCTAGACTTTGTTATATTTCACACAAAGCCTGTTCAACGAGCTTATGGCGCCGTGAACCTCTAATGGGGACTACCCGTATCACGTAGGTGGTCAGAGTAACGTTTTACCAAATCCGCTTCGAAACACGAGGATCCATATATATTTCATTAGCCCAATAAAGCACGCGGACTTCTACATACAATCAACACCTCAACCCGCCAGGATTCGAACCCACGGCCCACGAGCCTATGACTGTGACTAGGGAACGCTAACCGCTGGACCACCAGGATACTAAAAGCAGTCCTAGACTTTGTTATATTTCACACAAAGCCTGTTCAACGAGCTTATGGCGACGTGAACCTCTAATGGGGACTACCCGGATCACGTAGGTGGTCAGAGTAACGTTTTACGAAATCTGTCTTCGAAACACGAGGATCCATATATATTTCATTAGCCCAATAAAGCATGCAAACTTCTACATACAATCAACACCTCAACCCGCCAGGATTCGAACCCACGGCCCACGAGCCTATGACTGTGACCGGGGAACGCAAACCGCTGGACCACCAGTATACTAAAAGCAGTCCTAGACTTTGTTATATTTCACACAAAGCCTGTTCAACGAGCTTATGGCACCGTGAACCTCTAATGGGGACTACCCGTATCACGTAGGTGGTCAGAGTAACGTTTTACCAAATCCGGCTTCGAAACACGAGGATCCATATATATTTCATTAGCCCAATAAAGCACACGACTTCTACATACAATCAACACCTCAACCCGCCAGTATTCGAACCCACGGCCCACGAGCCTATGACTGTGACCGGGGAACGCTAACCGCTGGACCACCAGGATACTAAAAGCAGTCCTAGACTTTGTTATATTTCACACAAAGCCTGTTCAACGAGCTTATGGCGCCGTGAACCTCTAATGGGGACTACCCGTATCACGTAGGTGGTCAGAGTAACGTTTTACCAAATACCGCTTCGAAACACGAGGATCCATATATATTTCATTAGCCCAATAAAGCACGCGGACTTCTACATACAATCAACACCTCAATCCGCCAGTATTCGAACCCACGGCCCACGAGCCTATGACTGTGACCGGGAACGCTAACCGCTGGACCACCAGGATACTAAAAGCAGTCCTAGACTTTGTTATATTTCACACAAAGCCTGTTCAACGAGCTTATGGCGCCGTGAACCTCTAATGGGGACTACCCGTATCACGTAGGTGGTCAGAGTAACGTTTTACCAAATCCGGCTTCGAAACACGAGGATCCATATATATTTCATTAGCCCAATAAAGCACGCGGACTTCTACATACAATCAACACCTCAACCCGCCAGGATTCGAACCCACGGCCCACGAGCCTATGACTGTGACAGGGAACGCTAACCGCTGGACCACCAGGATACTAAAAGCAGTCCTAGACTTTGTTATATTTCACACAAAGCCTGTTCAACGAGCTTATGGCGCCGTGAACCTCTAATGGGGACTACCCGTATCACGTAGGTGGTCAGAATAACGTTTTACCAAATTCGGGTTCGAAACACGAGGATCCATATATATTTCATTAGCCCAATAAAGCAGGCAGACTTCTACATACAATCAACACCTCAACCCGCCAGGATTCGAACCCACGGCCCACGAGCCTATGACTGTGACCAGGGAACGCTAACCGCTGGACCACCAGGATACTAAAAGCAGTCCTAGACTTTGTTATATTTCACACAAAGCCTGTTCAACGAGCTTATGGCGCCGTGAACCTCTAATGGGGACTACCCGTATCACGTAGGTGGTCAGAGTAACGTTTTACCAAATCCGACTTCGAAACACGAGGATCCATAGATATTTCATTAGCCCAATAAAGCAGGCGGTCTTCTACATACAATCAACACCTCAACCCGCCAGTATTCGAACCCACGGCCCACGAGCCTATGACTGTGACTAGGGAACGCTAACCGCTGGACCACCAGGATACTAAAAGCAGTCCTAGACTTTGTTATATTTCACACAAAGCCTGTTCAACGAGCTTATGGTGCCGTGAACCTCTAATGGGGACTACCCGGATCACGTAGGTGGTCAGAGTAACGTTTTACGAAATCTGTCTTCGAAACACGAGGATCCATATATATTTCATTAGCCCAATAAAGCATGCAAACTTCTACATACAATCAACACCTCAACCCGCCAGGATTCGAACCCACGGCCCACGAGCCTATGACTGTGACCAGGGAAAGCAAACCGCTGGACCACCAGGATACTAAAAGCAGTCCTAGACTTTGTTATATTTCACACAAAGCCTGTTCAACGAGCTTATGGCGCCGTGAACCTCTAATGGGGACTACCCGTATCACGTAGGTGGTCAGAGTAACGTTTTACCAAATACGGCTTCGAAACACGAGGATCCATATATATTTCATTAGCCCAATAAAGCACGCTGACTTCTACATACAATCAACACCTCAACCCGCCAGTATTCGAACCCACGGCCCACGAGCCTATGACTGTGACCGGGGAACGCTAACCGCTGGACCACCAGGATACTAAAAGCAGTCCTAGACTTTGTTATATTTCACACAAAGCCTGTTCAACGAGCTTATGGCGCCGTGAACCTCTAATGGGGACTACCCGTATCACGTAGGTGGTCAGAGTAACGTTTTACCAAATCCGGCTTCGAAACACGAGGATCCATATATATTTCATTAGCCCAATAAAGCACGCGGACTTCTACATACAATCAACACCTCAACCCGCCAGGATTCGAACCCACGGCCCACGAGCCTATGACTGTGACCGGGGAACGCTAACCGCTAGACCACCAGGACGCTAAAAGCAGTCCTAGACTCTGTTATATTTCACAAAATGCCTGTTCAACGAGCTTATGGCGCCATGAACCTCTAATGGGGACTACCCATTAGGGTGTGTCATAGGAGGGAAGATCAGCTAAAACTAATGGCCCATCACTTTTTTGGTAGATTTTAATGTATATAAACAGAAAATAATTTCAGTTTCAATATTTTGCATCCTTTTGCTAGGTAAATTTTAGCTTGAAATTTTTCGAAAATCTAACGCACAGCTGCATTAGTGCATTACAATTAAATAGTGAACATTGCTTTCTGACTTCATTCTTTAACAACCCAACTAACAATATTTTTTTCTGTTTCAGATTCTGATGCATTTATAAGTTGATAATATTTGCGATGGCTGCTTGTCTCAGGACGAGGAACCAAAAATCCAGCCATCTCAGTCACTATCTTGGGTCTGGGAGACAGCTCCTGAAGTAGGAGTTGCCTACATTGAGAGATGCTTTGAGATACGGTGTTTTAATCAGGCAAATCAGTGAAAAGAACCAAAGAACTTACACAAACAAAGACATTGCCAGTGATATGACCAAGGCTGTCTTGACACAGTACACTCTGGCTAATGCTCAGTTCAAGCCTCCAGTCATAACAAGTCAGAAGAAGATTAGTGAGAGACTGCTAGCCAGTTGGGAAAAGGCAAGAGATATCTCTCTTGGGAGAGGAAACCTTGCAGTTAAGGACAGCTTTGCCAAGCAACTGGACCAGTTATTTGACATAATTACTTGCAAGTGCCCAATTGTTCTCTGTCCTGAGTTTGGATGCGATCGTGACTTTAAATCCGAGGCCCACATCTCCTGTATTTGCAAGCGTGAACTGAAGATTCCTGTGATCGAACTGGCATTTGTCAAAGCACAGAGAGAGAAGACTGGCAGTATAGGGGCTCTCATGATTTCTAGCCAAGATATTCCGGAGTCCAAGAGACAGGAGGCTGCCACAGAGAGACAGAAGAGGAGAAGAGTTGCCGAGGAAAAGAGACTTGAGAAGGCCCAGGGTGAGGTAAAAAAGGCCGATGATTGGAGTCAAACTGCTTCAGAGTTTAATGACTTCCCCATGGCTGATCCGAGTGCTGACCAGGAGAATGGTGACTTTGTCCCTAACCCAGAAAATAATGATCCCAAACCTTCCAGGCATAAGATTCGAAATAGGAAAGATATCCCGAGCATAGCTCTGGCCAGCATGCGACACCACACTGGTCTCAGAGAAACTGCAGAGATAGCAACAGCTGCCTGGATTGACGCTGGTTTGATAACACCTGATGATGTTCACCTGGTGATAGATCATAACAAAGTAAAGAGAGCTCAGGAGAAACTTGTCAGTAACCTATAAGAGGAGTTTGATAAGGGGATAAGAGAAAATGGAATCAATTGTTTGTTCTTTGATGGGAGAAGGGATGACACTAAAGTGTTCATGAAAGTTGGAGATTCTGACAAGTTGTTCCCTGCCATGGTGAAGGAGGAACACTACTCCTGCTGCAGTGAACCAGGAGGGAAGTATTTGTGGCATTTCACTCCAGAGAAAGATGACATCAGGAAACCAGCTGAGATAGTGGCAGATAACATTGTGAACTGGCTCAGAGAGAGGAACGTAGACCAGACCCTGCAGGCCATTGGAGGGGACAGCACCAACACGAACACAGGGTGGCAAGGGGGGGTGGGTCATACAGTGGATAGAGCGGAAGATTGGGAGGAAGCTGGTCTGGATTGTTTGTGACCTCCACACCAACGAGTTGCCACTCAGACATCTGATCCAGGAGCTGGATGGCAAGACTCTTTCAAACAACAGATGGTCTGGTCCTCTTGGCAAGATGCTGGACTCTGCCACTGAGTTAGAAACAAATCCGAGCTTTGAAAAAATCACAGTTGGCCCTCCACCCGTTGAGCTTGCACATACTGTCATTGACGACCTGAGTACTGACCAGTACTATGGTTACATGATTTGCAGTGCCATCAAAACTGGGGTCATGCCTGATAGACTTGCTTACCTGCAGATAGGTCCAGTCTCACATTCTAGGTGGCTCACAACGGCTCTCAGGTTCTGCAGAAGTTGGGTCCCTCATCATAAACTGAAAGGGAACCAGCTTCACAACCTGAGACTTATTGTCCAATTCATCGTGAGTGTCTACTTGCCAAATTGGTTCAACACCAAGGTCAAGTCATCGTTCTCCGAAGGTCCGAGGCATGTTCTCTTCCAGCTTGAGCTCCTGGGGAGTCAGCCAAGGAAGGGTGTTCAGATTGTGGAGCAGACTGTGAGGAGATCTTCCTGGTATGCTCATCCCGAGGCAGTTCTGCAGACAATGCTCTGCAGTAAGGATGAGGAGGAGAGAAGAGTGGCAGTCAAAAAGATCTTGGATATGAGACTTATGAGAGGATCTGGGCATGACGAATCAGTTGGTGACGATTCCTTCAGGGTCAGGAAGACGCCTGAAGTCAATCTAGGTGCCAAGACCCTCACTGATCTCATAGATCTGGATAACATCCAGGCTGGCAGTGAGCCCCCTCTTACCTGCAGCCTCACCAATGTTCAAGTCAGAGCTTTCCTGGACAACCCCATGCATGTCCCTGCCTGGCCCTCGCACACCCAGAGTATAGAGCGTTGTGTCCAGCAAGTGAGCGAGGCCAGCAGTCACGTGTACAGCCAAAAAGAGGAGGGAAGGTTACATCCGAGCTCAGGTGGTCAGCAGGGAGGTGATGAGTAGAAACAGAAGCAAGAAAGACATGTTCTCTATGGTGTGCAGCAACACCGGGTCGTAGTAGTAAAACCCGTTTTTGTATTTGATGATTTTGTTTTCTAAAGGAATATTAAATTTAATAAATGTGTCAAGATCATTCGTTTCACTATTCTGGATCATTTTCATCCTAATAAATTAACCTGCTACATTTACTTTACTTTAAATTAGCTATTTAGTGGTGTTGGTAAAAGGGTGGGAATACTGAATTTTCATAAGGTTTCAAGTTAAAATGTACCTAGCAAAAAATGAAAGCTTTTCAAATCTGAAGATATCACATGACTCTGCACATAGAACTACATCATTAATACCATAGGCCGATTTTTCAAACTCAAAAAAAAAAATTCGCCTCCGTATGACACACCCTAATATGGTAACCTTCTACCATTAAATGTTTGCCTACATCCTGACATATAAGTATCACACTGGTTTGATTCGGGAAAAAGAAATATTGCAAATTATAAACATGTGCGTGAAACACTAACCTACGTGGTATTGGAGTGTAAACACATTGTTGTAGAGCTGTAGAGGCATTAGTTTGTAACAAAGCTAATTCACATGAAGCCTCCTCGGCCCGAGTGAATGCGAAAGCATACGCCGGACAAACATGCATTAATTTTTTTTTTTGTGATTTTAGTGGATTGTGTATTAGTATTTCCCTGCGTGTTAATGTTGCTTCTAATAAGGAATAATAATATTCCACTTCATGCTCCTGAAAGATAGGAGTTAGATGATAATTAGTTTCAGATATATGTAACGCGGCAATTAGTTAATGAACCTTCAACAACTGTGCGTCAACACGTCCTAACCCTGCATTTACAAGATCAGCGATGAGCCTATTACTGGTGTCTATGAATGCATGCATGTATTCAGATAAGCAGAGTTGTCATTCCAGTGTAGATTCTGACTGAATGAATCCCTCGACCATTTGTGTTAGTTTATTAGTTCGTTCAACAATATCATTCATATGAGAGGTCAGAATTTTTATTGCCTTGTATGACTGTGCAATGGCCCTATTTTGTTTCCTAACCGCGTCTGAAACTTCACTCATTTTATTTCCTAGTCTGGCAACATCTTCGGCAGTTGCCGTACCAAACAAGGTGTTGCTTATTAAACCTACAAAATTAAACAGACCACGTTTTTAACGCCGCTGAGCATGTACATTTTTCCAGATGTCTTCAGGAGATACGGGGAGCTTTCCCTCGAAATGCCTAACTTGAGTAAACTGTTCATATGGTCATGTTGAAGAGAAATGGTCTGACGGATTGTTGTAGAGAATGTAAATTGTTGTTCGAGATCTTGCAAAGTTTGCATAGCTGTTTCAATGTGGACAGCTACCGACCTCAGTTGCAATGGCATGCGCTTTAAGTCATGGAGCTCGTATTTGATAGTGACAACGTCTTGTACTACTAATTCTTTGCCCAGTGGGGCAACTAAGGCTCTGGGTTTGACGACGTCTGCTGGGGAGGCGGCTGTTGACACCTAACTCCAGACCAACAGTAGTAGTGATATCCAAGCCATGTCTGAAATAGGCGAGGATAATTAATTATTAGTGGTTGCTGATCGTAGTTTTTGACGATATGTATTGTTTATCGTTATATTTTGTTGAGCAACTGTTGTAGTTGAAGTAGGCTCTACTTGACGTATGAATTAAGGCGAGAGTTTTGATATGCGTTCCGGTGCTTTTATAATTATTTTGTCTCCTATTTCTAATTTTATAGGCTTAGCTTTTTTGTGTTGCTTGCAGATCATTTCAGCACGTGAGGCTGCTAAGTGTTTTCGTACTTTTCCATTGATGCTTGTGAAAACATTGATTAGTTTCTTGGCATAGCCATCCATTTTGTACACAGGTTTTGGAATTCCTGTTAGTAAATCATATGGTAAGCATTTATCTTTACCATAAATTATGTATTATGGCGATTTGCCTGTAAAGCTATTTATACATCCATTGATAGATGCTGCAACCTGTGGAAGCCAGTCCTCCCACGAACTATGCATTGGATTCACCACATGTCGGAGAATCTCAAGAATTTTTTTATTCGCAACGCTCGACCAACCCATTTGAAGATGGATGGTTGGCGGTTGTGATGGTTTGTGTAATGTCATATTGTTGACATATAGCAGCTAAGAGTTGATTCTTAAATTCTGCCCCGTTATCCGAGAGTATCACCTTAGATGTAGAGAAAGGACAGATTAGATGAGTGACTAGTGCATGAGCCACTGATTCGGCGGACTTGTTCGGCAATGATGCGAGTACCACAAATCTGGAAAAATGGTCAACGCAGACAAGTACGTAACTAGAGCCTTGATGGCTTTTTGGTAGTTGCAATAAATCGATCGCAACTGTATCCCATGGACGTTCTGGCGTCGGGTATTCCAAGATTGGAGCGGGATCAATCGTTGTTCCCTTGTGTTTTGTACAAGATAAACATTTAGCAATGTGATGCTCGATGTCGATCCTCATAGATTTCCAATAATATTTTTGTCAAATTTTTGTTAGACATCTATCTCTCCCTGGATTCCCAGCTTGGGGTACATCATGAAAGAGGGTAAGAACGTTTTCCTTTAATGATGTAGGAATAACAATTTGAGAGATTGACTCATGTTGTGTTTTCACTGAGCAATATAATATGTCATGCCGCAGCTCAAACTGTGAGAGAGGTAGAGGTAACCTGGGCAAATTTACCTCATCTCCCGATTCTAAGGCATATATAACCTTGGACCATAATGGATCCTGTAACTATTCCGTCCTGACAGGGTGAACGTAGGTAGTGGCGTGACAGGAGCTATGTGTCTAGATAGCGAATCAGCTACCACGTTCGCAAGGCCCGGCAAATGCTTGAAGTTGGGTGCGAACTCCTGTATGGTTAGGTACCAGCGCGCTAAACGCCCTGATAAATTCTTCCCGTTAAATAGCTCTGTCACGGCTACATGATCTGTGTGGACTGTGATCGGATATCCCAAAATGAGATCCCAAAAATGCTTGAGAGCCCACACTACAGCTAATGCTTCTAAATGCGTAGCTGAATAAAGTGTTTCTGCACCGTTGAGGGTGCGACTGGAGTATGCTACTACCCGCCATTTTCCTCGATAATCAGTTTGCATGAGCACCGCCCCTAAACATAGGCCCGAGGCATCAGTACACATGGTAAATGATTTTGTACAGTCCGGAAAGCAAACACTGGTGCTTTTGTTAAGGCGCTCTTGAGGGCATTAAAACTGTCCTCTTGTTCCTTATTCCATGTAATCTCCACATCCTTTTTGAGGAGTTTAGTGAGTGGTGATGCTAACTTGGCATAACCTTCAATGAAAGAACGGTAGTATCCTGATAATCCTAGGAAACTACGAACTTGATCTGCTTTCTTGGCACCAGGGAATTGTTTCACCGTCTTTACCTTGCAATCTATTGTGTGTATACCATTGCCATCCACTACGTGACCAAGAAATTGGATTCTGGATTTGAGAAATTCACATTTGGAAAGTTTAACTTTCAATCCAGCTAAATGTAGCTTTGTGAAAACTTCTCATAGCTTCTTTAGATGTCTTTGTAAATCTTTGCTTACTGTGTTACCTATCATTCCGGAAAACAAGGAGTTTATCATTCTTTGAAATGTTAGCGGCACATTTCTTAGACCAAATGGGATTCTTAAGAACTCGAAATGTCCCATTAGTGTGCAAAACGCAGTTATTTCTCGGGAATCCGCATGTAAGGGAATTTGTCAGTACCCGCTAAGTAAATCTAAGCTGCTGAAGACTGCATTGTCTTTCCTAGTGACTGTAGTAAGTCAGTTAGGACAGGCATTGGGAACCTGCCTGGTACAGTTGCCTGGTTGACTCGTCGAAAATCTATGACTGGTCTCCATCCTCCATTTCTTGGGAACTAAAAATAAAGGTGAGTTCCGTGGTGATGAAGAAGGTTGGACCACCTTTTGGTCCACCATGTCTTGTACTATTTGCTGGACTACCACTCTTCTGCTGTAGGGTAGCCTATATGCTGGGATGTAGATTGGTTAGCTTCCTGTTTCAGTGGAATATGATGATTTGTTAACGTTGTTTTACCTAGGGGTTCTCCAGGTAATGCTATGATTTCCTTGAATTCGGCGAGTAATTCTAAAAGATCACGTTTGCCTCGAGGATGAGCGACTACTTTCACGTGTGGCGCTATCAACGCTACATTACTCACAATGTGTGATTTTTCGTCCAATTTACCCTGTGTTACACTACCTATTGATAATTCTAATGGCTCTTCGACAACCGCTTTGTCATAAACAAGGAAATTACCTAAACAAAACCCCTTACTTAAGGTTATGGGTCCCCCAGTTCTATTGAGAATGAGGACATCTGTGAGACTACCTATTCTAACAGTGCTTAAGGTAGACTCAAGTGACAAACCTTTCACTCGTGAGCTTTCACTTAGACACACAACATCTGTTCCTTCACTCACATTTGGCAAACGTACTGTGACTCTAGTTAGTTCCTGGTTATGTAACCGTTGGACACCAGTTAACACAGCAGGCGTTAGAGTCCAGTTCTGGCCGCTTTCATCCGAAATGTCCTTTGAACCACTAGGTGGAGTTTCAGAGAGTGACTCCGTAACTAAGTGCTGCTGTGTCAATGACTCCCCCGTGCCTGTCTAGGCAGTTATTACTTGAACACCCGAAGTAAGCAATGGATGTGAAGTTTGCATTGCGTGATATGTTATACAATTATGCGTGATTGTTTGATCTCGTGGCTGAACGTTAATGTTATTCTGCCTAAGAGTGGTCAGACCAAGTAACCCGTCCGCTGGCAAAGAAAATGCCTTAACTTTGTAGAAGTCCGCCAAAAACGCTTTACTGGACCTATAAAAACGGAGTGGTAGTGTTATTGCCCCCGCTATGTATAATTGGATTCCCGACACACCGGACAGAGGAATGTCTGTAGGTCTCATTGGCCACTTATTTGGAGGATATCGCCGCTGTAGTTCATTGAACGACTTTAATGAGATAACATTGGCACAGGCCCCCGTATCTATATCTAGGGATAACTGATTGTTACCTATCCTCGCTGGTACGGTCAACACCTCCACTCTGTTTAACGCGGCGACTAATGAGCCGGTGATGGAAGCGTTGTTTTCTTGAACCGTTGACGCTATCCTAGATCGTGTTTTTTGGACGCGCTCCTCTTCCCCAGAAGGCTGTATAGATGGCTCCCTTCGATTTTCCACTTCTTGCCGCATACGCTGTACATTTCTACAATCTTCTGTGTTGTGGTATGGAGACTGATGTACTATACACCATTTATTCGGAGTACCTGGAGTGTTTGGAGACATTTTAGCAACTGTGTAATGTCCCTTTGTAGATCTTGGTTTAGCAGGGCTATCTGAAATCCTTAGGACCTGCGAGGATTCTTTCCTTCGATCCTGCCTGTGGTTGGCTGGGGACTTATCTGCTTGTCCTACAAACCAGCATTTTGCAAAAAGGTATTTTTTTGTGTTTGGTTCCCGTGACAGACTGTGGTTGTTCCTTAAAGCTGGTGACTGGTGCCACTGACAACGCCCGAGGAACATTTTCCTTGGGTTCCGCAATTGCTTCAAAATAGTGTACAAGCTTCGTCCCCGTTTTAAGTTCTTTCATTTGGGATTTCTTGCGCAAGGGTTCATTTGATGACACGATAAACTGTTGAAATTCAATAATTCTGTACAAATTTACCTTAGATATGTTGCCATTTTTATCGAACCAATCTGAGGAATCCATGTAAGATTTGACATCTATCTTAGTGAGACCCTCACAAATTTGCGCTTCTTGTGCTTTATGTGCAAGCAGAGTGTCACCTGTCCTCTCTGCCATCTTAAAAACCAAGAAAGTGGACCTCCTTTGGAGCCCGATCCAAAAAAAGAAATGAATTGCTCCCGAAATGTTGGATAATCATCCGTTTCTTCGTCAATGGCTGAAGCATAGATACCTCTAGCTGCCAGACTACCGGTTTTGATAAGGCTTCGGACGTATGAAATTTTATCTACGTCACTAGTTACATTGTTATTTCCCATTACATCTTCGCACTTATGCAAAAATGCTAAACTAGTATAATCAGAATCTTCACCGGTAAACTATTGTACCTTAATATTATTTAGAAGTAGCCTTACCGGTTTACCGGCCGTTGTAGGCAGTGTGTTAGTAGAACCACCTGTTGCCATTTTTGTTGTGTTAGTTAAAGCACTGGCGTTAGTGAAGGCAATGGGTAAATGTTACCTGACCTTAATTGTCTACTGTGTAAATCCTCAAACTGAGAGTCAATGAAATTTTCACAGTTAGCTAAGGAGTCATTAGGTGTTAACTCTAATCGGCTAATTTGTGGTAATTCTTCCTCACTATCAGTTGCTACTCGGTCCTGTGAATTATTAGACGACTGGCTATCAGAGTCTGAGTCACTAATTTCCTGTTTGATACCCAAAATTTTTGGAAAAGGGTCCATGTATAGGACTATTAATCACTTCACTCCCTGTATAAAGACGCACTACGTTGCCCACCCATAGAGTAATGCAAAAACTATTTATAATGAATTATGGAAATGAAGAGAAAATATATATTAGTTACCAAAAGTATTAAAATGTACTATATATATATATATATATATATATATATATATATATATATATATATATATATATATATATATATATATATATATATATATATATATATATATACCTATCTAGTCTGTACTCACCCCTGAAGATGTGAATTACACGAAAGCGCTTGGGAACTTCGTGTTTTCTTCTTTCCTGGTGGTTATCAGCATATACCTAGATCACGCGCACCTACAGTGATTTACTTGCATACCTGTTGTAAGTAGAGAACGTACTTCTTAAATGTGTTTATCTATATATCTTTATATTGACTACATATGAAGACTTCTTGAAGTTCACGTGTGTTTGTGTAGCTTATAAAATAATGATTGTTTGTGATATACCTGAGTGGAGAGTGCGTAACACCTCGCGCTGGCTATGACGTCAGGAGTTGATGCCGTCCTTCTCAGGGAGGGAGGACTTCACGTCTTGTTGCAATCCACCTTGGGTCTTGCTTCGGACAGCTCGGGGCTGCTCTGGGGCTGACCTCTGGGTTGAAGCGATCGGCCTGGGGGCTGATTTGGTGCTGAACTCTTGGTTGGTGCGATCAGCCTGGGGGCTGATCTGGGGCTGAACTCTTGGTTGGTGCGATCAGCCTGGGGACTGATCTGGGGTTGTCCTCTGTTGCACACCGACGAGTCTTGATGTAGTGTTAGCGGGAAGTAATCTCAGCCTATACTCGGGTAGGCTCGGCTGCTGTCGGCTCCAATAGGGATTAACCTTCAGTAGTACATGTCACTGATGGTTTAACTGCTAAGTTTGCAATTTTTTTTAATGTTTTTATTACCACTGTGTCTCTATGTATACGTTTTGCAAGAGCTTATAACCACTATCCACTTAAATTTCTTATAATTGCTTGTTTGCTGCTGATTCACTTAGGATGCCACTTAAGTCACCGGAATCACTTGAAGTAATGTTTGTTTCTGAGTGTTTGACCGATTCTTCTTCTGATCCGTCTCACCGCTTGCCACCAGTGCGTTGGTCACACAATATATATTTATAAATATATTAGTTCTTGATTTGATAAGTGGCAGGGCTGAAGTAAACACTTTGTTGGTTTTGTTTTATTGTAGAAAAATATAGTTTCACAGGTACTGAGTTCAGTTGAGAGTATATTGTACCTTCTCTTCTATACAAAAGGAAGTGTCTTAGTGCACTTATATGGGAGAGCACTTAAGTGAGGTGTTCACTGGGTTACAGGTGATATGATAGTCTCTCTCTCAGGCTCATCCTGTGAGGCAAGGCGCCTTACTCAGGTGTTGTTGTTGAGAGGCGCTGACCCAGCTAACCTCGCTCGCTGGCCAGAGAAGATGTCAACTCACCCATTCATGCATATACATCGGTGAATGACTTGGTGAATATATTGGTAATATACATTTGGGTAAATATTTATATAATACACATTATGCTGTTACATGCCGATAAGGGCAAATGGTTTCAGTCTTAATAAACAATAATTTACAGACGCCAATGCTCTAAGGTACGTTAGGCCAGTAGAAGGTTTGTCCTCCCAATGTGTGTGTGGCTCTTTCTATGGCGTCATGCACGCCATGGTGTGCAAGAAAGGGGGCTTCATATGTATGAGGCATGACGAAGTAAGGGATCTCACAGCAAATATGTTGAAGGAAATCTGCCGTGATGTCAAGGTAGAACCGACCCTCCTTCCATTGGATGGTGAGATTTTCCAACATAGGACTTCAAACACATCCAACGAAGCCCGTGTTACGTCCGTGCTCGAGGATTCTGGACGCTGGGACAGAGAGCCTTCTTGGATATCAGGATTTTTTATCCCATGGCCGCATGTCACCGTAACTTAGCTCTCGATGCTGCACACAGGAGGAACGAGAACGACAAGCTAAGGGAATATGGAGAGAGAATTCAGAACGTTGATCAAGGCAGCTTCACTCCTCTGGTGTTCACAAACTCTGGTGGGATGGGACCAAGAGCAAGATGCTTCTACACCAGACTCGCGGAAGTAATATCCGAACAGAAGCAGCAGCCAAGAAGTTATGTTACAGCCTGGATGAGATGTCGACTGTCCTTCTCTCTCCTTCGATCGGCTTTGCTCTTCCTCAGGGGAACGAAAGCATCGGCCCCAAAGCCGACAACAGTTGCAGATATTGACTATGAGGCTACAGTCACTGAATGCAGCATAGATCTGCGGCTCAACTAACTCAACACAGCTAGGATAGCTACTTATGTATTAGGATATTTAAAATTAAGGTAATAAAATGGTGGCGAAGGTATGGCTATTGGGGGAGGATGGAGGCCATTTTGAAAAAAAAAGTAGTAGTAGTTTAAGAAATGTACTCAGAAATTGTCAGATGGTCGCCAGCTAACCTGTTTGAACCACCCAAATGTGCGGCCACCAAAGAAATGATTCCGTAGATAATTCGCCTCATAACTGAGTACACTCAGGACTGCTTCCTTGCTCCTTTGGCTCTTCAAATACTGGCAATAATACCACATCTATTCAGTCAGAGGACACACACAAAGACTAAGCATAAAGAAAATGCGGCAGCATTGAAGAGAAGATTGACAATGTTGCAGAATGGACCCTTGATGATCTCCTATGTGAAGCAAGAACACTGCAGGAGAGACTAAAATTTATAGGACACGGATAGCAAAACACCGATGACGTTGCAAGAAATTTTGGAAACAAAATGCGTGTGGGAAAAGTGTCTTCGGCGGTAAGATCTCTCACAGAGGATTCCTCCGGTGGGGTTCTGCCAATAAACAGAGATACATTAAAACAACTGAAAGAAAAACATCCCCCTGCAAGTGAAGACGAAGGCATAAGGTTCCAGAGTGACTATATCCTACCAAACGCTGTCCTGTTCGAGAAAATAACAGGAGGGATTGTGTGGAAAAAGGCACTGAAGACTCGAGGAGGTGCAGGCCCTTCAGGTCTGGATGCAAACGGTTGGAGAGGCATCCTCAGCACTAACAAGTTTGGCCCCGTAGCAAGTGATCTCTGCACTGCTATTGCCGTCCTTGCAAGAAAGCTGGTATCCTCGTGCTGCCAACACCTCCATGCTCTGATGGCCTGCCGCCTCATTCCCCTGGATAAGAATCCAGGATGTAGGCCTATAGGGGTGGGGGAAGTGCTGAGGCGGATCAACGGAAAATGCATAATGGAGGTGGTAAAGGATGATGTCAGGTCAGCAGCAGGGAACCTGCAAGTTTGTGCTGGCCACCAGGCATGACGGGAAGCAGCCATTCACGCCATTCAACATACTTAACCGCAAGGCCGCACTGCACAACATCAAGATCAAGTGTCCAAGCTTTGCAATGTATGTTGAAAACTCCTATAGGAATTCATCAGACCTCTATATAGTAAACAACAAGGCTCTAAGAGGTGATACCATCATACAGTCAACCGAGGGAACAACGCAGGGGGACCCTGTTGCAATGGAAATGAACGCAATAGGCCTATCCGTGCTCCAACACAAAATAAAATTTGAAACAAGTAATAACCAATGTAATTTAACACTGCGGGACGTAGCGAAGGTGTTTGACAAAGTCTGGTACAGTATGATGGTCTAAAATATAAGATCCTCCAACTTGGAATTCCCGCCAACATCGAAAAGCTGCTTTTCGACTTTCTTGACGGCAGAAATGCCAGACTGAGGGTGGGACAACACGCAGGAGAGACCCTCCAACTCATGAGTGGAGTCCCTTGGAACAGCGTCCTATCTCCCACCCTATATAACATACATTACTCAAATAACAACACATCGAGGAAAATCACGAGCATACAGGTCGACAGCGCCGGAAGGGAAATAGAAAGGGTAAATAACTACGAAGAAAAATGGAAAATCCAAACCATTCTCTTCAGATGCACAGGGATACCCTTAAGTTAAATGAAAACCCATCAATTAGTAATCAATAATGCCCAGATAGAATACTGTACAAAAGCAAAGGCACCCTTCTGGGCCTGAATATATCCACGACAGGCTACGCTCATCATGTTCAGACCAGGATGGAAGTAGTAATATTTTTTGAGGCACTTACATTATACTCTTACTTTTATTGTACTACTCAAGCCATTATATCATGTATTGTCTCATAGTTAGAGAGAAATTACCATTGCAATAATTATAAGTTTGTCGTCAAGACATGATCCTAACTGTTTCTGCCATCTTGTTTCACCTTAATATAACACATGTCGTATTGCTTCCTTCACTTATCAGATTAGTGTTCATTAACTGCACTGTAAAATATGTATATACGTATTTATAAATTAAATGGAAAAAATGATAAATAAATAAATAAATAACGAAGTGAAAACCGTGGTAATATTCTCATATGTTCTTATTACCACCATGCTATTTGTACTATTCCAGATGATACTAAATGTTACATAATACCACCTTGAGATAAATGTACAGTATATAATCAGTTGCCAGTAAGAGAGCTCAGGCTCTCAATTGGCTCAGTCATGTCAATATTGTTTTTATTATCCACTCTATATGTATTTTTTCTGGTTAAATAAACTGTTTCAATATCAATATTAAGCATACACAAAAAATCATCTAGAAGTATTCGTTCAAGTTATTGTTTTAAAATGTGGAAAAAACAAGAGAATTACTGACGATAACACTCCAAAACAAAAAAACAGTAATATACTGTTTCTCCGTCGGTTAAATAAGGGTAGTTTTGTAGTATTAGGATTTTTTTAGGTTAATTCAGGTTCTCATGTACTGACCACAGTCATGCATGTTAGTTAACGTATAATCAGATGATTCATATTCCGCTCAGTAGCCCATAAAACGTGTATCTATGATTTATTTCAGGAGTCTCCCCTCGAGAGACTTGTTTCTCTAAGGAAAGGTACCGTCCATTTTCGCTTTGCCAGGTGCGCCCTTCTGTAATGTAAATTTAAAGTAACGCTATTACGCATGAGTAGTGTGATGTCCCTCCTTGCTACCCACAACTTTGAGGAAGGGCAAAGTTGACAAGTTAAAATAATGATCGAATAATATAGGGGTTGAAATTCGTGGATGCAGCAAGTAAGAAGCATCAGTTATCGTGACAGATAAATTTAAGTTATGAAAGGGCTAAGATTATTAAATAAACTGAATAATTTAATAGCATTTATATTAAATACTGATTAATAGAGTTAATTAGGCACATTACATAACACAAGTAAAAAACAAATAGGCAATTATCAAAACATAAGTAAAACACACCTATGCAGTTATGAAAATACAAATAAAACACAACTATGCAGTTATGAAAACACACCAGAATATTACCAGATTATTCTTAATTTAAACATAAAATACACAACCTATATACAAAAACACAAAAACCTGACAGAAATAGCAGCTCGGGTAGCATGTCTAGGTTGTGATGGCCAAGCCTCAAGGAACCAGGGATTACCCTTGAAGTCCATTACCATCAAACCATCACAACACCACTAGTAGTAGTCCGTGATACATAAGAACATAAGAATGGAGGAAACTGCAGCGGGCCTATTGGCCCATACTGGGCAGTCCCGTTTACACCCAACCCCTATTGCTCATATAAGCATCCAACCTATGTTTGAAGCTATTCAGCGTATTCGAGTTAATGATAATATTTGGTAACTTGTTCCATTCATCCACTACTCTGTTTCCAAACCAGTGTTTACCTATTTCACGCCTAAATCTAAATTTGTCTAATTTAAAACCATTGTTACGAGTTCGCTCCTAGTTGGATAGTTTGAGTACCATTGTAATGTCCCCTTTGTTTAACCCTGACTTCCACTTGTACACCTCTATCAGGTCGCCCCTCGCTCTACGTCTCTCGAGGGATTGTAAATTAAGATGCTTTAACCTGTCTCTATACTCAAGGTTCCTAATGCCCGGGATTAGTCTTGTCATTCTCCTCTGAATTCTTTCCAATGATTCTATATCCATCCTGTAATACCGTGACCAGAACTGAACTGTGTAATCCAGGTGTGGTCTCACAAGCGCAAGATACAGTTTTAGGATGACCTCACTGGTCTTGTAACTAACACTCCTTTGTATGAACCCAAGTACTTTATTAGCCTTGTTACGAGCAAAAACACATTGTTTACCTGGCTTGAGGTTCCTACTTATCATTACTCCTAAATCTCTCTCGCAGTCGGATTTCTCTATGGCATCGTTGTTCATCTGGTACCTGGTTTCCCTGTTTACATCTCCTATACTGAGTACTTTACATTTGTCCACGTTGAATTTCATCTGCCATTTTTCAGACCATTCGAAAATTTCTTCAGATCTTCCTGTAGTTTTGCGGAGTCCTCGTCTGATTTAATAACACGTCCTATTTTAGTGTCATCAGCAAATTTACTTATGTTGCTGTCTATGCCGATATCTATGTCGTTTATGTATATAATAAATAATAATGGTCCAAGTACTGAGCCTTGGGGAACTCCACTTGTGACGTTGCTCCAATGGGACTTAGTGCCATTAATGCTCACTCTCTGTTTCCTCTCCTGTAACCACGTCCTAATCCATTTAAGGATGTTACCTTTGATGCCATGTGCTTTTACCTTTCTAATTAGTCTTTCGTGGGGGACTCTGTCGAAGGCTTTGCTAAAGTCGAGATATACCACATCATAATTGTGCCCCTCCTCCATCGATTCGAAAACTGATGAAAAGAATGTTAATAGGTTAGTTAGACAAGAACGTTCGCTTGTGAAGCCATGCTGGGAATCATTGATCAATCGGTGCTTCTCCAGGTGATTTCGTAGAGAGTTTGAAATGAATACTTCCAGTAATTTGCCTACTATTGATGTTAGACTGATTGGGCGGTAGTTAGAGGATAGTGATCTATCCCCCTTCTTGAAAATCGGTATTACATTCGCTATCCTCCAGGATTCTGGTACTACACCTGTTTTTAAGGACATGTTAAACAACTTTGCTAAGGGCATACTAAGCTCTTCCTTACATTCCTTTAATACTCTGGCAAATATCTCATCGGGACCAGGTGACTTATTAGGCTTAAGTTTGTCTATTTGCTTACTAACATCGTTACTAGTCACTACTATCTCGCTTAATTTGTTTTCTTCACTATCTCTGAATAGAGTTGGTGCCTCGGGTATCATGTTGAAATTTTCAGTCATGAAAACTGTTGAAAAATATTTATTCAAATTATTGCTCATTTCTCCGTCGTTATCAGTGAGCTCGCCGGTATCTGACCGTATTGGTCCAATCTTTTCTCGTGTTTTAGTTTGATACATTTGGTAGAATCCTTTGGGGTTTGTCTTCGCCTCCCTTGCTATCCTTACCTCATTATTCCTCTTGGCTTTCCTTATCTCGGTTTTAACCCTACTCGCCAATATCTTTTAATAATCCTGGAGGTAAATTTCGCCACGCTTAATCCTTCTACCTATAGCCTTCCTTTGGCCAATGATGTTCCTTAAATAATTATTTATCCATTTAGGGTCATTGTTGTCTGATCTGAGTTTTTTTTATGGTATGTTCTGCCTTTGTACATTAAGTAATTCATTATTTAAATTGTCGTGGAACTCGGCAATCTCAGATCTCGTTATCAGGTCGGAGTCATCTGTCTGGTTCACGGCCAAGCGCGACACCCCCTCTCTCAGCTGCCTCTTTAAACTGTCAAAGTTTGCCCTCCTGAAATCTGGAACTTCAGTGGTATTTTCCTTACGTCTGCCCTGAAAATCTAACTGGTATCTAATTTCTTTGTGATCGCTGTTTGCAAGTTCGTTCCCTACCTCGACATTGCTAATGAGGTTTTCTCTGTTCGACGGAACTACAATTCTTCATCCACACCCTAGGAGAGCGTGGAGGGGCCAGAGTCGTCACATCTCCCTCCCAGAAGTCTGATCTTCTTGGGAAGATTCGGCTATGAAAATGAAGATGATGTCCAGACAAGCAAAGATGAGCTGGTTCTATATAATAATAATAATAATAATAATAATAATAATAATAATTAACGGTTTATTGAAAAAGTTCGGCCGCCCAAAGGCTGAAAATATACATTGGACAAAAATTACGTATTACATACGAAGATATGGGGTGGGTGGGTCGTTTATCAAAAGCATTCATTACTGAAAGAAGAAGGAACATGAATTGAACATACAAATTATTATAGCTTGCAGTTGATGGCCCAGGCCTGGACTGGTCATGGGGACACCAGGTGGTATGGTGTTCACGTGGTGCAGTAACTCGTCCTCGGGTGTTGATATTAAGGACCTCACGTGGTCATGGGGACACCGGATGGTGTGGTGTTCACGTGGTGCAGTAACTCGTCCTCGGGTGTTCATATGAAGGACCTCACGTGGTCATGGGGACACCGGGTGGTGTCTCAGTACCCCACCCTGCTGGGTGGTGTTGTGTTGTCAGGTATGAAGCCGACCCAGTGTTGTTCCCAAGGCGGAATGATTAGCACCTCCTGGTCAGAAGATGGCGGTCAGTTCCCAGGGGTGTTTATCTCACTAGTGGGTCACGGCCAGGCCCGTCCTTTAGGGGGGGCGACCGCCCGGGGCCCCGCGGGGCCCAGCACTAGACCCAGTGACCTCGGACACATTACCTGTTGACTGGTTAATCTGACCTGACGGCTTACGTCACCATCGCAACCGTGACCTTACCATCCGTAGCGACAGTCCCATGGGGGTTGGTGGGGGTGGGTTCCGCTGACCACATAATCTGACTCCATAATCCATTGCACTCCACTCCGCACAGCCAGTCCACCAGGGCCAGTAACCAGTGAGATCAGGTTGTGTCCTGTTCTGTGAGCTGTGACTCCTGCCTTTTGAGTTTTGTGGATATACTTTTTTTTGTGTAAGAAACATGGCAAGCAGAGACAGATACAGAAAATACAGCTCGGGGGCAGAGAAAAGGCAAAAGGAAAGGAAACTAGAAGAAATTGATAATGTATTGAAAGATTCCCTTGACAAATTTGTGTTACAAAAAACTCCAGAAACTACTGCAAGTGACTGTGCTAGTGTGAATTGTATATATTTTCTGGGGCCCCGCACCCTCCTAGGGGCTGCCCTGGTCACGGCTTTCACTGGTACTGTCTAGTGCTGAATTCACTGGCTTAAACACTGTTTATCACTGTTCAACACTGGTCCCATTTCTTTACGAAACGAAATTGTCACTTTTGATTATGTTGATATCCCAGTGGTGAGGATGAGTTGGGGAGAGGGACTTGGGGAATAGACCGAATATTAGCCAAGGGAGGCAGCTGCTCAGCAGGAGCAGCGCCTGAATAGGTCTTGACCCTACGGTGGTCAAGGATGTTGTTACCGCCACAGTAGGATAAAATAGAAGAGAGATAGAAAGAGAGGGATAGAGAGAGAGAAAAAGGCCTGGCCCAGGCGAAAAGATGGGGATGCTTGTTTACATGCATGTCTGGCCACCCGAGCTATACACCTGGAAGTCCTCACCTCACTGAACACACACTCATTGATCAACGCCATGACGAGGTTCACATCCCGCAGAGGACCTCCCAAGAGCATCAGATCCGACAATGGAACCAATATGATTGGAGCAAACAGAGAACTTGAGGAGGCGGTGAGTAAGTGGAACAGCAGTAACAATGGTAGGACCACACTCCTGCAGAGGCAAATAGAATGGGAGTTCAACCCTCCGACTGCCTCTCACATGGGTGGAGTATGAGAGCGTCAGATCCGCACAGTGAAGAGGGTTCCCAGGGGGGGTTGGGCACACAGGTACTAGACGACGAGCGACTCAACACCCTGTTCTATGCCGTGGAAGACATCGTCAACGTGAAGCCCATCACCCCAGTATCCGACGATCCTAGAGACCTAGAAGCACTCACGCCGCTTCACCTACTGCGAATGCACGTGGGTACCCTGCCCACTGGAGGCAATCAGTCCATAGCAGAGGCGTACCGACCAAAATGGAAGCATGCCCAATTCTGGAAAAGGTGGGTGAAGGAATATCATCCATCATCACTACCTATAACACCATCCATCATCACTACAGATCGGTAAAGTAGTTTCCGAGATTCTCGTGTGGACACACACGTTAGGACGCCACCCACCAGGAGGCTCCACATTGTCTCACTGTAGTGCATTAGGGTAGACCATATTTTTGGTTTTGCCATTAGCAGCAAGTATGTACAGATTTTTGCCAGTTCCCACTCTGGAGCATCCAACATAGAACTGTCCATGAGAGAAGCAAGAAAACACTTGCTATCCATGCCAAGTTTGGTCCCGGCGGATCATTCGCTAGGCCACGGTAGGACGCCACCCTTCAGGAAGCTCCAAATTGTCTCACTGTTCACTCCCCAAAACTTCTTCTTTCATCAATATTTCATTAACGGTGTATGCAAGTTCCATTACAACGGTACAGCAAAGTATATTTTTTTAGCATTAAACTGTTATTATTTTATTGCCTAATCATCACTACATATAACAACATCCATCATCACTACGTATAACAACATCCATCATCACTACACATAACATCATCCATCATCACTTCATATAACACCATTAATCATCACTATATATAACACCATCCATCATCACTACATATAACAACACCCATCGTCACTACATATAATATCATCCATCATCACTACTTATAACATCATCCATCATCACTGCATATAACACCATCCATCATCACTACATATAACACCATCCATCATCACTACATATAACACCACCCATCATCACTACATATAACACCACCCATCATCACTACATATAACAACATCCATCATCACTACATGTAACATCATCCATCATCACTACATATAACACCATCCATCATCACTACAGATCAGTAAAGTATTTTCCGAGATTCGCGTGCGCCTGATCCAAGTACATGCTGATAACTTTAGTCTGTACTCACCCCAGAAGATGTGAATTACACGAAAGCGCTTGGGAACTTCGTGTTTTCTTGTTTCCTTGTGGTTATCAGCATATATATATATATATATATATATATATATATATATATATATATATATATATATATATATATATATAATATATATATATATATATATATATATATGTATATATATATATACATATATACATATATATATATATATATATATATATATATATATATATATATATATATATATATATATATATATAATGTATATATATATATATATATATATATATATATATATATATATATATATATATATATATATATATATATATATATATATATATATGCAAGTATATCACTGTAGTTGCGCGTGATCCAGGTATATGCTGATAACCACAAAGAAAGAAGAAAACACGAAGTTCCCAAGCGCTTTCGTGTAATTCACATCTTCAGGGGTGAGTACAGACAAAGGAGAAGTACAAAACAAGGTGTATATATACAGAGGAGGGTGAGATCAGGTCCACAATGGTCAGGTATTAGGTAATGACCTTACTAATCTTTAAAAAGCACCGCAACGGTCGGTAGTCAGGTCAGAGGGTAAGGTGACCCAACCTTCTCACCTGGTTACAAATCTTCTTATTTACAAAATTGTCCAGTTTGTACATGCGATTACTCAAATTCATGTTGATTGCTTTTGTATGTTTAATGAGACTAGTTTCTAAAATGTTCCTACTGTCAATTGAATTACAAGGTAATATTGAGGAGGCATTATCCCAGTCAATGCAATGCTTATTATCCCTCAGATGAACAAACAGAGCATTGGATTCCTGGCCTGTCTTAACACTATATTTATGTTGTTTAAGTCTAGTTACAAGATCTTTACCAGTCTGGCCTAAGTAAAACATTACAGTCCTTGCAAGGAACTTTATAAATGCAACCAATTGTGTTGTTGGGGGAGTTCTTAATTAACATTTGTTTAACAGTGCATGAGTTTTTAAATGCCACATTGACGTTCCAGGTTTTTAGTTGTAATGGAATTTGAGAGAAATTTTTGTGAAATGGTAATACTAAGAGATTCTTATGGTCATGGGTGGGCTTGGGAATATAAATATATCTATAATATTGGCTCAAACCTTTAATACCCTAGATCTTTCATAGACAAATGCCTGAACATTATTAAGAAATCTTTTTATAGAACTGATCCCAAGCCCACCCATGACCATAAGAATCTCTTAGTATTACCATTTCACAAAAATTTCTCTCAAATTCCATTTCAACTAAAAACCTGGAATGTCAATGTGGCATTTAAAAACTCATGCACTGTTAAACAAATGTTAATCAAGAACTCCCCCAACAACACAATTGGTTGCATTTATAAAGTTCCTTGCAAGGAATGTAATATGTTTTACTTAGGCGAGACTGGTAAAGATCTTGTAACTAGACTTAAAAAAACATAAATATAGTGCTAAGACAGGCCAGGAATCCAATGCTCTGTTTGTTTATCTGAGGGATAATAAGCATTGCATTGACTGGGATAATGCCTCTTCAATATTACCTTGTAATTCAATTGACAGTAGGAACATTATTTGCTCTTGAGCACCTAGTCCAACAGCGGCTCAAGAGTGTAGTTTGCAGCATTGTTTTGAACACCAGCGGTATAAGCCTAGTGTACTCATCCTGACTGTATGTGGGAATGATTATTGTGTACATTATCATGGATAGGTTATCGTGAATATAATTGCCCCAGGTTGAGTATTGAAACCATAAATATTACTATCACAAGAATTAGTGTTTGTTATATGATGTTAGTGAACAAGCTGTACTCACAGTTGATATGTGTTGTTGGTGTACGTTTCTAATTTGTTCATCAAGTAATGACATGATGCTACAAATACTGTAATAACATCCCGGTGTGCTATTGTCAAGGGTTGAGAGTGACCATCACTCTAGTATCACTGTTGTGTAGTAATACCGTAAGGAGGTCTAATTATTCAATGTTGTGACTGATAATTTAGATCTATTTTGCTACCTGAGAAGTACGACCTATTTGTTAGTTCCGTTTTGCTAAGTGTACAGTAAGTTTAATTAGTAACTGAACCTAAGTTTTATTGTTGTGAGTGAAAGTTCACAGTATTCAGATTTGATTTTAACAAATATTGATTTAGTAGAATGTGTGTATCACCTCTTTCACTCTCACTCTCACAGAGATGGCCATTGTTATCAGGCTTATAACAATAGCTATCTCTGAAAATGCACTTGATAACTCACGTGCCTAACCTCTTGAGTCTACCACGCTACCAATTTAATTGAAAGTCTGGGTGGTGGCAGCTCTAAAATGTAAGAAAAGTAAGAATAGACAAGGATACGGATCTCCCAGTTTAATCCACAAAATAGAATATAACTAAGTAAATCTGAAAATAAAAGTTAGTCAGAGGAAATAAACAAATAAGTAAGAGTACTGAATGAAATGCAATAAATGCTTTGGAGAAAATGAATTAGAAAATAAAGAAAACAAAAGAGATGCAACCAAGAAGGTTATAGAAATATAATTAAAATGGGAACAACTAAACATTTGAAAGTTTGCCCTTTTACACTCCGAACCCTACCCACTTTGTACAAATCATTCTAAAATAGATATGCTAGGCCTCATCATTTCCTCTAATATGTCAAGAAAGCAACACATCCACAACATTGCTAAAGCTGGGAATGCTGTCCAGATACCATAGCTACTTTATCCCTGAGCAGTTGCTTCAAGTATATAAGGAATTCATTCGTCTCAACTTGGGGTACTGCTCTCATATCTATCAAATTGTTAAATAGGGTGGAATCAAAGGCATTTCGTCTTATTGACTCTCCTCCTTTAGTTGATAATCTCTCTTCTGTTTCTCTTCGCCGCAATATTGCTTCACTCTCTTTCTTTTACAGGTACTTTAACGGGTAATGTTCGGTGGATTTGGCATCCTGTGTACCGCCGGTAAAGCCCGCGGTGCACACCGTTCACTGTTTACTGTTGTCGGAATTCTCAAAGGCTGATGGAGATTTTTTTTTCGTTGTCTGGGGACGGAAGAACCTCTGATCTGCTAACTTAAGCTACGAAACAGAACCGAAGCTGAAACAACTTGGCCAAGATGTGTTTTCACCTGTATCATGGAGAAAATGAATGCACAAGTCTTTGATAACCTGAGTCTTAGTGTATTTCTACAGGGAGAGGGTGGGGGGGGGGGGGAGCAGGAGTGTTCTCAGTTTATAAACACTTTGATTACACTTGTTTTTACTCAATGGTATCTGTGTTTTTTCTGGTTAGATACGATATCAAATTCAATTTCAGTTTCAAAAGAATTATCCATCTTCGCAATATATGAGGCTGGGAGTTTGTTTATACAAACCCTCACCACATGGCCTGGAGTAGGCCATATTTACTTATGGTCAAGGAGCTTTTAACTAAGGTACCACATGCTTGCAGGAGGGGCATAAGTGTAGGGGCACTTTGGAAGCTAGAAGCTGTCACATTGATCACTGCACTACACTCGCAAATGCCACTTTACACATAGTCATAGCTCACCGACACTGATGTTAAGTCACTAAGTATAACACTCTGATTCACAAAGCGCAAAATATAAGTTTGGTTGTCCTGTATTGTGTGGCACACAGGCGATCAACGGTGGCTGGGTGGCGTAACCCTCTTACGATGCGAGGTAAGTTAACCTCTATAGTCCCAAACCTCAAAGGGAGGTAGGCGGCGAGTCACTGGCGCCTCAGTGACTGACCTCTGACCTCAACCTTAATGGCGGAGGCCCGGGTGCCACATTCACTGTGTCAGGCAGTCGTGGCGTGACCACCTAAGGGGACAGACGTGCCCATTAGGGTGTGTCATACGGAGGCGAATTTTTTTTTTTTGAGTTTGAAAAATCGGCCCATGGTATTAATGATGTAGTTCTATGTGCAGAATCATGTGATATCTTCAGATCTGAAAGGTTTTCATTTTTTGCTAGGTAAATTTTAACTTGAAATCTTATGAAAATTCAGTATTCCCACCCTTTTACCAACACCACTAAATAGCTTATTTAAAGTAAAGTAAATGTATCAGGTTAATTTATTAGGATGAAAATGATCCAGAATAGTGAAACGAATGATCTTGACACATTTATTAAATTTAATATTCCTTTAGAAAACAAAATCATCAAATACAAAAACCGGTTTTACTACTACGACTCGGTGTTGCTGCACACCATAGAGAACATGTCTTTCTTGCTTCTGTTTCTACTCATCACCTCCCTGCTGACCACCTGAGCTCGGATGTAGCCTTCCCTCCTCTCCTGGCTGTACACGTGACTGCTGGCCTCGCTCACTTGCTGTACACAACGCTCTATACTCTGGGTGTGCAAGGGCCAGGCAGGGACATGCATGGGGCTGTCCAGGAAAGCTCTGACTTGAACATTGGTGAGGCTGCAGGTAAGAGGGGGCTCACTGCCAGCCTGGATGTTATCCAGATCTATGAGATCAGTGAGGGTCTTGGCTCCTAGATTGACTTCAGGAGTCTTCCTGACCCTGAAGGAATCGTCACCAACTGATTCGTCATGCCCAGATCCTCTCATAAGTCTCATATCCAAGATCTTTTTGACTGCCACTCTTCTCTCATCCTCATCCTTACTGCAGAGCATTGTCTGCAGAACTGCCTCGGGATGAGCATACCACGAAGATCTCCTCACAGTCTGCTCCACAATCTGAACAACCTTCCTTGGATGACTCCTCAGGAGCTCAAGCTGGAAGAGAACATGCCTCGGACCTTCGGAGAACGATGACTTGACCTTGGTGTTGAACCAATTTGGCAAGTAGACACTCACGATGAATTGGACAATAAGTCTCAGGTTGTGAAGCTGGTTCCCTTTCAGTTTATGATGAGCGACCCAAATTCTGCAGAACCTGAGAGCCGTTGTGAGCCACCTAGAATGTGAGACTGGACCTATCTGCAGGTAAGCAAGTCTATCAGGCATGACCCCAGTTTTGATGGCACTGCAAATCATGTAACCATAGTACTGGTCAGTACTCAGGTCGTCAATGACAGTATGTGCAAGCTCAACGAGTGGAGGGCCAACTGTGATTTTTTCAAAGCTCGGATTTATTTCTAACTCAGTGGCAGAGTCCAGCATCTTGCCAAGAGGACCAGACCATCTGTTGTTTGAAAGAGTCTTGCCATCCAGCTCCTGGATCAGTTGTCTAAGTGGCAACTCGTTGGTGTGGAGGTCACAAACAATCCAGACCAGCTTCCTCCCAATCTTGCGCTCTATCCACTGTATGACCTCCCCTTGCCACCCTGTGTTCGTGTTGGTGCTGTCCCCTCCAATGGCCTGCAGGGTCTGGTCTACGTTCCTCTCTCTGAGCCAGTTCACAATGTTATCTGCCACTATCTCAGCTGGTTTCCTGATGTCATATTTCTCTGGAGTGAAATGCCACAAATACTTCCCTCCTGGTTCACTGCAGCAGGAGTAGTGTTCCTCCTTCACCATGGCAGGGAACAACTTGTCAGAATCTCCAACTTTCATGAACACTTTAGTGTCATCCCTTCTCCCATCAAAGAACAAACAATTGATTCCATTTTCTCTTATCCCCTTATCAAACTCCTCTTCTAGGTTACTGACAAGTTTCTCCTGAGCTCTCCTTACTTTGTTATGATCTATAACCAGGTGAACATCATCAGGTGTTATCAAACCACCGTCAATCCAGGCAGCTGTTGCTATCTCTGCAGTTTCTCTGAGACTAGTGTGGTGTCGCATGCTGGCCAGAGCTATGCTCGGGATATCTTTCCTATTTCGAATCTTATGCCTGGAAGGTTTGGGATCATTATTTTCTGGGTTAGGGACAAAGTCACCATTCTCCTGGTCAGCACTCGGATCAGCCATGGGGAAGTCATTAAACACTGAATCAGCTTGACTCCAATCATCGGCCTTTTTTACCTCACCCTGGGCCTTCTCAAGTCTCTTTTCCTCGGCAACTCTTCTCCTCTTCTGTCTCTCTGTGGCAGCCTCCCGTCTCTTGGACTCCGGAATATCTTGGCTAGAAATCATGAGAGCCCCTATACTGCCAGTCTTCTCTCTCTGTGCTTTGACAAATGCCAGTTTGATCACAGGAATCTTCAGTTCACGCTTGCAAATACAGGAGATGTGGGCCTCGGATTTACAGTCACGATCGCATCCAAATTCAGGACAGAGAACAATTGGGCACTTGCAAGTAATTATGTCAAATAACTGGTCCAGTTGCTTGGCAAAGCTGTCCTTAACTGCAAGTTTTCCTCTCCCAAGAAAGATATCTCTTTCCTTTTCCCAACTGGCTAGCAGTCTCTCACTAATCTTCTTCTGACTTGTTATGACTGGAGGCTTGAACTGAGCGTTAGCCAGAGTGTACTGTGCCAAGACAGCTTTGGTCATATCACTGGCAATGTCTTTGTTTGTGTAAGTTCTTTGGTTCTTTTCACTGATTTGCCTGATTAAAACACCGTATCTCAAAGCATCTCTCAATGTAGGCAACTCCGACTTCAGGAGCTCTCTCCCAGACCCAAGATAGTGACTGAGATGGCTGGATTTTTGGTTCCTCGTCCTGACACAAGCAGCCATCGCAAATATTATCAACTTATAAATGCATCAGAATCTGTAACAGAAAAAAATATTGTTAGTTGGGTTGTTAAAGAATGAAGTCAGAAAGCAATGTTCACTATTTAATTGTAATGCACTAGTGCAGCTGTACGTTAGATTTTCGATAAATTTCACGCTAAAATTTACCTAGCAAAAGGTTGCAAAATATTGAAACTGAAATTATTTTCTGTTTATATACACTAAAATCTACCAAAAAAGTGATGGGCCATTAGTTTTAGCTGATCTTCCCTCCTATGACACACCCTAGTGCCAATAGGTGCTCTTGACTTCCCGATCGTCCCAGTAGAGGCTCTCTTATGGACGCAGACATCTCTGGTACGGATGCCATCGCGAACTCGCCTGGTCATTGTGAATCCAACCAACACTCTTCAAGAGTCAGACCCCAGTGATTATGACAGTGACGGTAATGTTTCTATGGGAAACACTAGCCGGAGTGGAAACACTAATGACACGGACCCTATCACCCTGCCCTCTGCCACCCAGCCAAGCAAACTGATTCTACACTTCCCCAAGGACTCACTGAAAACTATAGAGGAACGCTTTAATTGGATAATGAAGTACTGCAGACAGCACGGTCTCAACATTCAATTCCAACAAGGTAAGAACTGGAACTTTATCAAGTGTCAGACTCCTGAGGTCTATGAAACACTTAGTACTGTTGGCTTTGATGGGGTTGTCCTGGTGCCCCCCCCCCCCCCCTCCCCAAATAGACGCTGATGAAAGTTGCCACATCCTACTGAAACGTTTCCCCCTATACACTGACATAGAAGATGAGCGTGACTTTAATGCTAGTATACTCAGTATACATCCACAAGCTGCTGTCATTGTCAAGTGGAAGGGAAGGGAATGCCCAACCACTGTGGAGGCCCACCCATTCCTCCCTCCTCTGTATGCAGAACCCTATTACCCCGGTCCTGCATTTTGTGTTTTCCGTTCTCATTGGGGTCACACCTTCACTGCCTGATGCCGATGTGATCGTCCCAGATGTCGCTTCTGTTCACGTAACCATAACTCCGCCACCTGTTCCCAGAAAATCAAAGATCACCTTAATAGGGGTGGTGTGGGCTATGTAGTTGATCCCAGGTGTTGTAACTGTGGCGGCCGGCACAATGCTGACTCATGGCAATGCCCCAATAGCCCCTCTGTCCCTGGGGAAAAGCCTCCCCGAAGGCCACGTCTACCACAACGCCCCCCACAGTCTACCGGGCCGGCTCCCTCTGCGTCCCCTCTGTCTCCAGCAACGCCTTCTTCAACAACACCTGCCTCTGCCTGGCCTCACTTGGCTGCAACATAGCAGTCCCGGCCGTCTCCTAACTCAACTACTACTGGGCCTCCTCCCCGTCTCTACTCTGATGCTGTTAGGCCTTATGATCCCACCGGTGCCCCCCCCCCTCCACACCCCCGTCCAATGACATGACACAGATCATATCCCTCTTCCAAGAATTTACCAACCGTATTGAAAAACTGTTCGCTACATTCTGTACCACCATCTCTGACCTACTCTTACCCTCTGTTGCCACCCAATTATTCCTCTCTTCTGGTCTGACACAAGCTGGTAGTCCCCCTGTGAACCCCCCTGCTCACGGCCTATTCCACCACCGGCGGCCTTCTCTACTGGTATAGCGCCTACCGGGCCTGCCCTGGTGTGTCCTGTTGCCCCGAGCGAAGTCCTGCCTCATCTTCACGACACATGGTGCGTCAACCTGTCCACCCACCGCAACCCGCGTCCGCTACTGTGTTTGTGCTGTCTCCACCAGGGCTACCTATTGGACCTGAGGACACCACCCCCGGCTACCCGTACCCCACCGGCATGTCGACGCACACGCCATCACAAACGCACTAAAAGGTATGTCCCTCAATATTGTCAATGCCTATACGCCTCCCTCCACCCCTACTGTACCTGTCCCACCACACCTTATCACCTCTACCCCAACTTTACTTCGCCACGCCTAGTACATTAGTAACCCTGAGCCTGGCTGCACTGTTTGTAAACTTTGTGGTCAACCGACTCTCACACCCTCTCTCACTACATCCTCACTTGCCCTATGACTTCCTCCTACAGGTCCCCAGTCGTTACCAACACCTCTTCCCTCCCTGACCAGATATCCCTCCTCCTATTGACAGGCCTGGCACTTGACATTATTAGGGACCTGCCACACTATGCCATAAACAGATTAATTGTACCTGGAATTTTCCCCCCACACACACATCATTCTGTCACTTTATGTAACTAGCTGACAAAACCCATGACCCTTCAGGTTTTTACGCCCTTAATGCATGAGTCATAAAGGCAAGCATGAACTCAGCACACTTACCAGATGGGAGCTGTAAACGCTTCTGCACTTCACCTTGCACAGGATGTAAGGGGGTGCCCAATAAACTAGCCCCTCGGGTGGCAGTCTAAAAAAAAAATCACTGTGTCACGTCACACTGTGTTTTCCTCTATGCAGTTTGGTTATGGTACTTATACAGTCCAAATTTATAGGGTTGAGGTACCCAGATAATCAGATAACTAAGGCACAAGGTAACTTCTCACACCTGTACCAAGCGAGAAGCAGGTCATGTCAGAGGAGTGGGAGGGTGTGACCACCCCCTTACAGTGCCCATAGATGACTAGGAGCGCAGGCCTAGCGAAGGTGCCCCGGGCACGGTTAATGGTGCGCCATATATCAGCTATAGATGTAGACTGCTCAATAATTGAAGAAACGAAATCAAACCTATGCTTCTCCGTGCGAGAGTGATGGCACATTGGGGCTCTTTTTTTGTGCGCACCAGGAAGCATAGAGCATCAGGAGCTGGGTGACTTCTTCCACTGGTCAATAGCTAGTTGGTGCCATGCTAGGAGAGCCTTAACATGAGGGTAGCGGACAACATTTTGAAGGTTCCAAGTGTTCCCTGAAGAAGGCAGTGATGGGTAGGGAAACACCGGGTAACACTGAAGTCCATTTATTAACGGATAGGAGAAATACAAGTTGTGAGTAGCGTGTGCCATGCACGGGTCTAGGACAACTGGCCGCCGCCATCTGGCCGCAGCCCATGAAGTACCTAACCTAACCTAACCTAACCTAACCTAACCTGCCTTGAGAGAGCAAAATTAGGCGTTTGCAGTTTACCCCCAGTCCGCGGCGGCCAGATGGCGGCGGCCAGTTGTCCCATTCCCTACAGAGTCAGACTGAGACTGCCTTGCCATATGGTAGCCTCGGGGCAATGTTGCCACATAACACGTGCAGTGTTGCCACGTAATTACATATATAGATGCTACTCGGCACAGTAGCTTATATACAAGGTTGCTACTCGGCACAGTAACTTAGATACATAACCTACACCTCCCTCCCGCCCTCACGCTCATAGTCTTTGTCTTGAGCGGACTTCTTAGTCCTAAGTCGCTCCGAGCATCGAGGTGCACTGTGGGACGGATCCTCGTGAGGTGTAGGGGGCTCGTCCTCGGTCAGGGGGCCAGCAGCAGGGGGTGGGACTGGTCGGAGGAAGCGGCGGTTCCTCCACCAGACGCGGCCGCTCGGCATCCTGACTTTGTAGTCCCGCGACCGGACGACGCCCATCACTATGCCCACCTTGTCCCAACGTGTCGTCGTCGGGTCCTGGACGCGGACAAGGGCACCAATCTCCAGTGGCTGAAGAGGGCGGGCACGGTCGTCATACCGAGCCTTGGCGTCCTGGGCACGTGTAGCGGCGCAGCGGTCGCAGCTCTCGGCTCTGGTCTGCCACTCCTTCGCAAAGGCCTTGGCGTGTGCAGGAATGCAAGAGCGGAGAGGGTGACCATACAGGATCTGGGCAGGGGAGCGTCCTGTGTGGGTGGGAGTGGACGCGGGTTCTGGGCAGCTCTGTGCGGCAGCGCAAGGCGCGCTGCTCGTTGATTCACGCACCCTGCTGGCGGTGTACCGAGCAGCCGGGATCTGCTCAGGAAAGTCTCTGGGCACCACGCCTAACTCCTTGCAGAGCTCCCACGACAACAACGGTGTAGCGAGAGTATGCTGCACGTCGATCCATCCGTGACACGACCTGTCGCCATAAGTGATCTCCGCTTGAAAGGAGCCCACAGCGTCCGGCATCTGGGAACCGTCCGCATTGTAGTACTGCAGCTGTGGCGGTGGTCCCAGGCCGCGTTTGGTGAGGCCCAGTTTCTGGAGGTGCTTCAGGCCTATCATCGTAGTATCAGCGCCGGTGTCCGGTATCACCTCGATGAGACCCGACACATCACAGTGTGTGACGGCGACGCGGATGGTAGGGGAAGGGGTAGCCCTGGGGCGTGTGGTCGATTCCACCCTCCTGATGTGACTCAGCTGCTGCTTGGGGCTGCGTGGGCCATCTGAAGGGGGCTGTGTCCGAACCACCCCGAGGGAAGTGCGCTGCTTTCCTCCTCGTCTCGGGCTTTTGGGCTTGGGTTGGCGGCAGCACTTGTCGTAGTGTCCATAGCAACCGCAGGCCTGACACTTGTGGCCTCGTGCAGGGCACCTGTCTGTGTTAGACCAGTGGCCCTTACGGTCACATCCACGACACAGGGCTTCGGCGGCCGGGCATGTCTTGGGGCCATGCTGCTTTCCACAACTGCCACAGGAAGCACTAGGCGGAGGCGTGGAAGAATGTGCGGCAGCCTTCACGTTATTGGCCGCCTTCTTACCCTTCTTGTTTTGTGAGATAGCTCTCACAGCAGGTGGGGCCCGTAAGGCAGAGGTGGCGGACTTGGTGGCCTTGTATGACCGACATTCAGTCACTACCACCTGGAGTGTGGAGGAAGCGTCCAGGGGGATGAGTCACTGCACCAACTCTTCTTGCCTGACACCTGTCAAGATCCCGTGTTTGATTCAGGCTTCCTCACATTCCTGGCAGTGCGCCTTGCAGACGTCGATCTCCTCCGACAAACTCTTCAAACGTACAAAAAAGTTGTCAAAGGATTCTTTCTCCGCCTGCTTGCAGCTGGTGAAGGCGCGGCGATGCAAAGCCTCATTATTCCGACCTTTAACATGCTCCTGTAAAAGGTCGAGCACATCCGTCACTGAAGACGTAGAATTGGGAGGCACTTGCAACGTGTGCTCCAAAACTCTCTCTGGGTCTCCAGCGACAAACACATCCTCAGTTGGATGAGCTGTATGTTTGGAGGCATGCTGTCAAGGTCCACCATCGTGGAGTAATCTGTCCACCGCCGCCTCCACTCACGAAAAAGCTGAAACGTGACGTCTGGTGAGAGGGCGGGTGGGGTTTGAACAGATGCCTTGGGAGCTGTTGGAATAGCAAGAGTGCCTGGAGGACGCTCGTGTGGTGGGGGAGGGAGGGTATTGGCGCCTTGATGCACGCTACCTGCGAGTGAGGGAGGGTGGGTTAGCGCCAGGGTCGCCAATAGTGCCTCAAAACGTGACTTTTCCTCCTCTCTTCGTGTCTCCTCCCTCTGAAGTTCCATCTCTCTGCATCTGTCGTCCCTGTCGTCCATTCATCTCAGAATTGTGGCAATGTCCGTCGCTGGAGGTAGAGGATGAGAGTCTGCGCCCGGTGGAGGGGATGGTGGTGGGGAGTCGTGTCTCCCATCTTGACGTTGTCCCTTCTTACCGCCCATCTTAGTATGCTTGAACTGCGCTGTTTAGTATATAAAGTGGCGCCTCATCAGCTCGAACCACATATATATATGACATAAACAGCGCAGAAATAACGCATAGAGTCCACTGTTCTGTCCGTGAGTGCATGCGTACGTGCGTGTGTGTGTGTGTGTGTGTCTCAGAGACCAGATCGTGGTGGTCTTGGTGGCTGCGGAGGCGAGAACGTTAGTGTCTCCCCGGATGTCACACGAGAAGGGTGTACGCCTGCGTGCTCCGTGGGTACTACAAAAAAGAGGCCAATGCTCAACTATCAGCTCTAGACACACTAATACACTGACACTAGCACTGCCACTGTCACTAAAACGCACTGTGACGGCGCAACACTGCTCGTCGCGGCGAAACACAACCCAAGACAACACACTAGTCGACGTGCACATCGCCGGCAGTCGCACATCGCCGGCTAACTGTCCATTGTTCACACACTTGTAAGTCCACAGATCCTACTCACTGCGCCATGAAGGATCCAAGTGTTCCCTGAAGAAGGCAGTGATGGGTAGGGAAACACCCGGTAACACTGAAGTCCATTTATTAACGGATAGGAGAAATACAAGTAGTGAGTAGCGTGTGCCATGCACGGCCCACAGAGTCAGACTGAGACTGACTTGCCATATGGTAGCCTCGGGGCAATGTTGCCACATGTAATGATTGATTGTCAGACCAAACCTTACAGCCCAGAATTATGCCGTATATAGCAGCAAGTACATTACAGACATCGTGGTACCACCACATTCCGGGTTGACACACCTCAGGTCGACCCATGTGACTTGACCTCGCCCGCTAATGACGTGAGTCAGGTGACCTACAGCCGCACCTAGCCAAGACACCTGGCCGGGACCACACCTGCAGCAGCTATCCAGATCAAACCAGTTTAGTGCTAATTGGTTAGAGGTCAGAAGCCGGCTGTGCCGACCCCATATAAAGGCCCTGCAGTCCCGTCCACGGGCATTACCATTACGATTGCAGTACCATTATCATCCTGGTTGCTGTCATATCTCTCCCGTTCGGGTCGTCACTCGGTTCACTAAGCAGTCACGCACGTCCCCTCCCCAGGTCGGGAGGGAGACCTCCCGACCAGACCACGGCATCGCCAGCTAAGCAGATTCTCCCATAGGAGGCAGCCCAGCCAGCACTCATTGGGCCTACGTCAGGGTACTGTACACGTGAGTCTTGTCAGAACGTCCTAGGGTGAGTTACCTACTGTGGGAAGTGTATTCATTCAGGTGTGTCCGAGAGTCAGTGTCAAGTAACGTAAAGCATGATGTGTTAGTACCCCGATATACAAGTGATATTAATGTGTTCATGTCATTGAGTGAAGTAATAAATAGTTGTATCAAAGAGGTGTTTAACAAGTTGTCCCTTTAAGAAGTGACGCTGAGTAAATAACATCCAGGCCACGCTACCAAGTTTCCTATCTTTACATTCCTACTCTCTATACTTCCTCCTACTTATATATGTAATCCTCTCTTCTTGTGAGTTTTGCCGCATTATACACATAACACGTGCAGTGTTGCCACGTAATTACATATATAGATGCTACTCGGCACAGTAGCTTATATACAAGGTTACTACTCGGCACAGTAGCTTAGATACATAACCTACACATTTCACTAAGTACTGTGATCAGCAGTGACATAAGCAAATTTGCAGATGACACCAAAACAGGGCGGCAGACTAATTCAGGGCAGGATGCAAATGCACTACAGGAGTATTTAAATATACTGCAGGAGTGGTCAGAAAAATGGCAAATGAAACTCAACACCAGAAAGTGCAGCATACATAATATTGGAAGAACAAATACTGTCAATGCATACAGCCTTAACAACATCAACCTAGAGAAGTCGATTTGTGAAAGAGAGTTAGGGGTACTTGTAAGCCCGGACCTACGACCTAGAAAACAGTGCGTTAATGTTCGAAATAAGGCGAACAGAGTATTAGGTTTTATATCTAGAAGTGTAAGTTATAAGAGTGTGGAGGTCATATTGCAAATATATCTTGCGCTAGTCAGGCCACACCTCGATTATGCTGTTCAGTTCTGGTGTCCTTATTATAGAATGGATATCAATTCACTGGAGTCGGTGCAGCGAAGAATGACGAAAATGATTCCGGGACTTTGAAACCTTCCATATCAAGATAGATTAAAGAAACTAAACTTGCATTCCCTAGAATGACGAAGAGTGCGGGGAGATATGATAGAAGTATTTAAGTGGGTGAAAGGAATCAATAAAGGAGTTATATATAAAGTTCTTATAATATCCGAGCAGGATAGGACTCATAGCAACGGATTTAAGTGTGTATAAGTTTAGGTTTAGGAGGGAGATAGGATGGAACTGGTACACAAATAAGGTGGTAGACGAGTGGAACAAGCTTAGCAACTTTGTAGTAAGAGCTGGAACGCTGGAAAGTTTTAAAAGGAGTCTAGATAGATTCATGGATGATAGAGAGTGTAACTCTCGACAGGAGCTGCCATGCACAGGCCAACCGGCCTATTGCAGACTCCTTATTTTCTTATGTTCTTATGTTCTTATGACAGCTGGGCTGGCGGTTGGGGCGGCCGTGTTTTGAGCACAGGACGGAGGTGGGTAGTGCATTATTTGGATAGATCAAGGTAGAGCTGGTCTGCGGTGGTGACAGTGTATAGGCTGAGCCTAGGGAACTTGGGTGGGGCTGGTACTCTTACGTACTGGAGGGTAGTGTGGATATGGAAATGGTCACTGTGCGGGGATTGAAGGATGTGGGTAAATGACCTGGGTAATGTCTTGACGTGACCCACACACACCGCTCGCCGCCTCTAGACTGTTTGGCGCCTTGGTGGTGCTGCTGGGGCGATTGCCATGTGTTATTTTGTTCATATATCGTTATTATGGAGATGGTAATTGTTATATAGGGGCGGTATAGGAGGAAAATATCATCAATATTATAACAGCTTTTATAAGCTTGTAAAAGATGTTAGCTAATATATTGATAGATAATCAGGCAGATATAAGCAGACATAGGAACATAAGAATGGAGGAAGCTGCAGTGGGCCTGATGGCCCATACTGGGCAGTCCCATTTACACCCAACTCCTATCGCTCATATATCCATTCAACCTATGTTTGAAGCTATCCAGCGTTTTCGAGTTAATGATGATGTTTGGTAACTTGTTCCACTCATCAACTACTCTATTTCCAAATAAATGTTTACCATTTTTACGAGTTCGTTCCTGGTTGGATAGTTTGAGTTCCTTTGTTATATCACCTTTGTTTAGCCCTGACTTCCATTCATACAGACAGACAGACAGATATAAACAAACACACAGGCAGATATAGGCAGACAGACAATGATAAGCAGAGACAGACATATATAAGCAGAGACAGACAGACAGATAAAGACAACACACAGGCAAAATCTAGGCAGACAGACAGATATAAGCAGAGACAGACAGATATATAGGTAGGCAGACAGGTTGGGTCATGTGATACGTCTCCTTCCTGTCAGTCTATCACAAGCTTAACCTCACAAGATGCATACATATTCTAATATTTAAGGCTTATTCAGTTTGGAAATCTATCTCTTAAAGTACAGTATTATATTATACCATTTATTTCATCATTTGGGGTAATTTTCTTTTTATTTTAATGTGAATTATTTGACATTTCATCTCTATCTTAGTTTTTATTGTGATTTACTTTCGTAAACTGGATACTTAAATTTTACTATTAAAATTTATTATTGTTTTTAGCTTTATTAAATTATTATACGGAAGTACACACGAGCTCTTTTGAGGCGACCTAAAGGAAAACAAAATTCTCGTGTTATTCCTTTAGGAGTGAAATATTTTCGTTTTCTTTATACAAATATATTCATTTTCTGTGACAGTTACACAAATTTTTGTGGATAGTTCTCCCAAATTGTGTCTAATTTTTTAAACTGCATTGTGAGGGACAGGATGACTGATGGAATTGTGGAGATATTTGGCTGGGTGGGATTGAGAAGACAAAGTAGCTAGACAGGTTCTTTCTTTCTGTCTTTCTTTTTTTCTTTCTTTCTTACTTTCTTTCTTTCTTTCTTTCTTTCTTTCTTTTCACGTTCGTTGTGGTGTCTTATCTTGGATGGCAGCAGTAGTTTGTACAGCATCTTTCCAACTGAGACATTTGATATCACGTTTGTTAAGTTACATCATGCTTGAAGTGGCTGCCGCACTACGAATTACTTTTATATGAAAGGGAATGTCTTCTAAATGGTACAATGAATCCCGACATCGTACAATAAACTACTGTCATTCACTTATGACAGCAACGTGAATGTCAGTCAATTATATTATAACAACTGAAACAGTTTAAGAATTGATCAGTGTTGCTCTTACGAGTGACGGAATAAGAACCAATGAATATATTACAGGTCGGCATATGAACTTCGAATGATTCATTGTGTGGGCACTGAAGCATAAAAAGTAATGCATTGATTTATTTCAGATAGTTTAATAGCAGTTACAATTTAGATATTATATGTTATACCTGAATATAGTAACATTAGTTTCGATATGTTTAGTGAAACTAAGTACTGTTTATTGTATTAGTCTCGAATACTAATGAAGGAGTGAGTGTTCGATATTTATTTGCGGATTCGCAACTTGAACGTCTTTTGTTTATGGCATCATTTCCACCCACCTCTGGTCGCTTAGTTCCCCTCTCAGAGCCGGGTGACTTTTGTATTGGACTGGCAGTAATTAGAACATCTCCTTTCCTATTGTATATTTCTAGTGGTATAGCGTGTAAACCTTGCTCGACTTTTAAGAACGCCATGTTTTATATAGTGATTTATATGTAAGATTGTTGTTAGTCATATTTCAGAATTCCACGGTAAAATAACTAACTTGTTTATGAGTTACGTGTGTTGGATAACCACGTTGTCTAAGGTAGTTTGTTGATGTAAATAAGTGTTTAGTCATTACTTTTATGATGATTATTTTGTCACTCGGTTGAGTCACTAGTTTGATCAGATTTAGTTTGTTTTATTTTTGTACTTAACTGATATATTTATTTTTTGTTTGTTAATATACTCTGGATGTAATTAAAATTATTTCATTATTTTCAATATGCCCCATAGTAATGAGGTGATTTTGGTGGGATCTCTTGCTTGGACCTTCGATACAAAGATAACCATAATTATAGAGTTAACTCGACTTTAATAATAATACAAAGAGAAGTTGAATTTGAAATGCATTGTTATAACCTAAGAGGCCAAGGACGTAACAGTTGCCCAGAATTTCATGTGTGTTGTCTAAGGCAAACAAATTGCTAAATATGAAGACCTGAACAAACTCAGGTAAACCTGTGTCAGTGAGAAGGACGTTTGTAACCTATAACCTACTGAAGACGCATTTGTCCACCATATAAAGCGAGTTACACCATCTTACAATCAAATATTTGGGTCAAGGCTGGTTAGCCACAATCTGTCTTTCTAGAACCATTCAAATTGGGTTGGTTGTCAGATGAAGTCAAACCACTATTGACCACAGTTTCACCAACACAAGAAATCCTTGCTGCATCTGCGAACTATAATTGCAGGGGACGTTGTGACTGTAAATGTCCGTACCGTCAACAAGGGTCGGGTGTACTACATGTTATAACATAAGGTGGCGTTTTACTTTCTTTATATACTCGTGTGCAGGCACTGTAGTTTAATTAAATGTGGTTCACTTGGTTCTTTACTTACTTGAGCTCATCAAACCAGAGTCACGATAAATATGTTTCTTTCATATACTGTATAGACATAGATAATATTGATTTGTGAGTCATTAAGCTGGAAAATTGTAGATTATAATGCATATCGACACCTGGCATATGTACAGTATGTAACACAGGTAATGCTATTCAGTAGAAAAAATACATATTTAATATCGGTTAGATATTGTTGAGTATTAGATGTTTGGATTTTTTTCTGCCTCCCCCTGTAACGTGTGATCAACCACTGAACACCGTAATAAATCCCAAGGTTCCCTCGGTAAAATGTTAGTACTGCAATTGTCTCTAGCCAACGTAATCTGGTGAAAATAACCTTAAAACCCCTGCAGCTCACAGTGTTGGGGGCCACCCAAAAAACAAATTTGGGTCTCCGACTACTAGTATTTTACATACTATACTGGTCAAGCTCGCAGGAGTAACTATTTGTGGAGTGGCGATCTCCCTGTTTGAATATAGGACTCGCATACACCAGTATTCTAATAACAATCTCATGTTATATTGTTTGGGGTTAGATCCTTCCTATTCCATACGTGGCCACGTCTCTCGCTATCTTTATCTTCATGGGGCAAGCGTTAGTACAGTACAGGGGAGACTGGAGCACCTGAAGAACACCTGCCACGTTCCCTGGGGTCACACAGTGTCATGGGTACACTTTTACTGATATTTTCACACCCATAATTAGTCATATTATTGCTCCGTCGTCAATAGAACAGGTGTGAAACGAGCAAGTTACCCCTAGAGACATTTTCTGTATTGCCCCTGTGTCGTAAATTTAATATTATGATGTAACATATATGAGTAGCATAAAGTGATGTATACCAACCCGTATGTGTAGCATTCAAGATTCAGTATGTATATGTTGAAAGTTTCAACTACATTTGAATGTAGTTAAAATTACCCGGATGATGTACAAGGTATATGAATTCCCAGCCAAATCTGTGATAACTGTTTTTGTCTTGTCAAGTTATGAGATATCCATTCAAAACTGGAGTTATATGTCCTTGATTCGCAGCCATCAGAGAACCTGATGACTGTATTGAAGTAAATGTATTTGTCAATTCGAATTAAAAAGTTTTAAAACATCGATCAGAAATGTCAAAGCCTCCAGGCTGGTCGTCTAACGGGCATGGGTATTTCATTACATATGTCTTAAACGTTTACTTCACAAGGAATGAGTATGTTAATCTGAGTATATGTAAGAAAAAGTATTTATGCATTGCAAAGTTAAAAAACTGATTAAATTATAAGGATTAGACTAAAGAATTAATGCAGACCCATATTACTAATTTTCATAAGCCTATGTGTACTCTAGCCGATACCGATAAATAGGTCTATAAGAATCCCGACTATGTAACCCTGGGGTATAAAATAGAGAGCGCAGCCCTTGAGAGAGAATAAAAGATGACAGTGACCTACCAGCTCCACTAAGAACCTGGCAGGCTTCTCCATACAGTGTGCCTTTAGACTAACACAACTAACATTTAACTAACACCTCAGCAAAAAAAAAAAAATGTGATTACCCTCCCAGCTACACCAGGACCTGGGCGGGCTCACTAACTCCATCGCAATAATAAGCAGCACTATATGAATAAACCAATATTAATACAAAGGTCTGATGACCCAAGGGAGCAGAACAAAGATAAAACACTAATAGGAAAGATGAAGCGATCTGGTTGAGCCCAGATTCTTTCTACTCCTTCTGTATTTCAGTTTCACCACTGTTTCTTCAACCCCTAATAATCTTCTTTCACCTCATAACTAATGACTCCGTTCCGTTCCGTTGAGAGCTTACTTTGAGCGCCTTATTCTCTGCATAACAGGTATGTTACTCTTTATCTGACACCGTCATATTAAGTGAATTTTACTTAGTTTAATTTTTTTGGAAATGTCAGTGTTCCTGCTATAACATATCCTATTATCCTAAGGTTTTGGTGGTACAGCGGTAACGCGCATAACTCTCACCAATATGTCAAGTGTTCGAGCCTCGGCCCGGACACACGTGAGAAGGGTCACACTATTTACCCATCCGTAGTCTGTTCACATGCGGAAGGAGCCGTCAGGTTTTGGCACCAGCATGCACGGTGACGCCCAGTCACTGTCACTTAGTTCGATGAGTTCGTGTTGAAGTAAATAGTCCACTTCCTCTCTCAGAATCTTTCTCTTGGCAGGGGACTTGCTTGATAGGGATCGTCTCTGGTAGAAGGGTCACCTGGTGTTCTATGAGGTTACTGGCCCGCGGCACGTCCCCAAACAGGAGCTCGTATTCCTGTAACATCCACGTGACATCTTCAACCTGTAGCTGTGAAAGATGCAAAACTTTAGAAGAGGAATCAGCAAAAATCTGTGAACTGCATAGCTTAACTTGAACATCCACCAGGAAATCTTGCTCCTGTGTCTCCATAACACATACGCAATCGCTTCCCTGGAGTAGTAGAGCTTCAGCCTATTCACATGGACCAATTGCTCTGACTTCGGCTTTCCTGGGGGTGCTATGACATAGTTGAGGGGGCTTTGTTTCTTAACTATTGTATATGGGCCTTCAAACATTGCTTGTAAGAGATTTCTGTGGGTTGGTATTAATGCTAGTACTTGGTCACCAAGGCGAAACTCTATACACTTTCACTTCTGGTCATACTGACCCTTCATTTTCAACTGAACCTGGGACAAGTTATCTCGAACAATCTAGCCAACTCTCTTCAGTCTAGCGGAATTTTGATTTTGTTATTCACCCAGCTCTACCTCAAAACTGTCAAAGGATCCCTTAAATAATGTCCGAAAACCAAATGGAAAGGACTAAAACCAAGAGCATCTTGACAACTATCCCTAATGGCGAATAACATGAGTGGCACTCCTTCATCCCCCCTCCTTCTCATTCTCCCAACAGTATTTGTTTAACATGGATTTGAAGGTCTGATGGAACCATTCAATGGCTCCCTGAGACTGTGGGTGATAAGCAGTAGACAGAAATTGCTGAATGCCCAACTCATTCATGACTTGCTGAAAAATAGACGACGTGAATTACTTCCCCTATCGGACTGCACAATCTTTGGAATGCTATATTGGGTGGAAAAATGGATCAGAGCCTTAATCACATTTTTAGAAGTGTTTCATCTAAGTGGTATAGCCTCAGGGTATCTAGTCGTTGCACACATGATAGTTAACAGGAATTGGTTGCCACTACGATTTTTTGGGAGAGGACCAACACAGTCTATTATTTCCTTACTGAAGGGTTCTTCTATTGCTGGAATAGGCTGTAAAGGGGCTGGTTTGATCGGATGACTAGGTTTACCTGTCATGTGGCATTTGTGACAAGTCTTGCAGTACTTCGCCACATTTCTCTTTAAACCAGGACAAAAAAAATGAGGTAATATCTTATGGTAAGTTTTCCTAACCCCTAAGTGTCCTCCCAGAAAATTTGGGACAATAATTTGCCTAACCACATGCCAGTTTTCCCTAGCAGGCACCGAGGGTGGTATAAATTTCCTCATCAGGAGGCCAGAGTCCGAATAGTAACAAACTATTAAGTCATCAGCTTCCTCCTTGCTTACAGCACTGTTACTCAGCTCTAACAATTCTGGAGCACTTTCCCGGTCAGAAATTAATCTTTTCCAATTTATGGGTACTTGTTCTACAGGGATTACATCAGTATTCAAAGTTGAATCAACACTAGATGAGAGTGAGTTGTCAAATAAGTCACCAGTGACTTAAGGGGGATTATCGCCGCTGACGCCACTGGCTTCCGTCAAATACGACTCACTGTCATCAATAGAATTGTCTTGAGACACATATAGTTTCTAAATACCAAAGTCATTTACATCACAAACTGCATCACTTGTGTCAACTACATTAGGAACAGGGTCAACACGAGTATTCTGCTCTTCTCTAAGCGACATACTTCTGGTAACAACACAGGCAGGGAATAAACCAGGATACTGATCTTCAAGCAATTTAGTGTTATTGTCCACCGTATGAGTTGTGGTCACTACAGGATCCGGGACAACACGAAAACCGGCAACGTCATTAGCAAGAAGGTAACACCAGATACAGGGAGAGAGTCTTGGACACCAACAGTCACCCACTGAGAAACCATGTCACTCCAGGGAAAACATGATGACTGACCAAATCAAATGACAAGTCACTAGGTTACACACAAAAAATCACAGTAGCAAAACAGTGCACTAGATAAATATCAGTCACAGTCATAACATATAACAAGGCAATGTCATATAATGATGGTGTTTGTTTCCAACCTGCAACTTGACAAATCACCCTTATGATCCCGATCACACCCCCATTATTTTTGTTACTGCCCTTGGGTAGATCGTTACATGAACACAAGTCACTTAATTCTTTCAAATATATCAATAATATTTATTACTAGCAGAAACGCCGCCCTCCGGGCAGCTCATTCGCTAGGCCACGGTAGGACGCCACCCTCCGGGAGGCTCCACATTGTCTCGCTGCTAGGGTCCCCAAAACTTCTTCTTCCATCAATAGTTCATTAACGGTGTATGTAAGTTCCACCATGTTTTTCACTACAACGGTACAGCAAAGTATATTTTTTTAGCATTAAACTGTTATTATTTCATTGTCTTATCATCACTACATATAACACCACCCATCATCACTACATATAACACCACCCATCATCACTACATATAACACCATCCATATAACACCATCCATCATCACTACATATAACACCACCCATCATCACTACATGTAACAACATCCATCATCACTACATATGACATCATCCACCATCACTACATATAACACCATCCATCATCACTACATATAACACCATCCATCATCACTGCATAGAACACCGTCCATCATCACTACAGATCGGTAAAGTAGTTTCCGAGATTCTCGTGTGGACACTCAAACAAATAAATAAACAGACAGACAGACAGAGTTCTTTGTTTTATATATATATAGACTAGCAGAATCGCCGCCCTCCGGGCGGCTCATCTGCCATGCTCTTACAATCTGTCTCACTTTAAAAAGCTGGTTTTCCGGCATCTTCGTGGTGTAGATTAATACAGTATAACCGTTTTTCTATATTTTCAATTTCTTTCCGTTCTTTTTTTTTTCGCCCCCCAGGCTCCGTTGTGGGTCGTTTGACCTGTGCCCGGGTGGGCTAATTCCCATAAAAAAAAAAAAAAAAAAATGAATCCCCTCACGTGATGGAATCCACACAAACTGCACAGTATATTCCAATTCTTGCATTACTATGACCAACCGTTTACAGATATTAACAATATGAAAGTTACATGGATTTTTACTCTGCAAGGCTTCCACTGCACTTTTATTATCAACAAAAATACATGTTTCTTTACATTTCTCTATAGCAACCAGGAGTCCTTCACATATTGCGCCTAGTTCATACAGCGTGGATGAGATGTTGTTACTAATTCTTTTACAAACTGTTTCATCTGCATAACACTCATTGATAAAATATTCCCTTATAAAAACGCCACATCCGGCTCGACCGTTACTTAATACTGATCCATTACAATATTTATGTTCAGTGTTTCGTCTGGTAAAACTATTTATTTTCTCTAAAAAGACATTTCGTAAATAACTGGGATGCCAATCATCTTCTTTCCCCTCAAGCTGTAAAATCTCTACTGTAATACATCCTTCCTGCCATGGTCTAAACCTTAAATAAGCCTGTAATGAAATACAATATTTATCTACTCCTTACTCCAGCATAATAGTATACAATAGCCTTGCATACGTGAACACATTGGCAAGAGTTGTTCTTTCATTTAAGCACATTATTAAACGGGACAACCTATTATCTCCTCCCCCTCCTAGTGGTTTTAAGAGTAGCGGCTACAGCAAGTTCCTTTACTCTATCTTCTATACTTGGTAAATCTAACTCCATTCTCATTATTTCAACTCTAGTGTTCCGTTGACACCCTAAAACAATTCTCATAGCCTCGTTTTGTATCACTTCCCACTTTTGATTAACTTTCTCACTATACATTATGAGAATGGGAGCTGCAAAGTCAATAACAGAACGTATAGTACTGATATAAACCATCCTTAAAATAGGAATACCTGCGCCATTTCCCTTCCATGCCAAAGTTCTTAAAGGTCTTAAACGTCCTTTACATGCATTCTCCAGGTATTGCATCTCACGTACCTTACTGTGGGACTTATACCCAATGTGCATCCCAATGTATTTGTAAACATCAACTTTTTCTTGCCTTAGTCCATTCAAAATTAAATCCCCTTGTTCATAATTTCTGACCTAATATTTAGTTTTTTCATTGTTAATTACAAGGCCCACACTATAACAAAGTGTACTCAATACATCTAAAGCCTCTTGCATGTTTATCATACCTTTATACTGTAAAAGTATATCATCAGCATATATTCGTAGCGAGCCATTATGTTCATCAATGTGTTAAAAGGAGTGGGGCTAAGTACACTTCCTGGTGGAGTCCCCAACTGCATCTTTCTTCTGAGTACTAACCTTGAAATCATACTCTAGCCATTCTGTTACTCAAGTAATCCACAATCCATTTCAGCAACTTCCCAGAAACCCTTAAATTAATTAGTTCCTCAAGTGTGACTTCTTTATTTGCCCTATCAAAGGCCCGTTTTAAGACAACAAAACTCCTGCATGTAGCCTTTGAGTTATTCAAACACTTTACAACACAGTCTGCAATACTTCTCCCTTTCATAAATCCATATAAATTGGGCGCCAAGAGATTTTCCACTTTATACAACAACCTGTTTAAAAGTATTCTTTCCACCATTTCCTGTTATCTTCAACGTATCACTCTGTTCCAGCCTCCTCTTCCACACATTCTTAGTTGAAGGTAGAGTTGTCTCACCTGCAACTCCTCATCCTTCTTCCTTTTTTCGCTGTTGCACTTCTCCAATGGGGTCGAAGTGCAACTTTAGGAATTTTTCTAACAGCGGATTATCAAATGATGAATTTTGATGTGTAGATTTCAGGAATAACCTAGATTTTGAGACTAGAGGTGTCCTACCTACATCAATTTCTATTTTAAATTTTGGGTTTTAGGCCCAAAATGCTCAATTTTCCTGTTGCTATCTATCGCCATTGTACTGAAATGAGACACTGGAAAATCGTATTTGCAGCTTTATTTAGTAATATTTGGCAATAGTTATCGAGGTTTTTTCTTTCCTCCATGTAGTAATGATCATTAGCAAGAACACAAGCCACACACGGAACCTCTGAATTACAACAACTGACTCTACTCTTGCAAACGCGATATACAAAAGCTGCAACACAATGCAAACACTATTCACAGACACGTACACACACACAAACATATGATCATATACAATACTCTTCACCTCTTGAACTTGGTGAGAGTGACCAGGTCCTGCTTACTCCTGTTCCTAGACATCAGAAGTCTGCTCACCAATTGGGACTTGATCATCCTATCCCTTTTCTCGTGACTGTAGACATGGACAGCTGCCTCTGTGACCAGTTTGACACACCTCTCCACACTCTGAGTATGTGAAGGCTAGTCTGGCACCTCCATAGGCCTGTGTACAAACAGCTTGACTTGAACTGCGGTGAGGGAACAGGTGAGGGGAGGTTCAGTAACCCCAGTGGTCAGTCTATCAGCTCTGACAGCTTGGTGCCATCTGGGTGTTTTCCTGGGCCTGACTGAGTTGTCACCAATCTGTGTCTCCTCATCTCCCTTCCCCCTCAACTCCAGTATCCTGTCCACTGCCTCTCTCCTCTCATCCTCCACCTCACTGCACAGCATGGCCTGCAACACTGCCTCTGGGTGTGCATACCAGGCTGAGCCTCCTCACAGCTGACCTCCACCACTGTGTCCAGCACCTTCTTCCTGTGACTTCTCAGCAGCTCCAGCTGGTACAAAATGTGCCTGGGCCCCTCCACCCAGCTGTGGTTGACTTTGATGTTGTACCAGTTACGCAAGTACACCCCCACACTATTAGCTTGAGATTCTTCTTGTGCTTCCCCTTCAGTCCATGCTTAGACACCTAACGTCTACACATCCTCAGTGCAGTTGTCAGCCACCTGCTATGACAGACCGGTCTAATTTCCAGCAGGGTCAAGTTGTGGGAGCAGCTCTCAAGTCCTGATGGCCTGGGCAATCCTGTAGCCATAGGCGTGGTCCCTCACAACCTCTTCAATCAGCTGGATCAGAGGAGGCCCCACACAGATCTTGGCCAAATTTGGATCTATCTCCAGCTCTGTAGCAGTATCCAGCATCTCGCCAATCTTGCCACTCCACCTGTTGTTACTAAGTGTGGGGCCATCCAAGCTGATGATGTGGTGTCTCAGGCTCAACTCCCCAGTATGGGGGTCACATACTAGCCAGACTATCCTCCTGCCCAGCTTGACCTCCACATAGTGCATTACTCCTCCCTCCCACCCAGTGTTTACAATAGTGGAGTCCCCTCCTATTTCCTGGAGGGACTGGTCAGCTCCTCTCTCCCTCAGCCAGTCCACCAGATTGTCTGCAATCACACCTGCATGCGTTCTCTCCTCAGGAACAAAGTGCCACAGGTATCTCCCTCCTGGCTCACTGCATACAGAGTAATGTTCCTCCTTGATAATGCCGAGGAACAGTCTGTTACTGCTCTCTGCCTCCATCATTACTTTAGTGTCATCACGTCTGCCATCAAACAAGATGCAGCTGATCCCAGTCTCCCTTACCTCTCTCTCAAACTCTTGGTCCAGTTCAGTCATCACCTTGAACTGTGTCCTCCTCAACCTGTTGTGATCTATCACCAGGTGAGTGTCATCCTGGCAGCTGTAGCAATCTCTGTTGCCTCTCTCAGGCCAGTGTGGTGCCTTACGCTGGCCAGAGCAATGTTCCTGATGTTCTCTGTGTTGTATTTCATCTTCTTATGTGCAGGAACAGGTTCAGGCTCTGGGACAGTGAACTCTTCGGAATCATTCTTCCCACCCTCCATTATGTCTCCAGCTTCCTCCAGCAGAGAAGCCATCCTTGCCTCCTCCTCCCTCCTCACAGACTCCTCCTGCTTTCTCTTCCTTCTCTCCCCTGCCTCTCTCCTCTCTTTCTGCCTATGTGTGACCGCCACCTGTCTCCTATGCTCAGTAATGTCTACAGGTCCTATCTGATGTGGTCCAACATTTTCTACCTTCTCCCTTTGTCCCTTTATGTAAAGCAGCCCCTTCACTGGACTTTTCATCTCCCTGCTGCAGTGTGAGCCTCTCTGGCACAATCTGGGCTGCAGCCCACCTCAGCACAGCTCCTGATCTGGCACTTACAGGAGAGAATGTCAAACAATCGGTCTAAACCCTGAATGAAAGTCTGCTTCACCTCCACCTCCCCCTTGCCCAAACACACCTCCACAGCCCTGGCCCACAAATTCTCCATTTTCCTCTTGATACCCCTCTCACTAACAATCACAGGTACAGTGAATTGTGCATTGGCCTTCTGCCACTGTGCTAGCACATCAGTATAGATGTCATTCACTAAGTCCTTGAATAAGTAGTTCCTTCTGTCTGCATCACTGTCCTTCCTCTTCAACAAGCCCAGCCTCAGCAGGTCCCTGACAGTGGGCAGCTCTGACACCAGCAGCTGCATACCTGGTCCCACCAGGTTACTGAGGTGGCAGCTGGAGTTACTCCTTGTACGTGGAGAGGACATAATCACATCTGAAACAAATATTAACATCGTCAGAAAACATGCATGAGCACTCTTCAAAGGTAAAAATATGAGTAACAGACCAATATACACACCATACTTTAACATCCATACCGTATCGATAAAGCAATCACACTTGGTGCAAACGAGTGACTGTATATTGTGAAACTTGCACAATATGCACACATACAATTATTCAAGATTACAGTTATCTCTGTTGCTTGACAAACGAGCAAATGCTGCAGAAATAATCTATCTCCCTAGACACATATTACAGTACATCAATGCGAAAACTTCAAAGCCAAATAGTTGTAGCGAAATGATACATAAATCTACAGAATTATCACCTGCCGTTAGGCTAGATTAGGAGGTTAGGACGTGGCCTGTTAGATCAGGTAATCTAACCTAACCTAACTAAAAAATCGTAAAAAGGTGATGGGTTGATAACGAAAAATAACCCCTTCTTTTTGTCTTTATTATTCAGGAAAGCCTTCAAGCGGCCATTCAATATAAACTTTTTCTCTTCAATGGCATTCACCAATAATAAAGTCTGGTCTGCTCTCCAGTTGGGCTTCCTTTTATTTCGTGGAGTTGAGTCTTCCATTTCCTCAATAACACGTTTGTTTACAAACAGCACGGAAAGGAAACGCCACCGATCGCTATCCTTGGTTAATAAATCCTCCTTCAAACAGCATAGATTAGATTTTTTTATTTTAATGATCAAAATGTATATAAATGTAAATATTGAAATCAATCTTCATAATTTTATTGAGGTTCTTCAGCCATAAGATCATTTTATATGATGAACTCCTGCTATCCTTAGCGCTGTTTAGCGGTACTTAACAAAAGACTATACTATTTGTGCGGTAAAAGATTGCTCGTTAAGCTTTGTGTATAACTTTAAAATTTTACTGCTAGCTAACAGTACTATTATGTTATTAGCATAAAAGTTTTGTGTATACGGGCCCACGATGCTATAATGCCAGGCTGAAAATAATAAAACAAAATCAAATATATATGATCTAAATATTGCGGTAACTATTGTATATTAGTTAAATTACTTGTGATAACAGTTTACAGGCTTGATGTAAAGCTATTACAGAGAATTTCCTTAAGAAATTTGTCTATAGTATATTTAACTTTTGTTTATTGTTGTTCCAGTGAGATAAGATAGGATTGACACGATTTAAAACGAGTGATTGAAAACATCAATAATCAATTAGGAAACTTTTTCCAACCCTGAGTTCGAATATTTCCTAAAAAAAAAATAATTAATGTAACCTAACGTAAACTTACAAACATTGATACTTGTAGTACCTAAACACAACCTGAACAACAACCCAAACGGTGAAATATTGCAGGATAATTTTTTTCCAAGGTAATTATCAGCTTGGGTCACAGGTAACAACATTTGTTGTAAACTATTACCACAGCAATCCACCTAGTACACTTGGCTCATCTATATTATTTACCACTGTAATTTCAAGAAGAAAATGGAATTTTTTAGTATGTGCATTATTATTAATATTACTTATTATTATTCTATTCTACTTTTCAGTGTTATATGTTTGTAACTTGTATTATTAGAAGGGTTTTCACTATTTGGTTGCTGTACCAGGATTTAAGGGCAAAGTGTTCAATGTATGTCGAAAAGATCTCGTTTTGTTTTGGAGGGAAATATAGTGTGTGGTGTTCGAGGCTTGAGCTGCTTCTCTGTTTATTTTCATGTTGCTTCGGAGTCAAGATATTCAATCCATATTTGGACTGTTTTAGAGTAACCCTAAGTATTAAGGGTTTTATGTGAAGGATGTAATGGTTATTTATCTAGTCCTTCATGAAAATATGATTATGTTCATAAGTTTTCAGGGCGAGAGAACTTTTGTTGTATACTACATCTTTACGGTACTGTTTGTCGGCAGATGCTGTACTCACCCCTGGGTGACTTATCAGGGATTATATTAAGGAATAAATAAAGGAAATGTGACTTGAGCAACGTTTCTTTTACCATTGTATTTAGCTGCTGAAGCCAGGTTAACTTCCCCGGGCTAAATATATATTAGATTTGCGAATTGGAAATGGCATTACATCTATCTATCACAAACAAAAGTGCGTTACTTACCATACTTGAAGCTATAAAAGGATGATTGTAGGAATGCAATGCTTGATAAAATTGGAGAAGGGCGATGGGGAGACGAAAAATCTTCGAGTTTAAGGTAAAACGAATGTAGGAAAAAATGTCACAGAAAAAATGGCAATAGGAAAATATGGCACAGGAAAAAAAGGCATAATCATCAGACTAGGAAAAATGGCATATTAATTTTTATTGACATGTTTTTGCAAAAAATTTATAACGTTTGTTACTGAAACTTACTTATAGTTACATCAACGTCATAACATAAAACATTTATTACCTTTAACTAAAACAATGTACCGTATGTTAGTGAAAACTCGCATGTAAATTAATAAAAAAAAATTAAAATGTCACTTTGCACATTATTGTTTAAGATTTCCAACGAAAGTTATAGCCAGCGCCTTACACAAACTCTTGGACTGACTTGCGACCAGCTTGGCGGTCCTGGCAGAGGGTCTTCAGACTTGTCTGGAGGTTCTTGTAAACTCGTTTTTGGCGCTTCTTAGGTGGCTCACCACGAGATTCTTTGATGATGTGAGATGATACAACAGCATGGTCAGCTTGGATCCACTGGATAGAATGCCAGATAGTTTGGTGGCTGTGCCCAACCAACCTGGTAGTAGAGGAAGTAAAGAAAGCTTTGAAAGGAATGAGTGTTAGTTACAAGACTAGCGAAGTCATCCAAAGACTATATCTTGCGCATGTGAGACCTCACTTGGATTACGCAGTTTAGTTTGGTCACCGTACTACAGAATGGATATAGAATCCCAAGAAAGAATTCAGGGAGAATGACAAGACTAATCCTGGGCATTAGGAACCTTGAGTACTGAGACAGTTTGAATCATCTTAATCTGCACTCGCTCGAGAAACGTAGAGTGAAGGACGATATTATCGAGGTCTGTAAAAGGAAGTTAGGGCTAACCAAAGGTGATATAACAAGTTACCAAACATCATCATTAACTCAAATACGCTGAATAGCTTCAAACATAGGCTCGTTAGCTCGTTTGTGGTTCGTGAGCTCGAAGTGAAATTTGTTGTGCCATTTTTCCTGTGCCTTTTTTTTCCTGTGCCATTTTCCTGTGCCATTTTTTCCGGTGCCATTTTTTTCCGAGTACCGGTAAAACATCACAGGGGTACTCGGAGGTCTCTTAAAAATATATACATTTCCGTTGGAACCGGTTATTAGGACATTTAAATATTTATTTTCATTATTTTCTAATCTTAATTTACATATGTTGTATTTCAGAGACTTTTTTAATAATATATAACTACTATGAACATTCGGGATAAGACTTTCGGGTGCCTACCCACACCCGAGGACTTATCCCGAACTTTCCAATAATATTTTCGGATTACTAAATGGTAACCAGACAAAATGGTTTAAAAAAATGAATTATGTCTCGGAGGACGCTTTCGGGATACAAAAAAGTAACCTAAGTGTTTAAAAAATAGCTGTATTTTTTTTACAAAATTTTTCATCTGCATAACACTCATTGATAAAATATTCTCCCTTATAAAAACACCACATCCGCTCGACCGTTACATAATACTGATCCATTAAAATATTTATGTGCAGTGTTTCGTCTGGTAAAACTATTTATTTTCTCTAAAAAGACATTTCGTAAATAACTGGGATGCCATTCATCTTTTTTCCCCTCAAGCTGTAAAATCTCTACTGCAATACATCCTTCCTGCCATGGTCTAAACCTTAAATAAATCTGTAATGAAATGCAATATTTATCTACTCCATACACCAGCATAATATTATACAATAATCTAGCATACTTGGACACATTGCCAGGATCTGTTCTTTCATTTAAGCACATTATTGTACGGGACAACCTATTATCTCCGACTCTACTAATGGTTCTAAGAGTAGCGGCTATAGCAAGTTCCTTTACTCTATCTTCTATACTTGGTAAATCTATCTCCATTCTCATCATTTCAATTCTAGTGTTCCGTTGATACCCCAAAACAATTCTCATGGCCTCGTTTTGTAACACTTCCAGCTTTTGAATAAGTTCTTGCTGTACATTATAAGGATGGGAGCTGCAAAGTCAATAACTGAACGTATAGTACTGATATAAACTATCCTTAAAATAGGAATACCTGCGCCATTTCCCTTCCATGCCAAGGCTCTTAAAGGTCTTAAACATCCTTTACATGCATTCTCCAGGTATTGCATCTCACGTACTTTACTGTTGGACTTATACTCAATGTGCTTTCCAAGGTATTTCTAAACAAACAATTCTAGCTTTAATCCATTCAAAAATAAATCCCCTTGTTCATAATTTCAGTCCTAATATTTAGTTTTTTCATTGTTAATTACAAGGCCCATTCTACAACAAAGCACTAATAGCCGCTTGCATGTTTCTCATACCTTTACACTGTCAAAGTATATAATCCGTGTAATGATGGTTTATCAGACCACAGCTTACAGCCCAGAGATATACAACACATAAAACAGTAAGTGGATTCCCATGTGGTAACCCACGTAAGTTGACACACCCTACAGTGAGATTAGGACCTGACTCAGGAGAGGGGGAACGGCCACGAGGTAAACATAAGAACATAAGAATGGAGGAAACTGCAGCGGGCCTATTGGCCCATACTGGGCATTCCCGTTTACACCCAACCCCTATTGCTCATATTAGCATCCATCCTATGTTTGAAGCTATTCAGCGTATTCTAGTTAATGATGATATTTGGTAACTTGTTCCATTCATCCACTACTCTGTTTCCAAACCAGTGTTTACCTATTTCCAGCCTAAATCTAAATTTGTCTAATTTAAAACCATTGTTAAGAGTTTGCTCCTGGTTGGATAGATTGAGTACCTTTGTAATGTCCCCTTTGTTTAGCCCTGCCTTCCACTTATACACCTCTATCAGGTCGCCCCTCGCTCTACGTCTCTCGAGGGAGTGCAAATTAAGATGCTTTAGCCTGTCTCTATACTCAAGGTTCCTAATGCCCGGGATTAGTCTTGTAATTCTCCTCTGATTTCTTTCCAAGGATTCTATATCCATTCTGTAATACTGTGACCAGAACTGAACTGCGTAATCCAGGTGTGGTCTCACAAGAGCAAGATACAGTTTTAGGATGATCTCGCTAGACTTGTAACTAACACTCCTTTGTATGAACCCAAGTACTTTATTAGCCTTGTTACGAGCAAAAACGTATTGCTTACTTGGCTTAAGGTTCCTACTTATCATTACTCCTAAATCTCTCTCCCAGTCGGATTTCTCTATGGCATCGTTGTTCAGCTGGTATCTGGTTTCCCTGTTTACATCTCCTATACTGAGTACTTTACATTTGTCCACGTTGAATTTCATCTGCCATTTTTCAGACCATTCGAAAAATTTGTTTAGATCTTCCTGTAGTTTTTCTGAGTCCTTGTCAGATTTAATAACACGTCCTATTTTAGTGTCATCAGCAAATTTACTTATGTTGCTGTCTATGCCAATATCTATGTCGTTTATGTATATAATAAATAATAATGGTCCAAGTACTGAGCCATGGGGAACTCCACTTGTGACGTTGCTCCAATGGGACTTAGTGCCGTTAATGCTCACTGGCTGTTTCCTGTCCTGTAACCACGCCCTTATCCATTTAAGGATGTTACCTTTGATGCCATGAGCTTCTACCTTTCTAATTAGTCTTTCGTGGGGGACTCTGTCGAAGGCTTTGCTAAAGTCGAGATATACCAAATCATAATTGTGCCCCTCGTCCACAGATTCGAAAACTGATGAAAAGAATGTTAATAGATTAGTTAGACAAGAACGTCCGCTTGTGAAGCCATGCTGGGAATCATTGATCAATGGGTGCTTCTCCAGGTGATTTCGAATAGAGTTTGAAATGATTGCTTCCAGTAATTTGCCTACTATTGATGTTAGACTGATTGGGCGGTAGTTAGAGGATAGTGATCTATCCCCCTTCTTGAAAATCGGTATTACATTTGCTATCCTCCAGGATTCTGGTATTATACCTGTTTTTAAGGACATGTTAAACAACTTTGCTAAGGGCATACTAAGCTCTTCCTTTCATTCCTTTAATACTCTGGCAAATATCTCATCGGGACCAAGTGACTTATTATGCTTTAGTTTGTCTATTTGCTTACTAACATCGTTACTAGTCACTACTATCTCGCTTAATTTGTTTTCTTCACTATCTCTGAATAGAGTCGGTGCCTCGGGTATCATGTTTAAATTTTCGGTGGTGAAAACTGTTGAAAAATATTTAATCAAGTTATTGCTCATTTCTCTGTCGTTATCAGTGAGCTTGGCTGTGTCTGACCGTATTGGTCCAATCTGTTCTCGCGTTTTAGTTTAATACATTTGGTAGAATCCTTTGGGGTTTGTCTTCGCCTCCCTTGCTATCCTTACCTCATTATTCCTCTTTGCTATCCTTATCTCGGTTTTAACCCTACTCGCCAATACCCTATAATAGTCCCGGAGGTGAATTTCGCCACGATTTATCCTTCTACCTATAGCCTTCCTTTGGCCAATGATGTTCTTTAAATAATTATCTATCCATTTAGGGTCATTGTTGTCTGATCTGAGTTTTTTGTATGGTATGTTCTGCCTTTGTGTATTAAGTAACTCACTATTTAAATTGTCGTGGAACTCGGCAATCTCAGATCTCGTTATCAGGTCCGTGTCATCTGTCTGGTTCACGGCCAAGCGCGACACCCCCTCTCTCAGCTGCCTCTTTAAACTGTCAAAGTTCGCCCTTCTGAAATCTGGTACTTTAGTGGAATTTTCCTTAGGTTTGCCCTGAAAATCTAACTGGAATCTAAATTCTTTGTGATAGCTGTTTGCATGTTCGTTCCCTTCCTCGACACTGCTAATGAGGTTTTCTCTGTTTGACAGAACTAAATCGAGTATATTATTACCCCGTGTGGGTTCGGTTATATGTTGACTTAGAAAACAGTCCTGGATCGTCTCGAGAAAATCCTCTGATTCTGAGTTACCTGTAAGGTCAGTCCAATCTATTTGGCCAAGGTTAAAGTCGCCTACTATACAGACTTTGTTGTGTATGGAAGCCCTGCGCATTTCATCCCAGATAAGACGATCATTGACTCTATCAAGATTGGGAGGTCTATATATTACTCCTGTGATTAATTTTTCCCTACCGTCGATTAATTCTATCCAAATTGTTTCTGTTTTCCTCTCAGCTTTTATTTCCTTATTTATTTCACACTTCAGATCATCCCTAACATAGATTGATACTCCGCCTCCTTTCCTGGTCTGCCTATCGGTATGGAACAGTTTGTAACCCGCAATTTGGTATTCGACTGGTAACTCACGTGTGTCTAGGTTGATCCATGTTTCAGTGAATGCTATTATATCGATTTTTTCGGTACATTCCAAGGCCCTAATATCATCTATTTTGTTTCTCATACTTCTACTGTTCGCGTAGAATACATTTAAGTTAGTCGTGTTCTGAGTCCTCCCTTTACTGAGTTTAGTTTTAAACTCCCTGTCTAATTTAGTTTTGTCATCATTCCTGACACTATTTCCCTGTAATCTTTCACTTTGTTTACCCGCTCCCACTGCAGTCTCCTCCACCCCCGTGCTAATATGTTCTCCTAGCAGTTTAAAGTCTTCGATATCTTTTGAACTGCCCCCTCTAGAGCTCCAGCCAGGGTTGCTACTCCATCCCTAGACAGGTGCACCCCATCCCTAGCATAAAGGTCCCTTCTGCCATAGAAGTTGTCCGAGTTGTCAATGAATGGGACTGATATTGACTTGCAATATCTGCCAAGACGGTCGTTGACACCAACTGCCCTTGACAACCATCCACTGCCAACTCTCCTTCTAGGCAGGACACAGCATATGATAGGGATCCCTCCCTTAGTCCTAATACGATCTATTGCTGCCTTGAACTTATCAAGAAGCTCCTCGCTCCTACACCGGCCAATATCATTGCCTCCTGCACTGAGGCAGATAATGGGTTTGTTCCCATTACCAGACAAGATATTGTCCATCCTGTCAATTATATCCCCCACCCCAGCTCCTGGCAAACACACCCTCATTCTATTTTTGTTTTTACCACAAAAGGCCCTGTCCATGTACCTGAGGTATCTGAGTTAACCCGGTGATATGACGTGTTAAAAAAACCACAACTAGCCAAGACACACCCGGGTGGTAATAATTAGGAAGCATTACCGACCGGCGACATGACCACACACCTGGGTAAGCACAGCTATCCAGGTCTAACCAGTTTAGTGTTAATTAGGAGAGGTCATCTGCCGGCTCTCCTCCAATATAAAGGCCCTGCAGCCCTTCCACTGGGCGTTACTTTCACATCACTATCGACAGAAGACGGAGTCACGCTCGTCACTAGCCGAGGTCGGGAGGGAGACTTCCCTCTCCAGAACAGCGTCTCCAGCTAGCAGAGTCTCCCACAGGAGACATAGTTCAGCACTCCCTTCAACAGCACCTGCTGGGCCTCCCTCAGGTCACACGTGAGTCATTGTCAGAGCGATCCATAAGGTGAGTTACTTACGGTGGGAAGTGTATCCATTTCATGTTTGTGTCCTAGAGTCAGTGTCTAGTAACTTCGATATAGTGATCTATTAATGTGTCCATGCCATTCAGTTAATTAATAAATAGTTGTATTGAAAGTGGTGTTTAGAAGGATTCCCCTTACAAATATAATATACAATTTAATAACTAACCTGCCGCGTTACCAAACTTCCTCACTATATAATCCTACAAATATATTATACTTATATCTTCGATACAAGTTTTGACTTGCTATATTAGCATATATTATAACCTTTGTGTCTCCAGGAAATTTGTAGCAAGCCATTATGTTCATCAATATATTAAAAAGAATGGGGCTAAGTGTACCTCCCTGTGGAGTCCCAAACTCCATCTCTCTCTCTTCTGAGTACCATCACTGAAACCATACTCTAGCCATTCTGTTACTCAAGTAATCCACAAACCATTTCAGCAACTTCCCAGAAACCCCTAAATTAATTAGTTCCTCAAGTATGACTTTTTTATTTGCCTTATCAAAGGCCTCTTTTAAGTCTACAAAGTCCTACGTGTAGACTTGGAGTTATTCAAACAATTTACAACGCAGTTTGCAGTACTTCTCCCTTTCATAAATCCATGTAAATTGAGTGCCAAGAGATTTTCACTTTATATAACAACCTGTTTAATACTATTCTTTCCATCTTTTTACTAAAACAAAAGGTCAAAGAAATTGGACGAAAATCTCCATTGTTATTTGGTATTGGTACGATTACTGCTTTCTTCCACTTAAGAGGGATACAACCTCCATTATAAGACATATTAAACAAGTATAACAGGGGCCTTTCTCTAATGCCAGACAGGTTGTTCAGGATATCGTATGTTATTCCATCTTCACCGGGTGCCGTAGAATTTCCCTTTTTAATCGCATAAAATAATTCGCCTCCCGTTATAGGAACACATGTGTCATCCTCCAGTGCACACTGATTTTGTACTAACTTACGACGAAGTCTACTCCTACGTTTTAATGAGGCTTGCACACACTGACGTAATAAGGCAAAACTAGCAGTCCCAGCCCATTTCCTATTAAGTTGACTAGCCCTGCCCTGTGAGTCAGCGTAGCTGCTGCCCTTGCTTCGAACACTTTGCTCTTTGACTTCCTTCCATATGTCACCCAAGCTCTTGTCTTTAGCATTTCTCCCTAAAAAGTCTGTCCAGTATTTATTCCGCCGCCTCTTGCTTGATTTCATTATCATTTGTATTTGCGCTCCATTCTCTTTGCACCTTTCTGAGGAGTTTACTCCAGCTCTGAACCAATTTGTCATTCACAAACATGTTACGTTTCCCATGATTTATTTCTCCTTCATAACTACACTTGTCGTCAAAACAGAATCAATAGTATGTAATAAATCATCATATAAGCTGTCAACATCCTTTGGTTCGTAGTCTGTATACCAATCCTGTATAGTTGTGATTAGTTTCTTTTTTTTTTGGTCTTTCGGCAACCAATATCTTTTCCGCTTAATTAACTTCTATTTTTTATTAACATGTATAGTAATTCGTAATGCAAAATGATCACTAAGCAAATCCCTAACAATGGCAGCATTCGCTCTTATTCCACATGTATTCAAACATACTGCATACTCTAACCTTCCTCCATGTATGTGGGTAGGCTCATGATCCCCCAATATTTCAATATCATAAAAATCCTCTAAGAAGTGCAACCATCTCCTTCCATTAATGTTGCTGGGTCCCATAGTACCCAGCACTTCGTGTCTAGCATTTACAGTATATCATCAATATCCAAACTTTGAGGATGTACATACTGTAGATGCTAAAAATACATATAGACCTCCCTTGTACGTAGATTTTAACAAACAAACTTTCAATCCCATTCTGGTTGTCAGCTGTCACCAATTCAACCGGCACATTTTTGCGAACATAAGTTAACAAACCTCTTGTATTATTTCTATTATTAGCTGGTAAATAAAGACATTGATAATCACGTAAATTCATCAAATTGCCATCCTCCGTGCCGGGCTCTTGTAAGGCTATAACATCCACCTTATACAACAGTGCATAAGCATGCACATCTGTGGTCCTAGGACGTAAGCTCTTTGCATTCCATGAAAGTATACTTAAACTAGTGCCCTCCATTTTCCCTATTAACAACGAAACTAACCTTATTCTCTCATTCACAAACTATTCCATTACATACTTTGGGTATGTCACCCCACTTGCGGGTTATCTCTTCCTTTATGTCTACATTTCCGGTCCCCCAAAGCAAAGATGGTTTTGTCAGATTTTTTTACTCTATTATTTTCAACCTTATTTCCTTTTACTTCAACATCCACATTTCTATGTTCACAAAAAGGGGCAATTACCTTCTGGTTGTCCTCTACCTTTTTTTTAAGCATCTGAATTTCTTGCCCGAGTTGAACTACTACATCATACACATCACCAAACTTGTCTCTTACCTTCTCTTCTGGAAAAAATTTTGGTGCAGCTCCTGCACCATTTCCTGTTACCTTCAACGTGTCAGTTCCATCCTTTTCCTCCGCACATTCTCAGTTGAAGGTAGAGTTGTGTCACCTGCAACTCCTCGTCCTTCCTCCTTTACTCGCTGATGTACCTGCCCCATGCTCTGCCACTGCACACCACGCGTCTGTGGCTTCTTATTGCAAATTGAGGAACCTGTATTATACGCGCCGTCACAATTGCAACAGCACGGCACAACATGTTGCCCAGACTTTATTTGACTTCCACATTCCATTGAATTATGATTTTATCCACAGTAACGACACCGACATTCACTTTGACATTTCCAGGCCATATGGCACTACCTGCTGCATTTGTAACACAGAACAGGTTGCTCAATAAACTTTGCAATTCTCCTACATCCCATTCCAGAAACGAATATCTTCTCCGGAACGTCTCCCTTCATCAAGGCTACCACTTGGTTCTTCTTCTCACCTCAGATTTCGTGTCGCTTTGCCCATACGAACCGTGTATTGTCAAAAAGAAAATTTGGATCCAGTATAACCAGGTACCTGAAGACGATCACCTTGGTGTGTTGCTGTGTCCTGAGGCATCGTCATAATCACTTCCTTAAATCTTGCCGTCGTCAAAAACTTTACCCCCTCATCCCCAGCTACAGTCAGATAGGAATTATTACGACCTTCCATAAACAGGGGTTCAAACTTTTTATGCTCTCTTCCCAGTGTAGCAGCCCACAGCAATCGCTCATAGAATGACAAGTGTGAATCACTTGGAAAGTTCAACGTCCTTCTACCTGAACTGTTTCCACCACCGGGGTTGCTCGAGCACATTGGTACTTTCCCTAGGATTCTTTCGACTAACCTGCTGTGTTTTATTCCCAGTTGAATTCTTTCTGCTTTCTTCTGTGTGTGTCGTCCTTTTCTTCCTATCATTCATGATCTCATCACTATCACTTCCTTCACCTTTCTTCGCCAACTCTCGCCTCCTCTTTTTTTTCTTTCTTGCGAATCACCTCTTGAAAACTGTCTGTTACCTCCCGTTACCAACCGTTTTATCGGAAATTATTATGTAAATAGATAAATTATTACCATTGCTATAAACATAATTGCCAACTAGACATAATCCTGACAGCTCTGTCCTCTTGTTCAACCTTATTACTGTACAACCTATATTGTACAGCTCCCCCATTATACTTATGTTTTTCAATTCCACTGTAATTTAAGTATTTATAAAAAAACAAGCAAATAAATAATAAATAAATAAAATTAATAAATATTGTAAGTGATAACCGTGGTAACATTATGAGATGTTCTTATTACCACCATGCTATTGTACTATTCCAGATGTTACATAATACTTCCTTGAGGTACATGTATAGTATATAGCAGGTGCCTAAAAGAGAGCTCAGGTTCTCAACTGGCTCAGCCATGTTAATATTGTTATTATTATCCACTCTGTATCTGTGTTTTTCTGGCTAAATAAACTGTTTCAATTCAAACTGTTTCAATTCAATTGTTGTTGGCCCCGCATCATCTGCTTCCGATTCGTTAGTTGAAAGCAGCAGGTCGTCTTCTAAACTGTTCAGTAGTGCAATCTTTTCTTCTCTAGCCAAAACCTTCACAGGTTTCTGCCCACCACTTGCCCCAGGTATGGTGCAAAGCTTAGGCAGCCAGTTATTCCGACTGTGTTTTACCGAACGCTCTAATTGGTTATTGTGGGGTTCGGGATTGTTTTGTGTTCACACTCAGGATGGGATGGAGAAAGGAAACTCACGATGTGCTCTCTATATACATGTTGTATTGAATGTACAATGCAGCTTGGTGCTGGGAAGGCAGCGTGGTTACAAGCGTGATGTAGAGAGAGCTGGTTGGTGAGGACGCTCACAGGAGGACAGCTTGTGGGTCGCCATGCTCGCCAGCGGGAGAGAGGACCGCCGGGCAGGCGGAGGAGCGAGGCCCGCCGGGCAGCGGCGGTGGAGGAGGTGTTGCTGGCTGTGGCTGTATGTAGAGAGTGAGCGAGAGCAGATCACCGCGAGGTCAGGTCTTAAATAGCGGGGGTAGGCGTGGCTTAGTAGTTGACCCCCGCTCCGTGGTGTATGGCGGCGCTGGTTGACCTAGGTCACGAGGCATACACTGGGGAATAGGTGGGGTCGGCTAGGCAGCGACAAACAGCGTTTGTAGGGGAGAATTCCACTACAGTACTCCCCCATCCCTCCAGGCTGTGTAGGAGACTTGTTGTCTGCAGAGTTGCATAGCACATGTGAGGCAGAACGGGCGGTGCGTGCCTCATGTGAGACAACGGCGATGGCGTGGATGAGCCGGTCGCTGGATACAACTGTCTAGATACACAATATCTGTGGGAGTAGAGAGGGAGAATAAGTGTGTGTGGAGGCGATGAATGTTGTGCTTCCCTCACGGCAGGTACAGAGTCGCCAGATGCGCCTGCTGGGGTGTGTGGGCCTGGGTCAGGAGCAGGGGCTGTGTCAGCAGCAGCGGATGAGGGCTCGTGACAGCAGCTGGGTCCACGACAGCAGCAGGGTGCAGGACATTAGCAGGGAGTACCTGAGGAAGAAAAGAGGGGTGTGTGGGTCCGCACTCAGGAACAGAGGCTGCATCAGGGGCGGCAGGGGTTACTGCTGGGCTGGGGTCGGCGTCTGAGGCAGGACGGGTGTGCTGGGGTCGGTAGGACGTGGTGCTTGGGGCAGGAAGAGGAGCTGGTGTCTGCTTAGAGTAGCAGAGCTGCTCTAGGGTGTCCAACCTGCGGTGTAGAGACAGTAGCTGTAGAGCCGATAAGAGCTGCTTCTGGGTGGATAAGCCAGTCTTCCATGTTGCTTGAAGACCGGGAGCGTGATCAGTTTCTCCTCCATCCTGTGTGAGTGCAAATCTCCGGGGGTCACCAATTGTGGGGTTCGGATTGTTTGGTTCACACTCAGGATGGAATGGAGAAAGGAAACTCACGATGTGCTCTCTATATACATGTTGTATTGGATGTACAATGCAGCTTGGTGCTGGGAAGGCAGCGTGGTTACAAGCGTGATGTAGAGAGAGCTGGTTGGTGAGGATGCTCACAGGAGGACAGCTTGTGGGTCGCCATGCTCGCCAGGCAGGCGGAGGAGCGAGGCCCGCCGGGCAGCGGCGGTGGAGGAGGTGTTGCTGGCTGTGGCTGTATGTAGAGAGTGAGCGAGAGCAGATCACCGCGAGGTCAGGTCTTAAATAGCGGGGGTAGGCGTGGCTTAGTAGTTGACCCCCGCTCCGTGGTGTATGGCGGCGCTGGTTGACCTAGGTCACGAGGCATACACTGGGGAATAGGTGGGGTCGGCTAGGCAGCGACAAACAGCGTTTGTAGGGGAGAATTCCACTACAGTACTCCCCCATCCCTCCAGGCTGTGTAGGAGACTTGTTGTCTGCAGAGTTGCATAGCACATGTGAGGCAGAACGGGCGGTGCGTGCCTCATGTGAGACAACGGCGATGGCGTGGATGAGCCGGTCGCTGGATACAACTGTCTAGATACACAATATCTGTGGGAGTAGAGAGGGAGAATAAGTGTGTGTGGAGGCGATGAATGTTGTGCTTCCCTCACGGCAGGTACAGAGTCGCCAGATGCGCCTGCTGGGGTGTGTGGGCCTGGGTCAGGAGCAGGGGCTGTGTCAGCAGCAGCGGATGAGGGCTCGTGACAGCAGCTGGGTCCACGACAGCAGCAGGGTGCAGGACATTAGCAGGGAGTACCTGAGGAAGAAAAGAGGGGTGTGTGGGTCCGCACTCAGGAACAGAGGCTGCATCAGGGGCGGCAGGGGTTACTGCTGGGCTGGGGTCGGCGTCTGAGGCAGGACGGGTGTGCTGGGGTCGGTAGGACGTGGTGCTTGGGGCAGGAAGAGGAGCTGGTGTCTGCTTAGAGTAGCAGAGCTGCTCTAGGGTGTCCAACCTGCGGTGTAGAGACAGTAGCTGTAGAGCCGATAAGAGCTGCTTCTGGGTGGATAAGCCAGTCTTCCATGTTGCTTGAAGACCGGAAGCGTGATCAGTTTCTCCTCCATCCTGTGTGAGTGCAAATCTCCGGGGGTCACCAATTGTGGGGTTCGGATTGTTTGGTTCACACTCAGGATGGAATGGAGAAAGGAAACTCACGATGTGCTCTCTATATACATGTTGTATTGGATGTACAATGCAGCTTGGTGCTGGGAAGGCAGCGTGGTTACAAGCGTGATGTAGAGAGAGCTGGTTGGTGAGGATGCTCACAGGAGGACAGCTTGTGGGTCGCCATGCTCGCCAGGCAGGCGGAGGAGCGAGGCCCGCCGGGCAGCGGAGGTGGAGGAGGTGTTGCTGGCTGTGGCTGTTGGTAGAGAGAGAACGAGAGAGCAAGAGGCAGATCACCGCGAGGTCAGGTCTTAAATAGCGGGGGTAGGCGTGGCTTAGTAGTTGACCCCCGCTCCGTGGTGTATGGCGGCGCTGGTTGACCTAGGTCACGAGGCATACACTGGGGAATAGGTGGGGTCGGCTAGGCAGCGACAAACAGCGTTTGTAGGGGAGAATTCCACTACACTATCTTCCTCACGTTGTGACTGGCTACGAGACCCTGACGTCATAAAAACGTTTTCTTTGTTAAATGTGATACATATATAAGATATCAGTAACAATTAATTTCCTTTATACTATTATTAAAATCGGGTGGAGCAGTATTATATTCAATAATAGAGGTAAAAGACTTAGAGAAGTAGAAAATGGAGTGATACCACGGTTGAATATCATAGAAAATGCACTGTTAAAAACGATAACTATTATAATATATATAATTTTAAAATGCCTGATAAAATAACAACAAATAAGGAACTAACAGTAAAGAACTCACCGAAAGTCGATGTATAACGGCGTGTAGATGCTTTTGACAAAGGCTCTGCCGTGAAAGTCATATGAAAGGCACTGAACCGTGGCGGATCAAGCAGGGGGGCCCCCCTTTTCATCAGAAAACTCTAATACTTTTCCTTATTGCAGTATTGTATTCAGGCATTTGTGTATAGTAAAAATTAATTACTATTGACCTCAGAATATCCCCTAATATCAAGTGCACATGGCTTCAAAATGCCCATGATATTGGTCAGATTTCAAAAATAATCTAGGGGGCTTACCACCCCCCCCACCCCCAGATGGCTGGTCTGGCTTTGCTGGCAAGGTTCTCCACCGAAAACTTTTTAGACCCCCCCCTTTTGATGTTCCTGGATCCGCCCCTGGAACTCAAACATGGAATACGACGAAATGACTGTTTTTGTGTTCCTATTAGACGTCATCCTCTCGTGCCAACTTATCATAAAGCCGTATTGCTAACCTATCAATTATAAAATGAAGGAAAACAAATAAAATACCTTCATAATTATTCTATATAACTTCTTATTTTGCATTTGACCCCCAAAAAAGACCTGATTAACAATTTCGGTATTTTTTCGACGGGCCACCGGGGCCGGTGCAGTAGGGTGTGTCATACGGAGGCGAATTTTTTTTTTTGAGTTTGAAAAATCGGCCCATGGTGTTGATGATGTAGTTCTATGTGCAGAATCATGTGATATCTTCAGATTTGAAAAGTTTTCATTTTTTGCTAGGTAAATTTTAACTTGAAATCTTATGAAAATTCAGTATTCCCACCCTTTTACCAACACCACTAAATAGCTTATTTAAAGTAAAGTAAATGTATCAGGTTAATTTATTAGGATGAAAATGATCCAGAATAGTGAAACGAATGATCTTGACACATTTATTAAATTTAATATTCCTTTAGAAAACAAAATCATCAAATACAAAAACCGGTTTTACTACTACGACTCGGTGTTGCTGCACACCATAGAGAACATGTCTTTCTTGCTTCTGTTTCTACTCATCACCTCCCTGCTGACCACCTGAGCTCGGATGTAGCCTTCCCTCCTCTCCTGGCTGTACACGTGACTGCTGACCTCGCTCACTTGCTGTACACAACGCTCTATACTCTGGGTGTGTGAGGGCCAGGCAGGGACATGCATGGGGTTGTCCAGGAAAGCTCTGACTTGAACATTGGTGAGGCTGCAGGTAAGAGGGGGCTCACTGCCAGTCTGGATGTTATCCAGATCTATGAGATCAGTGAGGGTCTTGGCACCTAGATTGACTTCAGGAGTCTTCCTGACCCTGAAGGAATCGTCACCAACTGATTCGTCATGCCCAGATCCTCTCATAAGTCTCATATCCAAGATCTTTTTGACTGCCACTCTTCTCTCCTCCTCATCCTTACTGTAGAGCATTGTCTGCAGAACTGCCTCGGGATGAGCGTACCAGGAAGATCTCCTCACAGTCTGCTCCACAATCTGAACAACCTTCCTTGGCTGACTCCTCAGGAGCTCAAGCTGGAAGAGAACATGCCTCGGACCTTCGGAGAACGATGACTTGACCTTGGTGTTGAACCGATTTAGCAAGTAGACACTCACGATGAATTGGACAATAAGTCTCAGGTTGTGAAGCTGGTTCCCTTCAGTTTATGATGAACGACCCAAATTCTGCAGAACCTGAGAGCCGTTGTGAGCCACCTAGAATGTGAGACTGGACCTATCTGCAGGTAAGCAAGTCTATCAGGCATGACCCCAGTTTTGATGGCACTGCAAATCATGTAACCATAGTACTGGTCTGTACTCAGGTCGTCAATGACAGTATGTGCAAGCTCAACGAGTGGAGGGCCAACTGTGATTTTTTCAAAGCTCGGATTTATTTCTAACTCAGTGGCAGAGTCCAGCATCTTGCCAAGAGGACCAGACCATCTGTTGTTTGAAAGAGTCTTGCCATCCAGCTCCTGGATCAGATGTCTGAGTGGCAACTCGTTGGTGTGGAGGTCACAAACAATCCAGACCAGCTTCCTCCCAATCTTCCGCTCTATCCACTGTATGACCCCCCCTTGCCACCCTGTGTTCGTGTTGGTGCTGTCCCCTCCAATGGCCTGCAGGGTCTGGTCTACGTTCCTCTCTCTGAGCCAGTTCACAATGTTATCTGCCACTATCTCAGCTGGTTTCCTGATGTCATCTTTCTCTGGAGTGAAATGCCACAAATACTTCCCTCCTGGTTCACTGCAGCAGGAGTAGTGTTCCTCCTTCACCATGGCAGGGAACAACTTGTCAGAATCTCCAACTTTCATGAACACTTTAGTGTCATCCCTTCTCCCATCAAAGAACAAACAATTGATTCCATTTTCTCTTATCCCCTTATCAAACTCCTCTTCTAGGTTACTGACAAGTTTCTCCTGAGCTCTCCTTACTTTGTTATGATCTATCACCAGGTGAACATCATCAGGTGTTATCAAACCACCGTCAATCCAGGCAGCTGTTGCTATCTCTGCAGTTTCTCTGAGACAAGTGTGGTGTCGCATGCTGGCCAGAGCTATGCTCGGGATATCTTTCCTATTTCGAATCTTATGCCTGGAAGGTTTGGGATCATTATTTTCTGGGTTAGGGATAAAGTCACCATTCTCCTGGTCAGCACTCGGATCAGCCATGGGGAAGTCATTAAACTCTGAATCAGCTTGACTCCAATCATCGGCCTTTTTTACCTCACTCTGGGCCTTCTCAAGTCTCTTTTCCTCGGCAACTCTTCTCCTCTTCTGTCTCTCTGTGGCAGCCTCCTGTCTCTTGGACTCCGGAATATCTTGGCTAGAAATCATGAGAGCCCCTATACTGCCAGTCTTCTCTCTCTGTGCTTTGACAAATGCCAGTTCGATCACAGGAATCTTCAGTTCACGCTTGCAAATACAGGAGATGTGGGCCTCGGATTTACAGTCACGATCGCATCCAAACTCAGGACAGAGAACAATTGGGCACTTGCAAGTAATTCTGTCAAATAACTGGTCCAGTTGCTTGGCAAAGCTGTCCTTAACTGCAAGTTTTCCTCTCCCAAGAAAGATATCTCTTGCCTTTTCCCAACTGGCTAGCAGTCTCTCACTAATCTTCTTCTGACTTGTTATGACTGGAGGCTTGAACTGAGCGTTAGCCAGAGTGTACTGTGCCAAGACAGCTTTGGTCACATCACTGGCAATGTCTTTGTTTGTGTAAGTTCTTTGGTTCTTTTCACTGATTTGCCTGATTAAAACACTGTATCTCAAAGCATCTCTCAATGTAGGCAACTCCGACTTCAGGAGCTCTCTCCCAGACCCAAGATAGTGACTGAGATGGCTGGATTTTTGGTTCCTCGTCCTGACAAAAGCAGCCATCGCAAATATTATCAACGTATAAATGCATCAGAATCTGAAACAGAAAAAAATAGTGTTAGTTGGGTTGTTAAAGAATGAAGTCAGAAAGCAATGTTCACTATTTAATTGTAATGCACTAATGCAGCTGTAAGTTAGATTTTCGATAAATTTCACGCTAAAATTTACCTAGCAAAGGGTTGCAAAATATTGAAACTGAAATTAATTTCTGTTTATATACACAAAAATCTACCAAAAAAGTGATGGGCCATTAGTTTTAGCTGATCTTCCCTCCTATGACACACCCTACCGGTGCAGTGACATCACGGTCTACCGACCACGTCATCGTATTTAATTTTTTTTACCAACTATCAGACGAATTCTTTCAAACGACAACACTGACGGCCAGCGTTCAGAGAATGTGTTGTGTAGGCAAGTACCGAGCGAAGCTGTCCGCGACTCCGCTGTCCGTGCCTCCCCCCCCCCCCCCACACACACACCATCGGAAACCAATGAGGGTTATAGAATGAGGAAAGCGCGGCACTCTTCAAGAGGAGCCCGGGCGTACTCTGAGGATGACCAATTACCCTTTATCAGTACGATTTTTACACCAGGTAAAACCCCGCCATCTATTTCGTGAGCACGGTACTAAATTAAAAATCGTTTCAGGAGTGACTGCCTTAAAACTCGTGACCCTATTCCTCGCCTATACCCTAGGCTCGTGGGTGTGTAATGATAGTATCAAGTAATAGGGAAGAAATAACGGTAAATACTGTAGGTAAATAATAGACAATATACAAATACAAAATTTATTTAAACATTAATATGGAATTAGGAGACAGAATATATATATGTATCAACAGACGAAATCTGGTACTATGCCCTCAGGCTCAACATACTCACACCATTACTGGGTAGACATACTCAATAACACTCCCAACCCTACTGGGTGGACATACTTAATAACACATGACTCTTATAGTCACTTAGCACCCTAAAGACCAGGGGCAACTGCCACTACAACATTCGGTCGTCAGGAGTGATACTCAAGCAACCGCCATGGGGTCCTGCCACCATGGGGTATTTTCCGACGAACTCTGAAGATCCCAGTGGATTAAATCCACCACACAAATAGCCCTACTGAGTTAGACACTCATCCACCAATGATGGGGGCTGGTAGTGGTGTGTGGCTTGGGCGATCCGGGGTCACCTCGCAGGCCGAGCGTTAGGGCCAGACGAGCCAGCTATGGGGGCCATAGGTAGTCTGAAGTGTCTGACGGTCGGGTCTCACGAAGGTAACTGATCCTACTGGACCTCGAACGTCTCCCCAGACATAGTGGATACAACATCCACCCTACAGACATGGCCTAGGCTGCGTTAGGGACCTGTATGGATGAAGGGGCGAGCACTTACTAACAGTGATAACGACATCACATTTCAGGGGACTTTAAAGACGTAAATATGACTTCTCTCAGAGCATATGAATTACGTTACTGTAACACTTGCACAATCAACTATTAATTGGGTCAAATCACTTAAAGAAAGGGCGAATTTCAACATAGAGTGGAATGGCCTACCTGTATGGGTGAAGGGACGGGCACTTACTAACGGTGAAATGCCCGCGGCACCCTCACTCAAAATAGGCCAGGGAGTCCACCTACTTCTATTTCGATGAATTAATTTACTGTACACTCTGACGTTGAAACTGAGACTATGAACTCAATTTCATTCCCTACTATTATCTTCACTAACAATGCTCTGACTCAGCTATCAAAAGCAAAATTAAATTGATTACAAAGGGTTGGATGGCAACAGGTCCCAACATACAGCGTCTGCTACGAAATCCGTGGATTATATTCAAAGGAAAAGGAGAAAACGGGGGACGTTTCCACTGGGGGACTCGGAAGGTTTTGTGGACGTTTGAGCGTAATATGGATCCTTAAGGTTTTCAGGTTAGCCGTCATCACGATCATGACATACCGACTACGTCATCGTATTTAATTTTTTTACCAACTATCAGACGAATTCTTTCAAACGACAAAACTGACGGCCAGCGTTCAGAGAATGTGTTGTGTAGGCAAATACGGAGCGAAGCTGTCCGCGACTCCGCTGTCCGAGCCTCTCCCCCAACACACACACCATCCGAACCAATGAGGGTTAAAGAATGAGAGGAAAGCGCGGCGCTCTTCAAGAGGAGCCCGGGCGTACTCTGAGGATGACCAATTACCCTTTATCAGTACGATTTTTACACCAGGTAAACCCCGCCATCTATTTCGTGAGCACGGTACTAAATTAAAAATCGTTTCAGGAGTGACTGCCTTAAAAATCGTGACCCTATTCCTCGCCTATACCCTTAAACTGCCTTCAGTATGAGACTTTATTTATTATTAATATTTACCTACTTAATGTTATTAGAATATTGCAATTTATTATGTACTATACCATATGGCATGCTGGAAATCAATCATTACAGGCAATGCATTCTCACGTAAATGATTTACATATTTCGATATTGTAGCGTTACTTCACTCCCATATACAGCCATAAAGTGACTTTGTCATGGTCACCATGACCGCTGGTCTGTTTGAAACCCGATGATTCATATTAGGCTCCACGCCCGCAAAACATGTGGATAACTGGTGAGTTATCCCGAGGGAGAAACGCGTTTTCTCTGGTATAGGTGCCGTCCACTTTCTCTGACTTCCTGAAACCAACTTCCCTATAAAGTAAATTTGAATGTGAGAGAGAACACCATTGTTTTGAGCCAACTTACATATGTTTGATTGCAGTTAAAGCATTCAAGATCCTTTGTGAGTGATGTTGGAAGCTTCAACTGTCTTTATTATTGGTAACATTTGTCAAATAAGTGAGAGCCGAGTCTGCCAGTACGAATGGCATCTCATGATGTCCTTGGGGACAGCCATGAGTTTCCAATTGCTACTGAAATTAGATTATTTTGAATCCTAAACCTCAGAGAATCTGATATTTGCAGTTTGATTATTGTCAGTTGTCTATTAAAGAAAGTCATTAATCTCCTGAAAAGAACATGTCAAGCGCCTTATCTCCAAGATCTCAACGTATACCAATAGAGGCTTGTGGGGTACGGGATGTTGGGTTCACACTCAGGATGGGATGGAGAAAGGAAACTCACAATGTGCTCTCTGTGTACATATTGTATTGGCTGTACAGTGCAGCTTGGTGCTGGGAAGTGGCAGCGTGGTTACAAGCGTGATGTAGAGAGAGCTGGTTGGTGAGGATGCTCAGAGGAGGACCACCTTGTAGGTCGCCATGCTCGCCGGTGGGAGAGAGAGCGGCTAGGCAGGACGAGGAGGTGTTGCTTGATGGTTGGCTGTAGGTAGAAAGAGAGCTAGGTCACCACGAGGTCAGGTCTTATATAGCGGAGGTAGGCGTGGCTTAATAGTTGACCTCCGTCATGTAAGGCGGTGCTGGTTGACCTAGACCACAAGGCATACACTGGGGAATTCGCGGGGTCGGCTACTCAGCGACAAACAGCGTTTGTACGGGAGGGGTCCACTACAGGCTCCTTGTCTAGAAATCCAGCGGAGTTTGTTAAACCAAGGTTAACAGCGTGTGTGTTTGATGCCTATTTTAACTTTTTCCTGGCAAGCTCAATCGCTGATTAAATTATGAAAATAGACAAGAAATTCACATGACCCATGTGTTATACCGTCTCTTAATATACTTTAATATCCAGGTTCTAGGCGTAACCAAACAAAAAAGTGAAGTAAATTAAAAGGGAATAACAATAAATAAAGTAAACCTTTAAGAATTTAATTAAATTAAATATTAACACAATAAAGAGCCCTCGTAAGCTGTCACAACAAATTGATTGACTATCGAAACCTTTAAGACACAATGATACTAAAACATCGAAACATCAAAATAATAAAAATAAAGCATTGGATTACGTTAGCACTACATAAACATAAAATAACTAACACTGAAATTAACTAACGTGAAACAACACTGAATTACTTAAATGTAACTAAGCAAACACTGATGGACACATAAGAGACATAAATAGGTACTCACATAAATATACCACATTGGTGGCGACAGGAACAACAACAGAAATAAAATAAAGTATAAGTTACAGGTGACTGGTGTCATTCAAAGGAAGGTTAACTGAATAACAAGAGGGACTGGACTGAACTCCGTCAGTTGGTGGACCACTATATATAGGGTTAATTCCCGCAAAAAACCCTCCGGTGAACATGGGTCGTTTGACGATGCAGATGGTCGTTAGAGAGACAAAGAATGCTTGTTACAATAATAAATGAAGAAATAAGATGGGCTTGAACAAATAATAACAGTTAAAACCTTAGCAGCACAGGGTAAGGCGACTATAGTATATAATAGTAAATATAACACATCATTACAGGAATAATATGGAACAACATGGAAGCATGTTATATAAAAAAAAAATAGAAAAATACGACACGGTCGTAACACTTCCCCCATAAAATAAAATTTTGCTTGCTCAAATTTTGATATGACTTAAGTGTTCATTCTGTGGGTCTAGAACAGATCACTAGCATCACAGGCTAGCTTGCAAGGCTTAGAAAAATTAGGGGCTCTTAAAATAGGATATGAGCATAATACATTTTTTAAGTTTTGAAAAGAATCCTGACACCTTGAAGTCCAACAAAAAATATTACCCTTCTTCAACAAATCAGTAAGGGGTAGTGCCAACCCGGCAAAATTACAAATATATCTCCAGTAATAACTCACACAACCCAAAAATCTGCGGACTTGTCGTTTATTACATGGAGCAGGCATCTGAAAAATAGTGTCACACCTTGCTGTGGGAGGAGCAAGTTTCCCCAACCCAATTACATGTCCCAGATACAAAAGTTGAGCACAAACAAATTCTGACTTAGCAAAGTTTATAACAAGTCCTACATTTTCTAACTCAGTGAAGAGAGCGTCTAGCTGACATAAATGGTCTGACCAAGTGTCAGAAAAAATTACAACATCATCTAAATACACTACACAACCAGGCCAATTGGCCGTGACTTCTGACATCAGCCTTTGAAAGGTAGCAGGGGCATTGCAAAGCCCGAGAGGCATAACATTAAATTTAATGTCACAAAACTGGAGATGTCTTTAGCACGACGGGTCAATGGTACTTGCCAAAACCCTCGAAGGCAATCAATCTTAGAGAGGAACTTGGCGTTCCCGATTGCTTCCATGCAATTGTCGACTCTTGGTAGAGGGAAGCTGTCCTTGCTGGTGACGGCGTTGACCTTGCGGAAGTCGATGCAGAATTGAAGAGTGCCGTCCTTCTTCGGTACTAGAGTGACTGGTGAGCACCACTCGCTGGTAGGGAGCCTGCTTGATAAGCTTAGCAAAACCAACATCAATATCATGCACCACGGCAGTGGTACAGCCAGGCCTGTAGATGCTCCTGCAACTACACGGAGTTGGACTGCCAAACCCTGACTGATGACAGGGCGAGTGGACTTGCCCCTCTTTTTTCCTCTTCTTTCTCACCGTCTACCAAGAAAGAGTCAACGGCACACACGGGAACTGGATCATCAGCAACAGATGGGGGTGCTCGGCGTGTGTGGTACAGCTTGATGGTGTTGACGTGACATAAGCGCTGTAGTCGGCGCCTGTCAGGGGTAGAGATAATATAATTCGTGGGGCTTACCTTCTTCACCACTCTATATGGCCCACTGAACTTCGCATGGAGCGGCTGTCCATGTCTCGGCAAGAGAATGAGTACTTGATCTCCTATCTGGAACTCTGTGTCTGGCACGCTTGTCGTACCATGTCTTGGTCTTGGACTGCGATTGCTGTAAGTGGTCTGCGGCAAGGCTCCAACAACTTAGAAGCTTCTCTACTAACATCTGCTAAACTTAATACGCTAATGCTCTCTTCACTACTACCTAACAATGAACTATTCCCAACTCTGTTAGGGCTTCCTTGAAATCTTTTCCTATAAAATATGAAGCACCGTCCGTTTGAACACGGTACGGCAACCCAAAGTGACTAAACAGGTCAAGCAAACATTTTCCAAGGGCTTTTGCAGTAACTTTCCTAAGAGGTACAGCATGCAAGTACCTAGTGGAGGTATCAATGACTGTAAATAAATATTCAAACCCACTAGAAGTTTTAGGAAGAGGGCCTACAATGTCACACTGTACTGTTGTAAAGGGCTCAGATACGTGAGGTACTCTTACAAGTGGAAAAGGTGGAATAGCCTGATTGGCTTTGCCTACCTTTTGACAAAAATGACAGTACTTACAATATTTAGTGACATCTCTCCTCATACCTGGCCAATAAAACTTCCTGGCCAGCCTGTTGAACGTCTTGACTGAAATATCTCGTGGTAGGGCCTGAATCATTAGCAGAAATCGGACACCTGGTCAAACAAGAGCCGTATTGAATCGTCCTGCTCTTGCGCAGCTATTAAAGCAACTTTCCCGGTCACAGCATTAACTGCGGAAGAAATGTCTTGGGAAGCAATTGGGTTAGCAAAAAGTCCTTCTAAGGAAAGTGAATCATCTACATCAGGAGTTACATTATGATCATTAGTCATTGACATAAAACTAGTCACAGCACACAGAGGGAAAACACCGGGCATATCATCTTCAAGCTGTTGCAGCAAATTGTTACCGAGTATGAGGTCCACTCTAGCAACAAGGAGACATGACACGTATTAAAACAGGCAGCTCGTGCACACAGGCTACGTTTAGCTATCCCTGAAAACCAAAGGAGCTGCACCTTTACCTCAAAGGGAGCCCAAAACGACGTTTTGTCAGTCTTCCTCGCGGCAACAACACCCTCTTTGATGAGAGTTTGGAGACAACCCGAGTCTCTCAAAATAGTGACTGGTGTTTCGACACCATCAACTTTTACTGTGCCTTTTGACAAAAAGGAACGAAAGGTACCAACATCTGGGTCCTTCTCAAAACTCTCCTGGAAAAGATCAAAGTCTCGTGAGGCGAGAACTGAAACTGCAACCTCTCGTGCTTCACTTTATTTGGCTGCAGCCTTGTCCAACTAAAATCCGCCTTATAACCCGGCTTTCCACAGAGACTACAAGTAAATTAGAAAATTTGGACGCCCCATTAGGTGGCGAACGAGTCCAGCTCCTCCTTTCATGCACAAAATTATTACGCACAAAATTACCATTGTTAGTCCTACCATGCCTCAAAACAAATCCATCAGCATGCTTAGAAAAAATATTACAAGTGTCAAAAGGTCGTTAGTGAATCCTGGCAAGGTCGCCAGAACTGTTACGCCGTCTCTTAATTTACTTTAATATCTAGGTTCTAGGCGTAACCAAACAAAAAAAGTGAAGTAAATTAAAAGGTGTCGCGATCCCACTACCCTTTATACCTGGGGAGTGAAACCTACCCCAAGTTATTAACAAATAAAGGAACAAATAGGGAACACGGCAATAATTATCCCCACAAAAACCTACTCAACTAAATGTACTTGAATAAGTGTGAACAAGTTGAAATAACTGAATCACAAAAGGAAAGATAATTAATTAAATCAATTTATGTTCTAAAGGGAGTACTGACTAGCAAACAAGAATTTAAGGGAATAAGTGATCGTCTATTAAAATAAGAGTGATGCCGGAAGGGCGAAAATACACCGTTAAGGAGTTAGACCAAACGAATATTACTTAACATAACTATATTACACAGACATACAAAATATATACAACAATCCCTACAAAATAGTTATTTCCTACCAAACAGGAGATTCCTTACCACCAGGATCCCTTCCTAGGCCTTACTAAACGTGTCACTAATACCTGATACCCCTAGGGCATTGCAGAAGACTGGACAAGGCACTAGACAAGGGTCAAGGCTAGAGAACGAATGGACACGTCTACCATATGCCACGGTTTTTCGCTACTGGGGAAGCGTGGGCACGCCGAGGAGCGCGTCTCATATCACATGATCCAGGACATTTGCTAGATATTTTATATAATTAATTAATACTACTCTTGATTTGACTTAACAGAATAAGACAATGATGCATTTTAATAACATACATAAATATACAATTAAACCTAAGTAACTAAGAACAATAATAATATAATAAGTACAATTAACAAGTTAATAGCTTTTGTGAAATGTAGGCGTGAACATATGCCTCACCCTATGCGAGTTCCCGAGCGCTCAGGCACGTGACACCTCCCCCAAAAAAGTGAGCTTACAACTAACTGGAAGCGAAAATGAATATACAGCCACACAGTGAAAGTAATAACTAACACAATCAGTTTAAATCAATATGAAGCAAAATAATTCATAATATAAACAAAAGGTACTCAATGACAATAAAACAAAAAAATAATTTGCATATAGACACAGTTTCTAAATATTCAGACTCGAGAAAGTGCATCAGCCAACACGGTCTCTTTTCCGCGGATATGGGAAATGTTCAAGTTATAGGGCTGAAGTGATAGAGCCCACCTCAAAAGTGTTTGGTTGGTATGTTTCATCTTGTCAACAAAAGTAAGTGGGTTATGATCAGTGAACACTTGAACGGGATAAGCAGTGCTGCCAATATATACTTTGAAGTTTTCTAGTGCCATGATCAGTGATAAAGCCTCCTTTTCAATGGTGGCATAGTTTCTTTGATATTTGTTAAATTTTCTAGAAAAATAGCACAGCGGATGAAGCACTTGATCACTCTCACGCTCTTGCAGAAGCACAGCACCGGCACCAATTTCACTGGCGTCGACATGGAGAGTGAACTGTTTCTGGAGGTCAGGTGCAAGTAGTACAGGAGCATTTGCCAGCAGGGATTTATGATTCTCAAAAGATTCCTGGCAAGCCATAGTCCACTTGAAGGTTTTCTTGCCGCTCAGCAGGTCAGTCATGGGAGAGGCAACGGAGGAGAAGTTTGGACAAAAACGGCGGTAGTACCCCGCCATACCCAGCAACCTCATCACACTCTTCATATCGCCTGGCACTTGATACTGTTGAATTGCCTCAGTTTTGGCTGCTATAGGCTGGACTTCCCCTTGTCCGACCACATGCCCCAAGAAAGTGACGTGGGCATGGCCGAACTCAGTTTTGACGAGGTTCACCGTCAGCCTGCTTGCAGCCAGTACGGAGAAGAGGGCTTGTAGACGACTCATGTGATCTTCCCAGAAACTGCTGAAGACGATAAGGTCGTCTAGGTAACAGAGGACACCTTCCAGACCAGACGTGATGAAATTCATGAGGCGTTGAAAGGTTGCAGGGGCGTTCCGCATACCAAACGGAAGGACTGTGAATTGGTACAACCCCTCAGGAGTGACAAAAGCAGAGATGGCCCTGGAGCGATCAGTCAGTCTTATCTGGTAGTAGCCCTGGAGGAGATCCAACTTGGTCAAGTACCTTGCCTTTCCAAGATCGTCGATCACGTCGTCGATGCGTGGCAAGGGATAACCATCGGGTTCAGTGACAGCATTCACCTTGCGATAATCCACACACAGCCGCATTGACCCATTCGGATTTGGAACTAGAACAACAGGGGATGCCCATGGACTGATGCTGGATTCGACGAGGCCTAGCTCTTGAAGACGCTGTCCCTCGGCTCGCACACACTCCCGCTTGAAGGCATTAAGACGGTAGGGACGCTGTCGGATTGGCTTGGCTCCCCTGGTCTCAACGTCATGCTCTAGCACTGAACATGAGACTGGGTAATCACCAACTATAATAAGATACTCCTGTAATAGAGACTTTATATTATTGGCATGGTCACTAGAGAGATGGCACAACTTAGCACTGGGGTCCTCCAAGATAGTCGAGTTTTCAACTTTTACACTAGACCCATTCATTATTTCAGAAAAACACTGATCTTTATCATCCTTACACTCTGGCACAATGATACAAATTGGCAAGGATTGATCAACACAAGCAACTGCTTTTCCCAGGGTTACGTTACGAACATGATATGACTTTAAAAGATTGACATGGATAAGGCGTTTTTTCTTACTCCGTTCAGGGGTGCTAATCACATAATTCATGGACCCCTGTTTTTCTAGTACTTCATATGGACCACTGTATTTGGATTTGAAAGGGTGATCATGTAAGGGCAGGAAGGCCAGCACCTGCTCCCCCACTTGGAATTCTCTAGGTTTTGCCTGATGGGCCTTATCAAAATGCAGTTTCATTTTCACCTGAGCACACCTTAAGTTGGACTGGGCAAGTTCTACGGCCAGATGCAACTTCTCCTTGAATTGGACCACACATGAAGCCACGGGCGTCGCGCGCTGATCACTCAACAAACACTCTTTTAACACCTTAAGAGACCCCCACGCCTCATGTCCATAGACGAGCTGGAAGGGTGAGAATCCTAGCGACTCTTGTTTACTGTCCCGAACAGCAAACAAAAGCAGGTCAACTCCCTCGTCCCAATCCTTCCCAGTCTCCAGACAGAAGGTGCGCAACATGAGTTTTAGTGTCTGGTGAAATCTCTCTACCACCCCCTGTGACTGAGGGTGATAGGCCGAAGACCTCAACTGCCGGACTCCCAGGGTTTGCAGTACCTGATTAAACAACCGGGAAGAAAAATTGGAACCCTGATCTGACTGCACCACTGTAGGAAGACCTACTTGAGTGAAGAAGTGGGTTAAGGCTTTGATAACATTCTTCGCTGTGATGCGGCGCAAGGGAATGGCTTCAGGATAACGGGTTGCACAATCAATAATGGTTAGCAAGAAATGATGACCACGAGGGGTCTTAGGTAAGGGACCGACACAATCTATGACCACCTTACTAAAGGGCTCTTCAATGACTGGGATAGGCTGCAGAGGGAATGGTTTAACACTGGGGTTCGGTTTCCCCGCTACCTGACAATCATGGCAAGTGTGACAGAAAGAGCTGACGTCTTTCTTCATCCTAGGCCAAAGAACTGGGATAAAATTTTTGCATAGGTCTTCCTAACTCCTAAATGACCACCCACCCCATCATGAGCGATACTAAGTACGTCCTGCCGCAAAGGTTTGGGAATAACAACTTGATGATGAACTAACCAAGGGTGATTGGCAGGAGAATTGGAGGGACGGAACTTCCGCATTAATACACCAGACCTAGTGTAGTAGCAATTTGATTCTTGCTCAGCTTCTGTCTCAGTAACTGACCTATTGAGAAAACCTACTAGCTCAGGATCCCCTGCTTGTAGCTCAATAAACTTACTCCTAGTGATGGGAGAGGAACCAAAACTAGTGACATCTGGGTTCCTATCTCCATCAGAACTAATGTGGAGGTTATCTGGTTGTGAGGAATCCTCAAAAAATTCACTGAGACCAAGATCAGTTTGGTCCGGCTGGATAAGATTATCCTTGGACTTCTCACAGTCCTGGAGGGAAACTTCATCAACTTCACTAGTCTCTTCTACTTCTGTACTGCGGCTCATGCTACGGGTCACAGCACACCCAGGGAACAACCCTGGAAAGTCTACTTCTAACTGCACAGTATTATTCTCGGCAGTGGGACAAGATGAGATCACAACATTAGGGAGCATCATGTCGCCAAAGAGGTCATTTCCTATCAATAGAGAGACCCCTTCTACAGGTAAGCTATCTACTACTCCTAACGTGACATAACCTGACTTTATGGATGACCGCAGGTACACTTGACAAAGGGGAATACGCGGCCCACCGGTCAAAACGTTCACAAGCACCCAGCTACCAGTATAGCATGAATCCAGGAATGGAGCAGCTTCTTTAGTAACAAGAGATAAGGCTGAGCCTGTGTCTCTCAAGAGTTTAACAAAAGTGGGTTGACTGAAATGATCCAAAGCTAAGGAACCAGGAGAACAAAATGGTTCAAAGGTTGATATCATAGAAGAGAGGGAAGCATCCAGGGCAACAGTCTGACTGAGGGCAGTGACACAGGGCTCCAATAATTTCTCCGATTGCTCGGCCACCCTGACCAAAAGAGCGGGGGATCCTTGGTGAGAGGAATTTCTTTTCTTTAACTTGAGACAGTCGCTGATGACATTTCCTGGCTTCTTACAGTACCTGCAACTAAAGTTTCTCTCACCAGTAGGAGTAGATCCACCTGTCCCATGGACCATGGGCTCACCCGGGGTAGATGATGCAGAACCTGAGGGTAGGGTCGGTATGACAAGAGACAGGGACCCCGATGTAGATGTTGGTGTGGGCCGCTTGAAGGAAGTGAAGGACTGGGACATGGGAGCATAAGACCTGGAATTTACATTTCTATTAGTTAAGGAATAATGGTCAGCCACTGGACCAGCATCAGCCAGGGTACAGATACCTCTCTGATCCAAGTGTGCTCGAATGTCGCCTGGGATACACTTTCTAACCTCCTCTAGCAGGATTAGTTCAACAAGCTTGCCATGTTCTATATGGGCAGACTCACTTTCAATCCACCTCCGACAAAGGACCTGTTTCTGCCTGAAGAACTCCACAAATGTTTGTTTGTCAGTCTTCCGGCAGTTACGGAACTGTTGCCGGTAGGCTTCAGGAACAAGTTTATAAGCGCTCAAAACCGCGGACTTAACAAGGGCATAGTCTAGACATTGATCCTCAGAGAGGGCAGATAACACATCTAATGCTTTACCAGTGAGAGATCTATAAATAAGTTGAGACCATTGAGAAACAGGCCACTTGTTAAGTCGGGCAATTTTCTCAAAAAGAGAGAAGAACTTGTCTGGTTCTTCCTCATTAAATTTAGGAACACTGTTGAGACATTTGTCTACACTGAATGTTGAAGTATTACTACCCTGAGCCAAACCTCGTTGTTTGAGAGTTTCCAGCTCCACCTCGAGTCTCTTGAGTTCAACTTGTAAGGCCAAATTACTTGTTATAACAATTTCCTCTGAATTTCCCGACGGTTGGGCTATGATTTCATTGTCAATAAGGTAGTTGAGGACAGCCTCTTCTAACCTAGCCTTATTCATGGAAGAACGGCCTTCTGCTTCATAATAAGCAGCAAGGGATTGCCACTCTGCCTTAGTAAGCCCCTTCAGTACTTCGGCTGAAGGTGAAGCCAAAAAGCTTTCCAGGTCAAACATGTTGAACTCAAAATGGAGTAGCGAAAAAAAGTAACCGTGGCAGCTAAGCTAACTAGCTAGCTAATTAATAATATCAAAATGCAATCAACTGTGAAACACAGCAAGGGATTAACCAAACACCTGGTACACAAGATAAGGGTTAACTCACCAGTAGCTTAAGCAATAACAGGAGCAATATAAATGAACACTGTGAACACAGCAACTTGCATCCAAAAATACTTAGCGATGAAACAACACCTGGCGAGTAACAACACTTGATATGACACAACAATGGTGGTTAGGTCCAGGACAGGCCCCCCACTTGTCGCGATCCCACTACCCTTTATACCTGGGGAGTGAAACCTACCCCAAGTTATTAACAAATAAAGGAACAAATAGGGAACACGGCAATAATTATCCCCATAAAAACCTACTCAACTAAATGTACTTGAATAAGTATGAACAAGTTGAAATAAGTGAATCACAAAAGGGAAGATAATTAATTAATTCAATTTATGTTATAAAGGGAGTTCTGACTAGCAAACAAGAATTTAAGGGAATAAGTGATTGTCTATTAAAATAAGAGTGATGCCGGAAGGGCGAAAATACACCGTTAAGCAGTTAGACCTAAAGAATATTACTTAACATAACTATATTACACAGACATACAAAATATATACAACAATCCCTACAAAATAGTTATTTCCTACCAAACAGGAGATCCCCTACCACCAGGATCCCTTCCTAGGCCTAACTAAACGTGTCACTAATACCTGATACCCCTAGGGCATTGCAGAAGACTGGACAAGGCACTAGACAAGGGTCAAGGCTAGAGAATGAATGGACACCTCTACCATATGCCACAGTTTTTCCCTACTGGGGAAGCATGGGGCACGTGAAGGAGCTCATCTCATATCACATGATCCAGGACATTTGCTAGATATTTTATATAATTAATTAATACTACTCTATATTTGACTTAACAGAGTAACACAATTATGCATTTTAATAACATACATAAATATACAATTAACCTAAGTAACTAAGAACAATAATAATATAATAAGTACAATTAACAAGTTAATAGCTTGTGTGAAATGTAGGCGTGAACATATGCCTTACGCTATGCGAGTTCCGGAGCCTTCAGGCACGTGACAAAATGGAATAAAAATATATAAAGTAAACCTTTACGAATTTAATTAAATCAAATATTAATACAATAAAGAGCCTCGAAGGCTGTCACAACTTATTGATTTACTATCGAAACCTTTAAGACACAATGATACTAAAACATGGAAACATCAAAGGAATAAAAATAAAGCATTGGATTACGTTAACACTACATAAACATGTAAAATAACTAACACTGAAATTAACTAACGTGAAACAACACTGAATTACTTAAATGTAACTAAGCAAACACTGATGGACACATAAGAGACATAAATAGGTACTCACATAGATATACCACATTGGTGGCGACAGGAACAACAACAGAAATAAAATAAAGTATAAGTCACAGGTGACTGGTGTCACTCAAAAGAACATGAACTGAATGACAAGAGGGACTGGACTGAACTCCGTCAGTTGGTGGAGCACTATATATAGGGTTAATTCCCTCCAAAAACCAGCCGGTGAACATGGGTGGCTTAACGATGCAGATGGTCGTTAGAGAGACGAAGAATGCTTGTTGCAATAATAAATGAAGAAATAAGATGGGCTTGAACAAATAATAACAGTTAAAACCTTAGCAGCACAGGGTAAGGCGACTAGATTATATAATAGTAAATATAAAACATCATTACAGGAATAATATGGAACAACATGGAAGCATGTTATACTAGGGTGTGTCATAAGGAGGCGAATTTTATGTTTTGAGTTTGAAAAATCGGCCCATGGTATTAATGATGTGCAGAATCATGTGATATCTTCAGATTTGAAAAGTTTTCATTTTTTGCTAGGTAAATTTTAACTTGAAATCTTATGAAAATTCAGTATTCCCACCCTTTTACCAACACCACTAAATAGCTTATTTAAAGTAAAGTAAATGTATCAGGTTAATTTTTGAGGATGAAAATGATCCAGAATAGTGAAACGAATGATCTTGACACATTTATTAAATTTAATATTCCTTTAGAAAACAAAATCATCAAATACAAAAACCGGTTTTACTACTACGACCTGGTGTTGCTGCACACCATAGAGAACATGTCTTTCTTGCTTCTGTTTCTACTCATCACCTCCCTGCTGACCACCTGAGCTCGGATGTAGCCTTCCCTCCTCTCCTGGCTGTACACGTGACTGCTGGCCTCGCTCACTTGCTGTACACAACGCTCTATACTCTGGGTGTGCGAGGGTCAGGCAGGGACATGCATGTGGTTGTCCAGGAAAGCTCTGACTTGAACATTGGTGAGGCTGCAGGTAAGAGGGGGCTCACTGCCAGCCTGGATGTTATCCAGATCTATGAGATCAGTGAGGGTCTTGGCACCTAGATTGACTTCAGGAGTCTTCCTGACCCTGAAGGAATCGTCACCAACTGATTCGTCATGCCCAGATCCTCTCATAAGTCTCATATCCAAGATCTTTTTGACTGCCACTCTTCTCTCCTCCTCATCCTTACTGCAGAGCATTGTCTGCAGAACTGCCTCGGGATGAGCATACCAGGAAGATCTCCTCACAGTCTGCTCCACAATCTGAACAACCTTCCTTGGCTGACTCCTCAGGAGCTCAAGCTGGAAGAGAACATGCCTCGGACCTTCGGAGAACGATGACTTGACCTTGGTGTTGAACCAATTTGGCAAGTAGACACTCACGATGAATTGGACAATAAGTCTCAGGTTGTGAAGCTGGTTCCCTTTCAGTTAATGATGAGCGACCCAAATTCTGCAGAACCTGAGAGCCATTGTGAGCCACCTAGAATGTGAGACTGGACCTATCTGCAGGTAAGCAAGTCTATCAGGCATGACCCCAGTTTTGATGGCACTGCAAATCATGAAACCATAGTACTGGTCAGTACTCTGTTCGTCAATGACAGTATGTGCAAGCTCAACGAGTGGAGGGCCAACTGTGATTTTTTCAAAGCTCGGATTTATTTCTAACTCAGTGGCAGAGTCCAGCATCTTGCCAAGAGGACCAGACTATCTGTTGTTTGAAAGAGTCTTGCCATCCAGCTCCTGGATCATATGTCTGAGTGGCAACTCGTTGGTGTGGAGGTCACAAACAATCCAGACCAGCTTCCTCCCAATCTTCCGCTCTATCCAGTGTATGACCACCCCTTGCCACCCTGTGTTCGTGTTGGTGCTGTCCCCTCCAATGGCCTGCAGGGTCTGGTCTACGTTCCTCTCTCTGAGCCAGTTCACAATGTTATCTGCCGCTATCTCAGCTGGTTTCCTGATGTCATCTTTCTCTGGAGTGAAATGCCACAAATACTTCCCTCCTGGTTCACTGCAGCAGGAGTAGTGTTCCTCCTTCACCATGGCAGGGAACAACTTGTCAGAATCTCCAACTTTCATGAACACTTTAGTGTCATCCCTTCTCCCATCAAAGAACAAACAATTGATTCCATTTTCTCTTATCCCCTTATCAAACTCCTCTTCTAGGTTACTGACAAGTTTCTCCTGAGCTCTCCTTACTTTGTTATGACCTATCACCAGGTGAACATCTTCAGGTGTTATCAAACCACCGTCAATCCAGGCAGCTGTTGCTATCTCTGAGACCAGTGTGGTGTCGCATGCTGGCCAGAGCTATGCTCGGGATATCTTTCCTATTTCGAATCTTATGCCTGGAAGGTTTGGGATCATTATTTTCTGGGTTAGGGACAAAGTCACCATTCTCCTGGTCAGCACTCGGATCAGCCATGGGGAAGTCATTAAACTCAGAATCAGCTTGACTCCAATCATCGGCCTTTTTTACCTCACCCTGGGCCTTCTCAAGTCTCTTTTCCTCGGCAACTCTTCTCCTCTTCTGTCTCTCTGTGGCAGCCTCCCGTCTCTTGGACTCCGGAATATCTTGGCTAGAAATCATGAGAGCCCCTATACTGCCAGTCTTCTCTCTCTGTGCTTTGACAAATGCCAGTTCGATCACAGGAATCTTCAGTTCACGCTTGCAAATACAGGAGATGTGGGCCTCGGATTTACAGTCACGATCGCATCCAAACTCAGGACAGAGAACAATTGGGCACTTGCAAGTAATTATGTCAAATAACTGGTCCAGTTGCTTGGCAAAGCTGTCCTTAACTGCAAGTTTTCCTCTCCCAAGAGAGATATCTCTTGCCTTTTCCCAACTGGCTAGCAGTCTCTCACTAATCTTCTTCTGACTTGTTATGACTGGAGGCTTGAACTGAGCGTTAGCCAGAGTGTACTGTGCCAAGACAGCTTTGGTCATATCACTGGCAATGTCTTTGTTTGTGTAAGTTCTTTGGTTCTTTTCACTGATTTGCCTGATTAAAACACCGTATCTCAAAGCATCTCTCAATGTAGGCAACTCCGACTTTAGGAGCTCTCTCCCAGACCCAAGATAGTGACTGAGATGGCTTGATTTTTGGTTCCTCGTCCTGACACAAGCAGCCATCGTAAATATTATCAACTTATAAATGCATCAGAATCTGAAACAGAAAAAAATATTGTTAGTTGGGTTGTTAAAGAATGAAGTCAGAAAGCAGTGTTCACTATTTAATTGTAATGCACTAATGCAGCTGTACGTTAGATTTTCGATAAATTTCACGCTAAAATTTACCCAGCAAAAGGTTGCAAAATATTGAAATTGAAATTATTTTCTGTTTATATACACTAAAATCTACCAAACAAGTGATGGGCCATTAGTTTTAGCTGATATTCCCTCCTATGACACACCCTAATGTTATACAAAAAAAAAAAATAGAAAAATACGACACGGTCGTAACACTGATTTTCATAGTTGAATGTACAGCGACTGAGTTGAATAGAATTTCTGTCGTTGTGAGATTAGCCCTTCTGGCATGGCATGCCTGCGCAAGCCTGAGTTGCCAGATGCCCATATATAAACGAATGCACGAGGAAGGCTCTCGAGAGGCTGATTGGACACGGGAGGAGACTGACGTTCTTGCGGGAACAGTACTCTGCGTAACGGTTTCTGTTCGTCATAGCCCGCTGCATCTTGTGCACTTGCACTTGTTCTTGCTGTTCAACAACATTACAGCATTTCACAGCAATTCATTCATTCATTCATTCCTTTGAAGTGGCTTTGTCACTTGTACAATTTTTGACACCTCACGAGCGCTCAGGATTGACAACCTTAGCATTCCCTCCCCACAGTTAGTGTGAGTGACCCACACAACTGCGAGGGAAGCGCTAACTGTTGTCCTTCCTGACGTGGTAGGAGGGCTTTCTCTCTTACTACATTTTTTCTAATACTTACCCTGGCCGAGGCACCTGCTGAAATTTTCATAATTCAGTATTCGTGCTAGAGCCCCCCCCCCCCCCCCCCCAGTGGTTCACACCTCACGGAGTGGGATTGTGTGTTTCCAGTGGGGGTCGGGGAAAACCTGGGCCAATCCAGCAGTGACGTCTGTGATCGTGCAGGCACACCACTGTTTGGGGGTCGTCCTTAAGTAAAAGTATTTTTTTTTTGCACTGAGGGCCTTGCATAACCTTAGTGCACCAAAATCAATATATGTAATTAAACAACCAAAGCTGTACCCAAGGGGTGGTTCCCAGCCACCCCAACCATGCCCTCTGGGAGGGGAAACACCAAGCCCCCCTCTGCTCGTCCAGGCAGGGACAGGCAGAGGCGGGAGACCAATCATGACCCACGACTGCCACGACCAATGACAAACTCAGACAATGTAACGGCTACCGACCAAACTACACAACAAAGACGCAACATAGAAGTATCAACTGAGAAGGCCCGAGTAATCCACTTTCGGACTATTGACACGTCTACCTCGTTTGACAAAATTAATGGGTTCATCATACAGAAGGCCATTAAGGATCAGATAGGGGACGTGGAGAAAGTCCGAAAGACAAGAAAAGGCGAACTCCAAGTTACCGTTAAAGACGCACAGCAAATGAGGGACGCCTTGCATCTAAAAACTTTTCATTCAACGACAGTGGAACCGTATATCCCAGCATTTCTCAACACCTGTAAGGCTGTAGTTAACAGCTACGAATTTCAGGGGATGACTAATGACGAAATTAAGTACCACATGAAAGATCAAGGAGTCGTCGATGCTTTCGTATTTAATAGGAAGACCACAGACGGTGAACGAAAACGATCGACTACAGCTGTACTCACTTTTGACGGACTTGTTAGGCCCACTCATGTCTTGGTAGGATATGAGAGGGTCCAGACCAAAACATACATTCCATTCCCAATGCGTTGTTTTAACTGCCAAAGGTTTGGACACACTGGTAAGGCCTGCCGTAACACCCAGGTATGCTCCAAATGTGCTCAGACCGGACACAGTGACGATGACTACACAAACGGAGGAAAAATGCTACCACTGTTCGGGTCAGCATGCTGCCTCAGACAGGAAGTGCCCTTCCTACCTGAGGGAGTATGAGATCAGTAAGGTGAGAGCAGAGAACAATTTGGACTACAAGGAGGCTAAGAGGCAGGTGGAGATGTCCTTGCAGACACCAACACCTGGAATGTCCTTTGCATCCGCTGTATCCAAAAATACCTCACCTCCCAAAATGTGCACCACTGGAACGCAGACTGAGACCAGGACCATCGCAACACAGACTGACTCCACAATCACCGGTTATCCAACCTCAGACGCCAAAGACGAGAACACAAAGACAACTATGACTACTAACGAGACCAAAACTAAAAACAAGCTATACCTGACCACAAAACCCAAACAGACTCACGACCCTATCTACCCCGACGTAAGGAGGAGATCGCATTCGGTAGAAAACATGATAAGAGACTCAACACCACAACCAATCTTTCGCATTTTTGAAACACACCCGGGGCAGGGAGCCCCTGCCGAGCAGAGTACTGGCTTTTTGGAGCCGGGAGACTGCTCATCTGATGCGGGGGATCCTTCCCCGGTACCCTTCCCCCCCCCCCCCCCCCAGAAACAAGAGGAAAGAAAAATAAAGCCCAAAACGCTGACCATATCAACTCTCAGACTTAAAATTCAGTATCATCCAGTGAAATTGCAGAGGTGCTAGGAATAAAAATGCTCAATTTCATTTACTAATGTCATTATTCCGGCCGGACGTTTTTTGCCCACAAGAGACGCTACTTGCGGGTCACGACGACCCACCTGTATTCGACAACTACACGTCCTACAGGGGAGACAACCTAAGGGGGGTAGCCCTATACATTCGGAGTTCATTCGCCCAGCAAAGAGTCAATCTGAACGTGAACCTGCAGGCTGTGGCGTGTAGAGTTAAGATTCGGACTGGCTATGTTGCCATCTGTTCACTATACTGTCCTCCGGGTGGGCTCATTGACGATGGTGAGCTTGAGGAGCTATTTAACCAACTGCCAGGAAAGAAAATGATCCTCGGCGACCTCAATGCTCGCCTTTAGCGGTGGGGCAGTGTCCGGAGTGACGGGAGGGGAGAGCAGGTGGCTGCAGCTATCCTCAACTCCAACTTGTCTCTTCTGAATGACGGTAGTGCGACTCGAGTGGACGAACGATTTGGCACAGCGTCAGCTATAGATCTCTCTATAGTTGATGCTGCCTTGCTATTAGAGTGTAAATTTTCTACATACGACGACTCTCTGGGTAGCGACCATTTTCCGATCTGCATTTCTTATGAGTGTGGCGCCCCAACGACTACTCCCGAGGTGCGCTACAACCTTAGGAAAGCAGACTGGAGGGCCTACTCAGGAGCCGTTCGTATAGACACCATTGGACAAGACATCAACACCAAAATTACACACATACAACAAGCTATAATACACGCAGCAGATTTAACAATTCCAAAGACTTCTGCAAAAACCTACAGGCCTGGAGTTCCATGGTGGACGCCAGACTGACGACGCGTGGTCTGTGAGCGAAATAGGCGATGCCGTTTATTCAATAGAATTCCATCACTTGTAAACTTAATTGAATATACAAAAGCTAGAGCCAAGGCTAGGAGGGTTCTCAGGGAGTGTAAGAGAGAGTCTTGGCGGGCGTTCGTCTCCACTATTAACAAGGATACCCCTTCCTCTGAGGTATGGTCGGCTATAAACCGGGTCAGATCCAAAGGAGGAAGGAGTTTTATCCCACAGGTGAGTAGTGGAGGGCGGATTCTCGACGAACCCCAGGCCATTGCCAACACCCTAGGCCAGAAGTTTGCAGATGCCAGTAGCTCCACCAATCATGATCCACGCTTCGGCGTGTTCCGTGATCGTGCCGAGCTCTTGCATCTCGACTTCGAGAACGGGGACGAACAGGGCTACAATCGAGCATTTTCCCCAGAGGAACTTTCCTTTGCTATTAATAAGGGCAAGGGCTCTACTCCTGGACCTGACGGTATACGATACGAGATGATTAAGCACCTTGACCAGGGAAACCTGGACAAATTGCTAGAAGTGTACAATGAGATCTGGACGTCCAGAACGTTTCCAAACTCATGGCACTTTGCCCATGTCGTACCGATCCCGAAGAGGGACAAATGCCCGAACAACACCAACTCATTCCGTCCGATTTCGCTCACAAACTGTCTGTGTAAGGTCATGGAACGTATGATAAAGCGTAGACTAATGTATTTTTTGGAAAGTAACAACTTATTGAATGATCGACAGTGTGGTTTCCGCCAAGGTAGAAGCACACTAGATCATTTAATAAGTCTCGAAACTGACATCTCAAAAGCTCTTTGCAGTAAAGAAACACTAATTGCAGTATTCTTAGACATAGAAAAAGCTTTCGACATGACATGGCGGACTGGCCTCATGATGAAGCTCCACGCCTTGGGTCTGAGAGGTAATTTGCCAATTTTCATTAGTAATTTTTTGCAAGACAGGACTTTTTCCGTCAAATTAAAAGGTAACGTAAAGTCAGACACATTTGTCTTAGAAAATGGAGTTCCACAAGGCAGCGTTTTGGGCCCAATATTATTTCTTATAATGATTAATGATTTCCTATCACCAGCCCCCAGCTTGAGTGACCTCAAATTCTCCTTGTTTGCTGACGATTGCGCAATCTGGCGCTCCTCTCGAGTTGAGAGGCTATCTGCACAAAGGGTGCAAGCCGGCCTAAAAGCCGCGGAACAGTGGGCAATACAATGGGGATTTAGGTTTTCAGTTGAGAAGACAGTAGGAGTAGTCTTCACTAAGAAGCGTGACATTAGAAATCCAGTATTAAAATTAAATGATACTCCTATTAAATTTCAGACTTCAGTAAAATTTCTTGGTGTTCATTTTGACCGGGAATTAACGTGGAAAAACCACATTAACGAACTTGAAAGTAAATGTCTTAAAGTCACAAACATCCTGAAAGTTTTATCAGGTACTACATGGGGAGCCGATAGGAAATCTTTATTAATGGTGTATAAGACCCTGATCAGATCCAAACTTGATTATGGATGCCAGTTGTATGCTTCGGCATGCGACACCACACTCGCAAAGCTAACCAGAATACAGAACCGATGCCTTCGTCTATGTCTGGGTTCTTACAGGTGTACACGTGTAGGTAAACTAGAGGTTGAGGCCCACGTCCCTCCACTTCACATCAGGAGGGACATGTTGACGCTAAGGTACGGGTTGAGTGCGGCTAGGAAGCGCGGCACAGGCCACCCAGGTTGGTGTGCTGTTGGTAAATTCCGTTTCCTGCAGCTGCGTAGGTCCCCGTCCTCGGTTGTCCGCCTCCAGACCTTGTGCCAGGGTGCTGGTATCCATTTCGAAGACGTTGATAGATACGTTCCACCGTTGTGTCCGCCATGGGAGAACCCCAGCTTCCATGTGGAAACATCGTGGCTTCCGGGAGCGAAGAATGACTTTCATCCTGAGCTCCTGAGGCAACTTTTCTATCAATTTCTGGAAGGATACAGCGCCTATACTCACGTGTACACCGACGGGTCCAAGACTGACGACAACGTTGGAGCCGGTATCTGGAGCAGAGACGGGGAGTGGAGCTCCCGCCTGCCGCGGCATACAACCATATTCTCTGCAGAAATGTTCGCAATAAGTAGAGCCATTGACATTGCAATAACAAGCAATGTCAATGATGTTGCTGTCATTTCAGATTCCATGTCAGCTCTTAAAGCAATTCAAGGTGGTGATACTACCAGCAATGAGATACAGGGCAACATTATTAATAAATTACATGAGTGTGCCAAGAATATTGTGCTGGTGTGGGTGCCTGGGCATTGCAACATTTGGGGCAATGAACAGGCAGACAGATTAGCAAGAGCGACTGTGGGTCTCGGGGAGACAACTAATGTACCCTGGGAGCCTCAGTCGTGTCTCTCCTTGGGGAAGACATATACAATTGGAAAGTGGCAACTTGAATGGACTAGGTTAAATCTTCACAACACCTGGAAGCCTAACATAGGAAACTGGCCCTCAGCATATAGAAAGAATAGGAGGGAAGAGGTCGTTCTCGCCAGACTAAGGCTGAACTGTACCTATCTGACCCACCTAGGGGCCTATCTTGACAATTCCTTCCCACCTATCTGTGCCACTTGTAACAAAATTCTCTCCATCCGACATATTCTGACTGAGTGCAGCCAGTACGAACCAGAGCGCCGGCAGCTGGTGATCCTAGCTGCCGAGCAAGGCTTCGTGCTGACTGTACCCAATTTATTGCAAGATGATGTCACCATAAGTGACGCTGTAATAATCTTCCTCAAGGAGACCCATCTTATCGGCATGTTTTGATTGACGCACGCATGAACTCTTTTTATATCTATAATATGTATGTAACCATGCCCTAAAGCAAATAAAAATGAATAAAACAAAAATTAAAACATACAACATGAGAGACACATCACAAACCTTTTCATTACATACAACACGCACTTTTATCAAGTTAAACTGACACCCACCAACACATATTCAAACAAAAAGACACGGTCTACAAAAGACAAAATAAAAAAAAATAAAAAAAAAAAAAAAAAAAAAATCACAGAGAAACTGACAAGCCATTTCATCTGGACTGTCAGTAACTCACCATCATATCACTCACGCATACCATAATTCATCCCAAATAAAACAACAAGAAGAAAGAAGTAACCAAAATACCAAGAACAAGAAGAACACAAGAATAACAAGAAAAGAAGAAACAAGAACATCAGATTAGTTGTAGCAAGAAAGAAGACCAAGATTAGAAGAAGAAAGAAGACATCAGCTTCGGCCGAAATAGCCTAATGGCGAAGAGGCCAGTAATCCCCAACATCAGTCAGTCAGAAGGCTCACACGCTCGTGACTCTTGCTCAACGCATCTCCAGGTATGCGAACAATTGTTTCCCGCAGCTTTGTAAAGTCAGTTTAACTCAGTTGAATATTGTGAATATCAGTGTTCATGTTGTAACATAGTGAAATGATTGTGTGCCAAGTATAATTAAAGTAACGTAAGTATCGTTGCCAGACGTATGTTATGTATAGTTGAAGTTAGACCATTTTAACAACTCGTGACTCTTCCTCAAAGCATCTCCCGGCACAGAGTGGGTGCGAGCTGAATAACCAGCTGCTACCGGGGATCGGTAGCTGCATACCAGCTAGCTGTCTTGAAGGATAATGATTGAATTGTGCGAGTCTGTACCCTGGGAACTAGGCCCGAACTCCCTCGCCGTGTGTCGGACTGTAGCCGACCCTAACAGCGCTCTACGTTTGTTGTGGTGACACCAGTGTGACACCTTGGGGCACTCCTTACAGCTATATGGGCCAAAGTATTATTGATGTATAAGATTGGGGATAATTAGCAGAAATATAGTTATCCCATGTTGAGTAGAGAACCCATAAACATTGATAGTACCAGTAAAAACGTGTTATGAGTTGTGAGTGCATCCTCCATATGTACTACCAACAGTTCTAGTGAAGGTACCATATGTAAGCTTGCCATGTGGTGTGTTCTTTTAAATGTACAACCAGTAATGATGTAAGAAGCAAGAGTATCTAATTGGAATTGCAGATGAGTAAAGCCAAGGAGTTGATCCTTGTAGTTGTATGTTAATAATATCTTTAACCAAATTTAATTTCATATTAATAAACCATTTTTAGAGTATGTTAGGGGTATCATTTTCCCTCAGTATCTACCTTTATTCTTGTCCAATAGTTTGATACCAGAATTACAGAACTCATGTGTCCAAACCCTCGCCATGCTACCAAAGGTTAGAGGTTATGAAGTAACTATAGGGAAGGAAATAATGAGACAGAACTAATGGAAATAAAAAAAATTAAGAATATAAGGAAAGAAAAGAAAGAAAACAAAAACCCCACGACCCCGCCCTTATAACTTGTTTACCCGGTATATACTGTACTTGTGGGGCAACATTTCATTTGGTTGTGTTTTCAGTTAAAATTATTAATAATGGCTCTTTTGTGTTCAGTCATTTAAAGCACATAAACTGAAAATCTTGTCCCCTTTATACTGACAAATTAGTTTGCTTGCACTACAAAACCATCCCCAAAAATGTTTGAGGGGGAATACATTATAATGGAATTTAAGTTAAAAACAGTATTATACGAATATTTATTTTTATTACAAGAAGTGTCAGACAAACACAAGCACAACTATTTCTTAACACATGAAGTAAGCATTCAGATGTTTCAGTTTTGGAGGAGAGCTGCGTGGTTTGAATGAATCTGGGGTGAAGTGATGGCTGCATAGAACAAAACTCCTGTTGAGTTTTGAGAGTGGCTTATTTAAAAACAGTTGTACAACCTGTAACCACTTTTCACATCTGCAAGGAGGGGAAGGTGTCATTAAAGATAAATATAATTAAACTATTGCAAGGATTGTTCTTCAGTGTTATTTTATTTAGTAAAATTGCATTTTCAACCAAACACCTCTTTAACATAAAATTATTTTGTGTGTTTTTATGGGTATCATACGATTTTGGCCCCAAATCATTACGTTATTAAAAACTATTTTTTTATATACTACAACCGTGTTTACGTAAATAAACTATTTAATTTTCGACGCTATTATGCATTTGCAACGAAAATGGTATAGAATAAAAGTTTCTTATAATAGCCTTTTGAAGTATGTTACACAAATAAACAATTCTCGACTCTATTGTTGTGAGAAACTACAATAATAACATTCACCCTATTTTGGGCCAAGAATATGAAAGAACACACACAAAAAGGTTTGTGATTAGAAGCAAACTCTCTAATGATATCCATTTCTGGCGTAAATCGTGATCCTACACCCTTCTAAATAAGCTAACTCACTGGGACTGCCTCCCCAACAGGCAAACTGATATGGGACTATTTCTCGACCACGTAATTTACTAAACTAAACTAAACCTAACCTTGTCTTAATGGTAGGTAGGGTTGGGCCCTAACCTTACCTCATATGAATGATGCATAAGATAAAAATAATGTGGTTCAAAACGCAATAACACCGTTTATTTTCCTCATTACACTTACCTCTGTTGCTCCTATGGGAAGGTTAAATGTTGAAGGGGATCATATATCGAAATATTTATACATTACATTATTTCACCCTACAAACATTTTATTCAAGGATAAGATATCTTTAGTTCATGTTTACTAAAAACAAAATATAATTACAATATTTAACATTAAGAGTTTTCTCAGGGATATTCCATACAAGATAAACGATTGTACTGCCATCTGTTCTGTGAGCACATTACTAAAATTATCGAGTAATCAAACGGGAAATACAGCCATTATATTTTGCCTTCCACTCATTCTTTAACCCTCATTGATCCGAACCAACGTATTTTATACCCAGAATAGAAACTTATGACAGACACTCGTAACAGTTTTCCTACTTCATACAATTTGTCTTACTTCAAATCTGGCATCTTCGTGGTGTATATTAATATACAGGTAATCATTTTCTTTTATATTTTTAATTTATTTTTATTATAATTTTTTTCGCTGTCTAGGTCCCGTTGTGGGTCGATGACCAGTGCCCGGGTGGGCTATTCCCAGTAAAAAAAATCTCCATTATGGTCACTCTCGAATGATTAGATATACACGCAAAATATATTTATCGTAGTTAGCCTTAGAACACAATATATTTTCTTTGAAAAATATTTGAAAAAGAAAACAGTATCCCTTCATGGGTAAGTGTGTCAAATATCAACTTCACTGCTTTTTGTTAGAAGAAGTTAACAAAAGGTAAAATCCTATTATCTTATATTACAGTGATCATCAATTAACTATGACGTCAGTATATGTGTAGTGTTGAACACTGATAAACTACTTTGTAATGTACACAAGCTTGAAGATCACACTTTCTAATAGATAATAATACCAATACTTCACTACCAAAAATACAATGTAGGAAGACTAGAATTATTCCTGATCTAAGCCATCACAATTATCCATATAGGTTGAGGGTCTTAGGACTGACAACTCTCAGATAAGACACTGACCTTCTTCCCGTTATGTGAATTAGGTATGGGGATATCGTTCTATGGGCCATTCCTTATAAAATCATATTTCAATAATGGTTCGTTTTTATTCGCACAGGCAGTTGACAAATTCCTGCTTCTTAAATACAATCACTGAAGGCAGCAAAACAAGTGGGAGCAGCAGCACAAAAACCCAACCGATATTTGGGCATTATAAAGCGTAACTTCGAATAGAGAAATAAGAAAATGCTCCTTTAAATTTATAAATCTCACTTATTGTATATCCCAGTCTGGATTACCGTATACAGGCATGGAAACCCTACCTCTAGAAAGATCTAGGATCCAGAGAAAAGGTACAACACAGAGTGAGTAAGACAATTCTAAATCTATGTTATCTCGAATATCCAAGTCGACTGAGGACCAAAGAACTCACAACTTTCACATAAGACACAATAGGCCAGATCTCATAGACATTCAAAATCTCACACACCATCAACACAAAGAATATAACTTTAAGCTCGCCATTTTATCATATAGAACGAACGTAAGGTCATTCTTCTTCTTGCAGAGTGGTAGACATATCGAACAGTCTATCAGCGCAAGCTGTGGAATCGAGAACAATGCTAGGATTCAAAATAACCCAAGAAAGTAAATAAGTCATATGCCATATTAATTCGTTAAAATAATATCACTGATACGTGTGTGATAATAAGTACATTTTGAACAGTGGCATAATATAAACCTGCAGATATAGAGACCATATCGGGGAATAATATAAACCCACAGATATAGAGATCACATCAGAAAATTATAAACATATTTCAGAAATACCTGTAATAATTTATCTATGTAAAGGCCTGGGACTTAGGGATAGAAATCCCTTACCAGACTAATCAGGATCTTAATAAAGGAAAGTCAAGGTGTCATGATCGTGATAATGGCTAACCTGAAAACCTTAAGGATTCATATTACGCTCAAACGTCCACAAAACCTTCCGAGTCCCCCAGTGGAAACGTCCCCCGTTTTCTCTGTTTCCCCGTCTTTGTCTTAAGGGAACTTTGAATATAATCCGCGGATTTCGTAGCAGACGCTGTATGTTGGGACCTGTTGCCATCCAACCCTTTGTAATCAATTTAATTTTGCTTTTGATAGCGGAGTCAGAGCATTGTTAGTGAAGATAATAGTAGGGAATGAAACTGAGTTCATAGTCTCAGTTTCAACGTCAGAGTGTACAGTAAATTAATTCATCGAAATAGAAGTAGGTGGACTCCCTGGCCTATTTTGAGTGAAGGTGCCGCGGGCATTTCTACCGTTTGTAAGTGCCCGTCCCTTCATCCATACAGGTATGCCATTGCACTCAAGTGTTATAATTCGCCCTTCTTTAAGTGATTTGACCCAATTAATAGTTGATTGTGCAGGTGTTGTAGTAACGTAGTTGATATGCTCTGAGTGAAGTCGTATTTACGTCTTTAACGTCCCCTGAAATGTGATGTTGTCACTGTTAGTAAGTGCCCGTCCCTTCGTTCATAGAGGTCCCTAACGCAGCCTAGGCCGTGTCTGTAGAGTGGATGTTATATCCACTATGTCTGGGGAGATGTCCGAGGTCCAGTAGGATCAGTTACCTTCGTGAGACCCGGCCGTCAGACACTTCAGACTACCTATGGCCCCCATAGCTGGCTCGTCTGACCCTAACGCTCGGCCTGCGAGGTGACCCCGGATCACCAAGCCACACACCACTACCAGCCCCCATCATTGGTGGATGAGTGTCTAACTCAGTAGGGCTATTTGTGTGGTGGATTTAATCCACTGGGATCTTCAGAGTTCGTCGGAAAGTACTCCATGGTGGCTGGACCCCATGGCTGTTGCTTGAGTATCACTCCTGACGACTGAGTGTTGTAGTGGCAGTTGCCCTGGTCTTTATGGTGTTAAGTGACTATAAGAGTTATGTGTTATTGAGTATGTCCACCCAGTAGTGGTGTGAGTATGTTGAGCCTGAGGGCCTAGTACTAGATTTCGTCTGTTGGTACATATAGATTCTTTCTCCTAATTTCATATTAATGTTTAAGTAAATTTTGTATTTGTATATTGTGTCTATTATTTACCTGCAGTATTTACCGTTATTTCTTCCCTATTACTTTATACTATCATTACATAAACCCACGAGCCTCCTCTCGTCACGCTACCAATGGTAATAAGTATGAGAATAAAAGGAATTGTTACTGACACACAGGCCCTCATAAAGGACCATGGTTTACTGAGGAATAACAAACAACCGTTTGAGATTGACATCTCTTTACTATAAAAAATATAACACAAAACTCTGACACCACTCAACAAACATCAAGTAACAATTACGGGAGTCAAACAATTAATGCAGTAAACAGTTAATGGAGTCAAACAATTAAGGGAAGCAAACAATTAAAGGAAGCAAACAATTAAAGGGAAGCAAACAATTAATGGGAGTCAACAATTAATAGAATCAAACAATTAATGGAATCAAACAATTAATGGGAGTCAACAACTGATAGAATCAAACAATAAAAGGGAGTCAGCAATTAAAGGGACCAAACAATAGAATCAAACAATGAACAGATATTTCCTACGACAGTGGCCCTGGGGAAGGTTCTGGAACACAGTGATCCACACTCCGGGGGAAGCGTCCATTCAACTCGAGTGACAGCGGCCGATGTCTTAATATGGCAGAAGAACACCGGGGCTCAGACGGAGGAGATGAACTGACGGTCGTGGTATGGGGTAGTGGTAGATGTCCAGAGAATTGACAGTCGATAGGTGAAGGTCTGGGGACACAGCCAGAATTTGACGAACAGCTGGGGAAGGTAGTGACTGCTGCACACACGGCTGAGTAGGATCTGCCTGTGACACAGGTAGCCGCTGCCATTCTCACCTCTGTCCAACCGCCCCAAGTGTTGGTAGCACCAGCAAACGAGCGAGTGTGCAGCGGTAACGATCAGGAAGATCGTTTCCTCCCTTACAATCTTCTAAAAGGAAATTTTGTCAACAAATGAAATGCTAGGTAATAATACCTACCAATGAGTGTGGTGGACTGAACTAGGCAATCAACTGGCTTTCTTGCTGACGGGTTACTCATACTGATCATAATTCTAATCATCAAGCAAACGAGTAATAAGATTCTTGAGGCATCCAGAATGTAGGATAAATGAAGAATGAACATTTAATAATCATTAGGATAATAAAGTCGACTGTTGAGTCATGTGATGATAAACGCAACTGCTCTATCACACAATTTACTACCACTACCCTACTAGTACTGATACTGTTCCACTTCCCCTCTACACCATCTAGCATCCTCTTCTCCTGATTCTACTTCCGTCTATCATCCTTCACCACAGCCTCATCAGTCATCAATCCTTTCATGTTTCTCAAATATCTCCGATCCGTTCCTCACTTTACTTTCACCTTACCTTTAATATCCCTTACCGGTTACCACCATCTAATCTCACCCTTTTTATTTTACCTCTCACCTCTACCTCAGACTACGCTCACATTAACTCTAGCACACCCTTTTCATGGTTTTGCTTTGCTTCACCATCCTTCTCTCACTTCTTCAAACATATCCAAGACAACCAAGGCGTTATAGTTCACACATACACACACACACACACACACACACACTCACTACTACTACTACTATTACTTTGCTGTCACTCGGAACGGAATCGAGTATGACGATCATCCAGCTAGGTTGGTGAGTTCTGAGGTGACTAAAGAGGCCGATACGGGACCGACAGGGTCGATCAAAGATGTTGCACATATAGGGGGCTACATATAGTGCGGGAGAGGAGGCAGCAGCGTCTTTCCGGCGTTGGTGCTTGTCTGCCTCGTTATGCAGTCGGGCTAGCTCGAAAGTATTGACATCTTGAGTGGTGATCCTCAAAGCATTACGGTGTGGAGTAATCGTTTCCCAGGTGAGGGGGTCGATTTGGCACATTTTCAGGTTTGTCTTAAGACTATCCTTATACCTTTTCAGTTGCCCACCAGTGTTACGTTTACTATTCGATGTGTGACTATAAAGTAGTTGCCTTGGCAGTTTACTGTCGTTCATGCGGGTAACATGGCCAGTCCAGCGTAGTTGTTCATGGATAATGGTAGCCTCGATGCTTCTACAGTTGATGTCAGCATGAATACTGGCATTTGTTCTCTTGTCTACCCAGCGAACTCGGAGGATGGAACATAGACTATGTTGGTGAAAATTTTCAAGTGCCTTGATATGACCCCTGTATGTGACCTGTCATGGTTTTGGTGGTGGTGTAAGTGTGGAATATAATATAAAAGATTATAATATGTTGTGTTTTTTATTTCTTACCGTAGAATTCGATACCTTCACACTGGTTACTTACAGGAGATTATGGCGTATCTTCATAGAAGTTCACTCCACCACTCGACATTCCATGATTTATACATGATAAATGATGATTTAATGAATTCCATTAATTTCCAACATCCATCTAAGTTATTGGTTAGACTTTGTCATAACCAATCAGTCATTACCTTCAGTAATAATAAGACAGGACCACAGATGCGGGCAGATAATTGCACTTACATATATTTGTCAAGCTTCCATACAATGATTTACAATTTGCATGGATATATGAGTCACTCACGTTCACGCTGTAATAAAATTAATCTTCTAAAAGAGAATTTTCAACTTGGGACACATGTGATTACTCTACTGTGGGTATGACTTAACAGAGCCTTAATTCTTCAAGTGATACATTTACTGCCAGACTGGATTGCTTTTGTTGCAACCAGGCTTCCGCACAAGAACTTCTTTCCATGGGCAATAACAACAAAAAGAGTACTCTTGGGTTACCACACATAGTCTCGCGTCACTGACAGTCACTGTAGACGGTTGTCGCAGCAAGGAGAACTGGTAAGCGTGACTTGAATTAACCACTTAGGCTTCCGCACTTGATATTTCCACGGGGATACAAACCTAGGTTAACACACTTAGTCTCTTGTCAATCACGGTCACTGAAGACGGGTGTCGTGCAGGAGAACTCTAAGCGTGAATTGATTAACCATTTACTGTAGGTTTGATAGGCCAGCCCGGATTGCCCTTGTTGCAACCAGGCATCCACGCGTGATATTTCCACTGGATAACAACCTAGGTTAACACGCTTAATCTCGTTTCGACGACGGTCCTTAGGACGGAATGGCGGTGGAGGACTCCATGTGGTATCCCGCTCCCTTCAGGAGGGAGGAGGTGGGCGTCTTGACTAACCCATGGCCCAGGGGTTACTACTTAAAATGAGGTTTTTGGGTGCGAGGCTATGAACAGTACAACACTGTCTCACTGCCCCCCCCCCCCCCCCCACCCACTGAAGGCTGGCTAACATACCACTCATGGAAAATAAATGTCCCAGTTATGCCTAGTAGGGTGTGTCAATTTAGGGGGTGAACTGGCTAAATTGAAAATCGAGTAATTTGGTAGCAATTTATTGTAGTCTTTAAGCATGCAAAACAATATTCTGGCATAATTTTTTTTTTATAATAAGTCCTACCTACATCAAATGGATTTTTAAATGTACATATTTGTGAATTTATAACATAACCAGCGTTTGCACACATGTTACTGTTTCAAGTTTCAAATTATTATATTTTATTATCCGTAGTCTATTTGAAAGTAACCAATGCCTTCATACTCTCTTTGCTTTGGTTTCTTGTCATCAGTAGTCTGCTTGCTATTTGTGCTTTGATGTAACCTTCTCGCCTCTCGTGGCTGTAAACATGGCCCGCTGCTTCTGTGACCATTTTCACACATCTCTCCACACTTTGAGTGTGGGAAGGCCACTTCGGCACCTGCATTGGAGTCTCTTTAAGGTTTCTCAATTCTTGGCTAGTTAGACTTGTTGTCAATGGTGGCTCTAAGACTTCCAAACTCAAGTCAACCAATTCTGACAATTTGGTGGCATTGACGTTTATTGGGGGAACTTTTCTTGAATGAAACGAACAGTCTCCCAACTGGTCGTCATCTATTAGCGTTCCTCTAATCTTTAGAATGACTTCTACAGCCTCAGTTCGGAGATTGGTACATTGACTGCAAAGCATTGCTTGCAAAACTGCTTCTGATCGAGCATACCAAGCGGACCTTCTTGCCACAGGTAACACGATGTCCCTCACTACCTTCCTCTGTGTTCTTACTAGCTGCAATTGAAACAAAAGGTGATTGGGCCCATCCACCCACATAGGATTAAGTTTCACACTAAACCACTGGGGAAGATAAACTCCAATAATAAATTCAACAATTAACCTCAAATTCTTCAGCACTTTGCCCTTCAATTCGTGTTTGGAAATCCAAATCCTGCAGAAACGAAGAGCTGTAGTTAACCAACGGCTGTGACTGACAGGTCAAATCTCCAAGAGAGCCAATGACTGAGGCACTTCTGATCTTATTGCTTGGGCAATACGATAAGCATAGGATTGATCTGTGCTGAGATCTTTGATGACTCCTTCAGACAACGCCGGAAGGGGAGGGCCAACTTCGACATTTGGAAAGGTTGTATTTATTTCTAGTTGTGTTGCTTCATCCAGCATGATGCCAAGGGAACCTGACCACTTGTTGTTGCTCTTTGTAGGACCATCAAGTTCCTGGATGAGATGACGAAGAGGTAGCTCGCCTGTATGTAAATCACATACAATTCAAACAAGTCTTCTTCCTAGTTTTTTCTCTAAATGCGTCATTACACCCCCCTGCCATCCGGTGTTCACTGCAGTTGAATCTCCACCAACAGCCTGCAGTGAACTGCCAAGTCCTCTCTCCTGAACCCAACATAAAATATGATCAGCAATGACCTCTGCATGTTTCTTCCCTTCTACTTCAGTTTCGGGAGCAAAGTGAAACAAAAACCGACCACCAGGCTCAGAACAGACAGAGTAGTGTTCTTCTTTGATGAGACCTGGAAACTTTCTGTTCACTCCCTCTACTTCTAGCAAAACTTTTGTGTCATCTATTCTTCCATCAAACAAAAGACAGGAGAGCCCTCCCTCGCTTAAATCTTTTTCATGCTGATCAGATATTTCCTTCATTATTTTTTCTTGTGCTCTTCTAATTTTATTATGATCTATCACCAAAGATACATCCTCTCGGCTGATGAGGCCTGCATCTATCCAAGCGGCAGTTGCAATTTCTGCAGCCTCACGAAGTCCAGCATGGTGGCGAATACTAGCTAAAGCAATGTTTGAAATATTTCTTGTGTTGTATTTCATTTTCTTTGGTAAAGGTTCAGATGGCTCTTTGGAACTATCATCTGATGTTGCTTCCTGTTCATCAGAAGAACTATCAAAGAAGTGATAAACATCTTGACACAGCTCTTCCTCTCTTTGGATGGCTTCTTCACTCTTCATTTTCTTCTTTTGTTCCCTCTCTCGGATTTGTTCTCTCTTCTTGGCATTAGCAATCTGCTTCTTTGTTTCTGAATAATCTATTGAACCCATTTGCATACTTCCTTGGCCTTCTGCCTTTGTCCTCTGTGCCTTTATAAATTCAAGCTCTAAAACAGGGATCTTCTTTTCACGAGGACAACCACAATCAATGTGGGAATTATTTTCTCTCTTACCTGAGTGAGAACAGTTGGATTCAGAACATAATTGTATGGAGCACTTGCAGGTCAAAATGTCAAACAGAGTATCAAGTGTGTGCAGAAATTCATTTTTCCTGGCCAAGTTTCCTTTACCAAGTGATGTTTCAACTGCTTTGTGCCATAATTTCGTTAGTTTTAGCTCAATAGTTCGACACTGATTAATCACAGGTGGTTTGAATAGTGCATTAGCTTTTGTCCATTGATGCAGAAGAGGGACTATCATGTCATTTATGAGTTCTTTATCTGTACAGTTCCTTCTGTCCTTTGCATTTTTTCTCGAAGGAGTAACCCTAATCTTAGCATGTCTCTCACTGTTGGAAGTTCTGATACAGGAAGCTCCTTTCCTTTACCAACTAGCAGGCTCAAGTGGGTTGACAACTGACTTCTTGTCTTCAATTTTGACATCTTCACACTATCTGACAAATAGAAAAATATTTCAATGTTTCATAATTCAATTGTTGTTTCAAAAAATATCAATTTGTTTATCAAAAATGCTGTAACAGAAATAACATAATAATTTCTTAGAACATAATGTTTTATACAATGATATAAGTAACTGCGACAATCAATAAAATGTAGAATTCGTCTGGTAGAGTAGGTGCAAGTGCAATGAGAGCAAACCACCGTCTATGATATCTAGAAGGAGAGTGAGCCGGGCGCCTTTTCCTCACGCTTGGTACAAGTCAAAACAACAATTAAACTGTCCCACACGGAGAGCCTGTTCATGTTCATGTTCTGACATGCATATTGTACACAAGCTATAGAACCATAAAATACTCCATAATCCATATGCTTACATGAGATTAGTTAATATCAAGTGATTAATTCTAATCAAGTCTCATTAATTTGTTGAAATACTGATATTTGAAACTTTAAGGTATAATTGATGTAGGTGAGGGTTATTTCAATTCATTTTTGTTTGCTAATCTCAAGTTTAGACATAAAGAGGCACAATATTTTGACTACCAAATTTGATTTTTAACATGTTGACAAAATTGACACACCCTAATGCCTAGCCGGGTGCCTTATCTCTAGTAAAACAAACTTTGGAATTGGTTGTGTGGGTAAGCCTAACGCAACCCATGACTTGACCCATGTCTTGCGGGGGAGGACCACTACTCGATATACGTGTAACTTTGTAGATAATCTCAGCTCCCTACAGCTGAAGACATGCTTTCAGACTCTGCCAAAGCCTTGAGATGCACATCAAATCTGATGCTGAATCTCTTCATCGATGTCCGTGGTGGTGGGTAACTTTAGAGAGGGTAGTACCGTTAAGCTGGTTGTATGGTGGAGGAGGGGAGGCTGAAAGAGAATCTGAGTTTTATGTACATTCACCTCAAGGCCGAAGTGTTCATACGTATCTGCGCAGGTGTTCAAGATCTCCTGTAGTTCGCATTCAGTGTGAAGAACAAGGGTGAGGTCGTCTGCATACTGAAGCTCAGTAATGGAAGATGCCGACACCTTTGTTCCTGCCTGGATTCGTCTTATTTTGAAAAGACCCTTCATCCGGTACTCGATGTCCACCCTGCTCGCTAGATTGGCTCTGGCACGGGTAATGAAGGCAGCCAAAAAAATGGAAAAGAGAGTTGGTGCAGCGACCATACGAGGTTGTATAGTTTGTTTATGTTTGGATCTGTAATTTTGATTGTATTTTTGACCGAATAAGGATGATCCTACTGTGTGCGGTTGCCCAGATAGGTCCGTTTTTAAGGCAGGCTACGTTTAGGGTACTTTTTCCAGCTCCCTCCCTATGTAGGGTGAGCAGAGTGGCTCATCTAAGGGGCTGCTCAGTCGCACAGACAGGACCAGATTGCAGTGCTGCCTAGATCTTATCTGTGCCGCCCACTGCAGAATTGTGACTGGAGACTTCCGGCAGGCATCTCTGCCTGTCCCTGTCGCCACTCTTCTGTCGCCATAGGACTTTTGGGGGTATAGGGGTTTTGATGATGATGAGAGGCATGATGAGCTGGATGATGGCTGTATGTGAGTTGATTTATGTGGTGAGGCAGGAGCCCAAGTTACAACCACACGTCTTGGATCTTCCTTTTCCTGGTCCAGTGGTGCAAGCGTTGCAATGACTGAGGAGAAGGAGAGTTGCAATGGACAGATAGCCCAGTTTGTTAGGTTTCGTCTTAGCAGCCTGTACATCAGGCATTGCTTTTGTCCGCCGGTGTAGTCGTTGGGTTTCCATGGAGGTCATCTATTCTGCCTATACCGCCGTTGGAGTCTTGTTGGAGCTTTGTAAGCATGTCTGCCTGATGCGTGGCTCCACCGCAGATTTTTCGTTCAGGGTTTACTCCCGTAGCTTTATACCTCCCAAGGTTAATCCGCAAAGCAGCGGGGCCTAGCCTTGGCGCATGAGGCACCCAGTTACCGTGTGCTGCTACGAAGTGGCACAGCAAGAATCTTGATAGTGAATAGGCTGTGTACACACACACACACCCACACACACACACACAAACACACAGACACACACAGACACACACAAACACACACACACACACACACACACACAACACTGAAAGTATCTCTGTTATCACGTCAAAACACACCGTACGTCAAGCTCGGCAAGAAACAGCAGGAGTGTGAAAAGAAAGATAGAGAGTGTTAGAGAGAAGGCATGAAGGTATGGGGAAGCATGAAGGTTGAGAACGTGTAGGAGACAGGAAGTGAAGAGGAGGAGGATTGAGAGAAGAAGAATAGGAGAGGGGTTGGGAGGGCACGTGAGTACAATTATACGAGTGTGGGGGGAGTGGTGACATGAGTGTAGGACATGAGTGTATGAGGAGTGGTGATGTCAGTGTGGGAATGGTGACGTGAGTGTGCGAATGGTGACGTAAGATTATGAAGAGTGGTGATGTGAGTGTGCGAGGAGTGGTGACGTGAGTGTAGAAGAGGTGATGTGGGTGTGGGAAGAGTGGTGGCATGAGTGTAGGAGTGATGATATGAGTGCGAGGAATCGTGACGTGAGTGTAGGAGTGGTAATGTGCTTTTAGGAGGAGTGGTCATAAATAATAATAATAATAATTAACGGTTTAGTGAAAAATTTCTGAAAAAGTTCTGCAGCCTGAAGGCAAAAAATATACATTGGACTTAAATGAATTATTACATACATTGGCATTGGTGGTTTAACAAAAGCCTTCATTAGAGAAAGGTAAAGAAACATACAGTGAACATACAGATTAATGGGTACAGTGGAGGTCATGTAGATCTTGTGCGCTGGGGTATTGAACATCATACACGTAGTGTAGTAACTCCCTCACAGATGGTGTTATGAGGGGCATCACGTGGTGTTGTAGTTCCCTCACAGGTGGTGTTATGAGGGGCCTGACGTGGTGTAGTAATTCCCTCACAGATGGTGTTATGAGGGGCCTGATGGTGTAGTAATTCCCTCACAGATGGTGTATGAGGGGCCTGATGTGGTGTAATAATTCCCTCACAGATGGTGTTCTAAGGAATCTTACATGTTGCTGTAGCAACTCATTCACTACGTGATGTCGTAGCATCATGGGGACACTGCGTGGTCTAGTGTCACAGGACCTCACTCACTCAAGTGAGTGAGGTGAGGTCCAAGGCCTCCTTATCGTGGACGGATTAACACATAGCTGGTGTTATGGAGTCTCAGGGGCAGTTATCAATGAGAACCTGGGACCTCACTGTGTGAAGGTTATCTTCGGTAAGACTCAGCTGTCACTGCCGAGTTGTTTTTCACTGACGTGAGTGTGGGAGGAGTGGTGACGTGAGTGTGGGATGAGTGGTGACGTGAGTGTGAGAGAAGTGGTGCGAGGTCATCTTAAAATTATATCTAGCGCTTGTGAGACCTCACCTGGATTACGCAGTTCAATTCTGGTCACCGTATTACAGAATGGATATAGAAACCTTGGAAAGAATCCAGAGGAGAATGACAAGACTAATCCCTGGCATTAGGAACCTTGAATACAGAGACAGGTTAAAACATCTTAATTTACACTCCCTCGAGAGACGTAGAGTGAGGGGCGATATGATAGAGGTGTATAAATGGAAGTCAGGGTTAAACAAAGGAGATATTACAAAGGTACTCAAACTATCAAACCAGGAGAGAACTGGCAACAATGGTTTTAAATTAGCTAAATTTAGATTTCGGCGTGAAATAGGTAAACACTGGTTTGGAAAAAGAGTAGTGGATGAATGGAACAAGTTACCAAACATCATCATTAACTAGAATACACTGGATAGCTTCAAACATAGGTTGGATGCTTATATGAGCAATAGAGGTTGGGTATAAACGGGACTGCCCAGTATGGGTCAATAGGCCCGCTGCAGTTTCCTCCATTCTTATTTTCTTATGTTCTTATGAGTGTAGTAAGAGTGGTGACGTGAGTGTGGGAGGAGTGGTAACATGAGTGCAGTAAGAGAGGTGACGTGAGTGTGGGAGGAGTGGTCACATGAGTGCAGTAAGAGTAGTGACGTGAGTATAGGAGTGGTGACGTGAGTGTTGGGGTGGTGACGTGAGAGTGGGAGAGGTGACGTGAGCGTGGGAGGAGTGGTGACGTGAGTATGGGAGGAGTGGTGACGTGAGTGTAGTAAGAATGGTGACATGAGTGTGGGAGTGGTGACTTGAATGTAGAAGGAGTGGTGACGTGAGTGTGGGAGGAGTGGTGACGTGAGTGTAAAATGAGTGGTGACATGAGTGTTGGAGGAGTGGTGACGTGAGTACAAAAGGAGTGGTGACGTGAATGTAGGAGAAGTGGTGATGTGAGTGTTGGAGCAGTGATGACGTGAATGTAGGACGAGTGGTGAGGTGAGCGTAGAAGGAGTGGTGACGTGATTGTAATAGGAGTGGTGACGTGTGTGGATGAGGAGTGGTGATGTGAGTGTGCGAGGATTGGTGACGTGAGTATAGGAGTGGTGACGTGAGTGTGCGAGGAGTGGTGACGGGTTGTGTGGAAGGAGTGGTAATGTAAGTGTGGGAAGAGTGTTGACGTATGTGTGGGAGAAATGGTAATATGAGTGTAGAAGGAGTGTCGTCGCGAGTGTGGGAGGAGTGGTGAAGTGAGTGTAGTAGGAGTGGTGACTTGAGTGTAGAAGTGGTGATGTGGGTGTGGGAAGAGTGGTGGCATGAGTGTTGGAGTTGTGACGTGAGTGTAGGAGTAGTGATGACGTGAATGTAGAACGAGTGGTGTCGTGAGTGTGGGAGGAGTGGTGATGGGTAGTGTAGGAGGAGTGGTGACGTGAGTGTGGGAAGAGTAGCTAACAAAGTACTTGGGTTCATACAAAGGAGTGTTAGTTACAAGACTAGCGAAGTCATCTCTAAACTATATCTTGAGCTTGTGAGACCTCACTTGGTTTACGTGGTTCAATTTTGGTCACCATACTACAGAATGGTTATAGAATCCCCAGAAAGAATTCAAAGGAGAATTGCAAGACTAATCCCGGGCATTAGAAACATTGAGTACTGAGACAGGTGTAATGGCCCATGTTTCATAAACATAAAAAATATATAAATGGGTTAATTACATTTGATTTATATACTGATTCATCCCTTGTAACTTTCCACTGTCTATGAGGTGACATGTTCAATGCACGTGATAAGGTGTGCACACGGGAAGCTGCGTCATACTATGCTGAGTAAGGGCATAAAACAGCCGCCTTCTGGCCACCTAAAGCGGGCAGTAGCTTGATAACCTTGACTAGACGAAGACTTTCTTATGAGAGCCGCAGTGGATGGCTCCGTCTTCCCTCGAGGGAGGGCAACGAGTCTATTCCGTTCTCCCTCGATGGATCACTACTCAGTCTCGCTCACAACTTAATATCGAACGGACGTTGATTCACGTCTACTGAATTTACATAGACGCCGTCCCTTTCTCACCACACTCATAAATAGTGGAACTTACGGTTGATCTACACTCAGGAATTATATTCATAACACTTTTTAATAAAACAAGAAACTTCATTTGGGTTTCGTTACTAAAGCCCAATATAATATTTGTGAACCAACCTGGTTAACTGGGAATTAACCAACGGGTTCATTGGTGGCAGCGGTGGGATGACACACACAAGTCTTTGGAATTGTGGCAACAATTTCACATTGTCAAGAAATTCTAGAAAGGAATTCTTCAATGAAGCCTACAAGGAATAGGTAATATCTAGGTATACATTAAATATATGCACACATTTACATGTTCGAGACATAACTCCACATCCATAGGACATCTATAGGTTACGTCATTGTTGTAAGTGCTTACTTATTTTAATTTATACTGATGTGAAATAATTCCCGGTATTTATTAGACATAGAAAATGTGGACATCTTCTTTTGATCCCAGGGAGGATAAGAATGTTCACAATTTTCAAACTAAATATTTTTAATGATGTCAAAGACACATCTTCTTAAAATAATAATATGATAGTTTTACAGTAAAGTATCACAGGCTGTAAATTTTCAGCCATGCCGTGTAGGACCCTTAGCAACTCAGTACCATTGCTCTCCGCAAAAATGAATGTTTCTTTGAAAGAGTCTTAAGCACCACACACTCATTCATCTAGCGTGATTACAGTAGCAAGAGTTGTACATTGTTAAGAAGGTGCGTTCCTAAACACGAACTAGGCAAAGATTATTTCTGCCATGTTGCTTTTGATATTGGCAGTAATGTTTGTGTTTTAAGTCAGAATCATCCAATTTTTTGTACATGAGATACTAGCCCGTAAGACACTTAAGTCTAGGACCCCAGTAGTTGATGAAAACCCTAGGGTTGTAGAATCCACAGCTTAGTGCTTACACATATGTTTGTAACATGGTTAGGCTTATGTATCGGATGTTTATCTGTGAGTTTAGTTAGTCCTCACGGTGCTCGGAGGGTAGGTGACCGAGTGATGTAATGGCCCATGTTTCATAAACATAGGAATTATATAAATGGGTTAATTACATTTGATTTATATAGTGATTCATCCCCTGTAACTTTCCACTGGCTATGAGGTGACATGTTCAAAGCACGTGATAAGGTGTGCCCACGGGAAGCTGCGTCATACTATGCTGAGTAAAGGCACAAAGTAGCCGGCTCCTGGCCACCTATAGCGGGCAGTAGCTTGATATCCTTAACTAGAGGAAGACGTTATTTGAGAGCTGCATTGGATGGCTCCGTCTTCCCTCAAGAGAGGGCGACGCATCTATTCCGTTCTCCCTTGATGGGTCACTACTCAGAGTCTCGCTCACAACTTAATATCGAACGGACGTTGATTCACGTCTACTGTATTTACATAGACGCCGCCCCTTTCTCACCACACTTGTAAATAGTGGAACTTACGGTTGATCTACACTCAGGAATTATATACATAATACTTTTTAATAAAACAAGAAACTTCAATTGGGTTTCGTTATTAAAGCCCAATATAATAAATATGAACCAACCTGGTTAACTGGGAATTAACCAACCGGTTCACAGGTTAAAGCATCTTAATTTGTACTCCCTCGAGAGACGTAAGGTGAGGGGCGATATGATCGAGGTTTATAAATGGAAGTAAGGGCTAAATAAAGGTGACATTACAAAGGTACTCAAACTATCCAACCAGGAGTGAACTCGTAACAATGGTTTTAAATTAGACATATTTAGATTTAGGCGCGAAATGGGTAAACACTGGTTTGGAAATAGAGTAGTGGATGAGTGGAACAAGTTACCAAACATCATTATTAACTCGAATACGCTGGATAGCCTTAAACATACTGTAGGTTGGATGGATATACGAGTGATAGGGGTTGGGTGTAAATGGGACTGCCAATATGAGTCAATAGGCCTGCTACAGTTTCCTCCATTCCTATGTTCTTATGTTCTTATGTGAGTGTAGGGCGAGAGAGGACGTGAGTGTGGAACGAGTGGTGACTTGAATGTAGAAGTAGTGATATGAGTGCGGGAGGAGTGGTGACGTGAGTGTAGAAGGAGTGGTGATGTGAGTGTAGTAAGAGTGGTGACGTGAGTGTGGGAGGCGTGGTGACATGAGTGTGGGAGGAGCGTTGACGTGAGTGCGGGAGGAGTGAGTGGTGACGTGAGTGTGGGAGGAGTGGTGACGTGTGTGTGTGTGTGTGTGTGTGTGTGTGAGAAGTGGGAACTCGAGTGGGATAAGGCCTGAGAGTGTGAAGAGTGAAGGTATAAAAACACAGACGAGAGTAGAATTGGGAGAAGGAAGGAGAAGTAGCATGAATAAAAAGTAGGATTTGAGATTGTGCAAAGGTATAGGAAGCGTATAAATGAAGGAAGGTGTGGAGAATGTCAAATAGAAATTGTGGAAGGTGAGACGAGGGAATGTATGAGGAAAAGGTGGCCTAACACGAGGAATTATTAATAACCATAACAATAATGTAGCTATGATAACATGTAGAACACACAAAATGCGCGTGGAACCATCAACAAATATAAAGAACGCAGTCGGACAAACAGATTAACCCACGAACACACGCTCCAAGATAAACATGTTAAACGCTATTCAGGAACGAAATCCAAATAAGTGATAGAGAATATTTTATAAGGCAACAAAAATGTAATAATGCAGGAGTAAGCGAGGAGAGTTCTGCCTTCAATCTGGTAATAATTATGTCATTGTGACGTTCGGTACCGCTAAAAGAACTGGAAAATTTTAGTTGTTGATGTGCTATCATATATTGACGAAAGTGTAAGATAAATATAGTTACATAAAACCATACAAAGGATAAATATAAAAGGGTATAAGGCATTGAAATGACTGACAAAAGATCCTGTAAATGATGTTTCATATCAAGGTTCAAAATGATTAATTTAAAGACGTTAGAGAACAAAACTCAACACTCAAGGTGTAAACAATTCGAGACAAGTTAATATACAAGAAGGTAAACTCTGCGTGAAAAATCTAAACTTGGTTGAAATGTTTGACGACGGCGAAGCATGTCTGGACTCCCGCTTGCTCTTTCCTGGAATCAGAGCTTAAGAGGTATTCAAGAACAGACGCTGTTGCTAACACCGTTATACAAACTTTTGTGCCGGCATGTAAACGAGAGGAAAACTTGTTTCACAACTGTAAAATAGTTTTCCGAGCGTCTTGAATCCCCGAGCTTTTGTTGAACGGGCTAAGACGAAGCTTCGAAATAAAATAATTTTCAATGGAATGATATGAATTACTTTCATGAATTCAGTTTTAGAAATTTCCATTTTTATTCTTTTACACAGTTTGTGAATGAGACTTATCTCAAAGTCACAGATTTCCGAAGGTTTTGTAATTTGGTGGCTGGCACAATGCTGACTCACGGCAATGCCCCAAATGCTCGCCTGTCCCAGGGAAAAGCCTCCCCGAAGGCCGCATCAACCTCAACCTTCCCTCCAGTCTACCGGGCTGCCTCCCTCTGCGTCCCCTCCTCTGTTTCAAGCAACGCCTCCTTCTTCAACAACATCTGCCCCTGCCTGACCTCATTTGGCTGCAACACAGCAGTCCCGGCCGTCTCCTAACTCAACTACTACTGGGCCTCCTCCCTGTTTCTACTCTGACGCTGTCAGGCCTTGTGCTCCCACCGGTGCCCCCCTCCCCCTCCAGTGACACAACACAGATCATATCCCTCTTTCATGAATTTACCAACCGTGTTGAAAAACTTTGATAAACTCTGTACCGCCATCTCTGACCTTCACCGACTACCCCTGCCTTCAGCTGCTACCCAGTCACCCCCATCTTCTGGTTTGACACAAGCTGGTAGCTCACGGCCTACTCCACTGCCGCCTGACATCACTGCTGGCGTAGCACCTACCGAGCCTGGCCCGGTGTGCCCTGCTGCCCCTGTGCTACGTCTCGCCCGATCACGACACGTGGTGACTCATTCTGTTCACCCACCACAAGCTGCGCCTGCTCATGTGTCTGAGCTGTCTCCACCAGGGCCCCCTATTAGACCCGAGGAGACCACCCCCGGCTACCCGTCCCCCACCGGCATGCCGGCACCTGGGGCCCATCCACTCCAGTTCTCCTCATCAATGGACCACCATGAGGACATGCACGTGGACTACGCATCTACGCCAAGAAGGATGTCCCCTACCAACCTCTCGATGTCCCCCTTGAAGCCGACACTACCGACGTACACGCCATCACAATCACACTAAAAGGCATGTCCCTCAGTATTGACAATGCCTATGTGCTTCCGTCCACCTTTACTGTACCTGTCCTATCATTACATATCACCGCTACCCCCACCCTCCATGTGGGAGATCTCAATGCCAGACACCCCGGTCTCTGCTCCCAGGGGCCCTACCCAAATTCCCGGGATAACTCCTGACTTTCTTACCTACAAACCCCAGATGACCCTGTTACCAACACCTTTTCCCTCCCTGACCAGATATCCCTCCTCCTCGAGACATTATTAGGGGCCTGCCACGCTTTGCCATAAACAGATAAATTGTACAGGGAAATTTCCCCCTATACACTCATCATTTTGTCACTTTATGTAACTTGCTGACAAAACCCATGACCCTTCAGGCTTTTACGCCCTTAATGCACGAGTCATGAAGGCAAGTATGAACTACACATGCCTCCCAGATGGGCGCTGTAAACGCTTTTGCGCTTCACCTTGCACAGGATGACAACTAGCCCCTTCGAGGGAAACTATAAAAAAAAAGACATTTATATAGATCCAAGAGCTGACCTAATCTGATGTACATATTAAAAGTTCTGTCTTCCAGAACTGTCTAGGGGTAGATGACTCCTCACCTCTCACCTCAGTTTGAAGTTACCGGCTAATACTGTAGTACAAGTCGTCGTTTAACAAGAACTCCTTTCTCCTCGTTTAGTATCAAATTTATATATTTTCAACATTTTGTAAGACAAGAACCTTCTTGCCAGACGACCTCGTTTATAAACAGAACAAGAATGTTGTAAAGGCCTGGGAATTAGGGATATAAATCCCTTTCAAACTAATCAGGTTCTTAATAAAGGAAAGTCAAGGACCATGGGTTTCTGAGGAATAGCAAACAACCGTTTGAGATTGACATCTCTTTACTATAAAAAATATAACAAAACTCTGACACCACTCAACAGACATCAAATAATTGCGGGAGTCAACCAATTAATGCAGTCAATAGTTAATGGAGTTAAACAATTAAGGGAAGCAAAAAATTAAAGGAATCAAACAATTAATGGGAGTCAGCAATTAATGGAATCAAACAACCATAGAATCAAACAATGAACAGATATTTCCTACGGCAGTGGCCCTGGGGGAAGGTTCTGAAACACGGTGTTCCACACTCAGGGTAGGGAAGCGTCCATTCAACTCCACACTCGAGCGACGTCTTGAAATGGCAGGAGAACACAGGGGCACAGACGGAATGAGATGAACTGACGGTCGTGGTAGTTGTAGGTGACCAGAGAATTGACAGTCGATAGGTGAAGGTCTGGGGACACAACCCACGACTTATGATGAGATCACAGCCAGAATTTGACGAACAGCTGGGTAGCTAGATAGTGTCTGTATGGCGGCTGGGGTGAATCTGCCTGTGACACAGGTAGCAGCTGCCGTTCTCACCTCTGTCCAACCACCCTAAGTGTTGTCCGCACCAGCAAACGAGAGAGTTAGCAGCGGTAACGAACAGGAAGATCCTTTCCGCCCTTACAAATGTGTAGAGGAAAACATCTTTTGGGTATCTAAACGATGTGAAAATAAGATTCCAAATTAACATCCAATTTAATTTGATGATGTTGAAATATTTTGATTTTGTAAATGTTTTTAATTAATTTATTCATAAAATTCAGATAAATCTTTCTTTTCTTCCTTTCTAGGTTCCTGACCTCTAACGGATATTATATTCTACAAATAATGTTTGCCCTTCTTCGAAAAGTCATATTCAGTTACATTTGTAATCTTAGCTTTCATATTTATCAGTGACAGCGTCAAGAAAATGTTTTAATGGGGAAGAAAATTTTAGTCAATTACTTGGAAGGTTTAATTTAAATATCTTGATATATAATATAACCGAAAAAAAGTGTTTTATATTGCAGTATAATGATTACAAATTCACATCAATCGAATAACCTTGTTAAAAGTTGGAAGGAATATAGCATTAAATTAGCTTTTCCAGAGTCAAAGACAAATCCTCTTTAGTGCAAACACTGAGATTATTGCAAAACAATGTGATGTCTGAGAAGGTAAATAACCCGTGAAATAAAACTCTGCATTTTTTACAGTATATCAAGTCTTGTAACATTCAACGTCCATAAAATTTTCACAAACGAGATATGATTATATTAAGAGTTTATATACTGTACAGTATGTGTGTGTGCGTGTAAACGTTTCCAAACTTCCTATTTTATAAATATAGATTTCTCAAAAGAAAAGATTGTAGCTTTTATCTTATGAAGCGCGGGAAGAAGAACAAGGCACAACACAGTGAAGCCAGCAACAAGTAAGTGGAGGACACTGGCTGTGTTGAATTTTTTTTTTTTTTTAGGTTAAGGTGGGGAAAGGGGCTCAAGGCACAGCCAGGCATGAGGGATAGAGAAGTCACGACAGATAGTCGTGGAGGGAAAGGTTGGAAAAGAAGTTGAATGAGTTAAACAGAGGGGGACGACACTCCTTGTTTTACATATTACAGAGTTTGTTAGCTAACTGAGCTAACCTAGGATTTAGGATGAGGTTGCATAATGGTTACTTTGGTTGACAATGACGAGTTTGATTTTACAATTACATGTTTATTAAAATCTTAGTACTGTATATGTTATGGACTTACTAGATTGTGACTTATTAAATGTGAACTTATATCATACAAGTTTTAATCTAAGGTGGATCGTTGTGGCGGATATACAGTAGATGGGTCATGGGTTGGGCTGTTGTAGTGCGGGCAGAGTCCAGGGCCACCAGGTGTGGGGTCGCCCTCCGTTGATGTCTTCCCCGCGTAGATGGTCTGGGATGTGAGGGTCGTCCAGGAGCTAGTCCCAAACCTACCTCCCTAGGCAATGGAACCTGACGTTCAGGGCCTCCGTTATATTTCTCAGGTGGATGGTTTCCATTACTTCCTGTGTTACGACCCGACCTTCATCGGGCCTTAGTCTCGTCACAAATCGGCACTTCGCCTGGTAACTGCCCCGTTTACCAACCTGTCCACACCATCTACGAGGGTGATTCGTCACTATTTTGCCCATACTCGCAGTTCCACCTCCTACCTAGACCACGGTTCTCAGCTGCTTCGCCTACTCAAAAGTCTTCGACCGGAGCTGAAAACGACTTCTCCTGCCCGAGTGCAGGTAGTACACCTTCAGCTACTGCCCTAGCTGGTTACTCCTATTCCCAAGGCTGGTCTACTTATCTGGGATATCTGCAGTACAACTTGACTTACTTCTTCCCAGCTATCACGAGGATCAGGCAGTGATGCCAAAGTGCGGAAATTTCGTCTGCTACGAGGTAATATGTCTCTACGGGTATGCGTCCCCTTATTTCATGCGAATGTGGCGACCGCATACCGCAGCAATGCGGTAATATTACCGACTGATATAAGAATTATATAATATTACCAATTTTACTTTAAAATTATAGACGGTTTTATACATGTTAATCAATACCATAATAGCTATTTTAAAGTATGATCGGTGACCTCAGAAGTTTAATACTGAACTTGTAAAATTAATTTATATAACTCTGTATATGTTTATCTCCTTCCCTGGAAAATCCTTAGTCAGACTCAACAAACAAGAAATTAAAGGTAAGTTATAAGCAACATGTACATGCATTGGTTCTCATTGTCAATATAATGTATATATATATATTGAATATGTTTGTTCATTATATCCCCTCCTCAATCTCTCTCCCCTTTCCTCTGTTTCTCTGTATCGCTCTCTCTGTTTCTTCCTCAGTTCATCTTTTAACCCATTTACTTTATTTTGCAAAAAAACCTGACGAACACTGCCGCCAAAGCGAACATTTAGGGTTGCTTGGCTTCACTATGGGGAATTCAAGGATTGGCTCAGGAGGGTCGAGGACAACCCCAATAGAGTGTACTGCCGTTTATGCCGTACAGATTTGTCTGCCGAAATATCAGCTCTGAAACGGCATAAAATCTCGCATATGCACAATAGAAATGTTGAGAGAATGGAAACAATGGACCAGGAAATGGACTCTCCTGAGGTTGGTGATGCATGGTAGGCAGAGCTGAAATTTGACTTGCGACCTGAGATGTTTTTATAGACACGACCGCTTAAATAGACATGACATAAAGTCAATTGATCCCAACAACGTAGAGGACCACTCAACAGTTTAGGAACTATTTAAATCCTTTTGCGCACACCTTCCTAGAATTTGCACTTGAGAAGATGAGGCTACCTCGTAAGTGGTTTGAGGCAAACATCACTACTTTCGAGGACATGGTTATTCTTGTAGTGATGGAAGAATAGACTCCCCTTTAATGTGTTAAGACACGTGGAGGAACGTGGTAAGAAAGACTTTGTTCAGGCAGCTCGTTTATCCTATTCTTAATATCTGATGGTTAAGTCGTTGTCTGACAGAGGGAGAAACTATAGCCAAAATGTAAAGTCTTCCTCTGGTGATAACCTTGCTCATGGGGATGGTAATCCGACACAGCCGTCTAGTCCGCTTGTGTGTGTATTTTGTAAGAGACCTAGTCATACCAATCGATTTTGTAGATGTCAATTATCACGGAACCTTCAGACCGAGAGGAAGGGCTTATGGAAACTCGTCGTGTAAAAATTACATATATTACACTATTTACATTCACATAGCAATTTTTCATGTCCAAATATCTCCAATTACTTCACGCACAACTCGGTGGCTATCTTGTACCCCACGTCGGCGTGTGTATACCAGCCCTGGAGTTCATGGTTCTCCGTGCTGTCCGGTTCAGTCGGTGGCTCACGCTACTCTGCCGTGACCATCACCTACACCACACAAATCTGGCCCGGTTGCCAACTAATGCTAATACATCAAAAGTTTTACACTTTATACCCTATAAAACAGAATATGGCTCTTACATAATGGGGAGCGTCCTCGGGCAAGTCGCCACAGCTCCAGCCACCTCAGTGGAGGACGCCATGCCTGTCCCCACACGAGTGACAGCCGAGGTACACTCTCCACCGAAAAGGCCACCAGGGAACCAAAGGTACCGACAGCTCTCAGAAAGAAATTGGACGTTTCGGCTCCCCTGAACCGAACCACGCCCCAGAAGGCAAAAACCACCACAGAACAAGAAGATATGAACCTGATCCAGTCGGAATTAAACCTGAACATTTCCATCAAGGACCACCAGAAGTCCCCGATGAAACAGTGGTGGAAAACATCAGCACCCTAAACATCCTTAGATGGAATGTTCACGACATCAAAAACAAGAAACACCTCCTGCAAGAAGCAGCAGCCAAGGACAAGCTTGACTTTATACTACTACGAGAAACACTTCTACAAGAACACCACTGTTTCAAATTCAGTGGCTACAAGACATACAGGAGGCATTTCACGCAGGCGTCGACAAGAGGATGTATGATCTTGGTCAAGTCAAGCATACCCTCCTCCGAGGTCATGCAGCAATTTCCATGTGGGGAAAACATTGAGACACAGGCCGTCAAAGTAACCCTCCAAGAATGGGAATTAACTGTTCACAACATCTACAAGAACCCAAGGGGCTCACTGGAGGTGACTCAATTATTCGCTTCAGCCGCTGACCACGCCACACTCATAGGAGGGGAGTTCAATGCACATCATCCCTTCCTAAGCTCGGTAAGCCCCACAAATGAAGAGGGCCTACACCTATACACCACCTTTCAAGACACACCCGAGATCAGCCTCCTGAACACCGGAGAGCCCACCCACATTAGGGGAGGAAGGCTAGATCTAACCTTTGTCTCCAGTGCACTACAGCCTTCGACCTCCAGTGCACTACAGCCTTCGACCTCCTGGCAGCTACACCCCACGCTGAACAGCGACCACTTTGCCACCCTAACAACACTGAAGGTGTTCGGTTGCTCGCTCGGAATAGGTAGGGTGCCTGTAACTTTCGTCAAATCACAACAAGACTGATGCCACGGAGAACGACCAAAGCAAATGACTAGGACAACTGGAAACAGGATATGGGTACGCTCCCTCTAGGGGGGTGTATCCGAAAAACGCAAGGAGGAACTGGGCATACTACTATGTGCCCAGCTAAACATCAAATTCGCCGCCTTGATCGAAACAAAGGACTCATTCATAGTCCTTTGTCTGGAAGAAAAGGATGTAGACAATATGCTCTCTGCCGACTCAACAAAGAAATTAAATGAACGGGATTTTGAAACTACGTGCAAAAAAATCCGTAGTCATTAAAAGGGTAAATAGAAATATACTGAAAGAAACACCAAGCTACATTGCTAACAATATAGAAGAGAGGAACCCATAGGCTAGGGTTGAGGAGGTGGTGCTAATGCCTGGTGCTCCCACCATGAAGAAGGTCAGGTTTGGAGAGATCTCCATAGTACAAAAAGCCCTAGAGAATGGCCTCTGTATCTCCCACTACCACATATCAAAAGAACAAATTGAGCAGGGGGATTTTTACGCAATAACACCGTGTTGGAACTGCTACAAATACAGTCATATAGCAATAAACTGTCCCCCAAAAAATAAGAAGTTTTGCTCCGAATGCGCAGCAGAGGGCCACACATTCAGAGAATGTAGCACCAAAGATAATCCCAATTGCCTGAACTGCAATGGTGCCCACCGAACACTAGCAGCACGCTGTCCCATAAGGAAAGAAATAATTAGGAATCTGAGAGAAAAAGAAAAGGCAAATAAGAAGATAGAAACAGACCCTAACAAGATATATGCAGCAATTGCAAAGCTGCAAGATACCACCTCCAAAGCCCTGAAGAAAACCAAAGAAAACCCCGTCATGCAACCTACATACCTTAATCTGAGCGAAGGATTACCATTCACAATTCTAACTAGTATTATTCATGCACACATCAACAACATCGCAAAACCAGGATCCTTTGGAAAAACGATCAGGGAAATATTTGCTGCAAATAATCTGCCGGAGGTGAAATTCCCAGACGACGCCCCTTCAACAGAAATATTTAAAATTGTCACCGAGAATAGCCTAGGAATAACCAAACCACAGGAGCACACAACCAAACGAGTCACAGAAGAAAACGTGATGGAAATGGACCCAATCAGCCAACCAGTCACACCACACCACAAATCATCAGATTCCACAACTCGGCAAACAGAGAAACCACAACCTGCAAAAGCTGACCCAACCAAAGCGAAAACAAGAAAAGAATCCCATTCTGGCTATCGTACCCCCCCCCCCCCCCCATCTTTACCAACCAATGTGCAGCCAGCAGACCTAGGAAATGAGATCGGTATCCGCTTCTACTCAGTCAACACACCACCTACAATAACTAATGATAGACTTCTACAGGAAATCAAGGAAGGCACAGTCAAATTCACCTACGATGATGTCAGGGTAGAAGAATCCTACATAGACTCGTTGATAAATGCAGGACTAATAAACACCAAATATAACAAAATTGAAAGGGTAGACATAACTAAGTTTAAGAAAATCAGAACGGGATTAAAGGAGGAAAGGAAGACACTCGCCAGGAGATACACGAGCCAGCAAACACCCTGCACCAAGTTCTCTGGATCCACGACTATTCAAAACAAATCATTAAAGATAATTCAACACAACGTCCTTGCCTGGACTCTGGCGAGGAAAACAGAACTTATTAACGTATACAGCACAATAGACCCAGACATCATCCTTATCAACGCACACGGGCGAAAAGACAACGAAAAAATAAAAATATTTAATTATCACGTCTACCAAAAAAATATCCACCAAAGGACCAACAATAATAGGAACATCATGCCTACCATTCAGAAGACCAATATTCCAGACAGGCGACCTCCTAAAACTAACCAGGCGAAACAGCCCGGCATACTTTCTAGGCGATCTGAACTCTCGACACCAACATTTGGACATCACAACAGAAACCCCGCTGGAGTAGTACTGCACAACCTAATTGAGCAAGGCAGCATTACACACCTAGGCCCAGACTTTCAAACATTCATAGCACCGGGAAACTCTGGGAATCCCGACACAATTCTGACAAACAGACATCATCATTTTCACACACACATAAAACCTGGACCCGCCAGCACCAGTGATCACATACCCATAATAGCAACTATTTCCACATCTCCAATACAAATTCCCTCGACACCATGATATTCATTTAATAGAGCTAACTGGGAAAGTTACAAAACAGCTTTCAAAACCGACGAAACAATAACTCTCCACAACAAAAACACCAACGAGATCGATATTGCCTTAGAAACCTGGTATTCAAAAATCACAATAGCCATGAAAAACAACATCCCAAAAACAACATATCGCACACTACCATATGCACAACTAACACACGAAGAAAAAATCATCCAAACCAGGTTCACCAACCTACATGAATTTATAAAAACATACGGCTGGAGCCCACACATCACTGCATTATATAGAAATTTTAAAGAAGAACTACTAGAGAGATGCAAAGTAAAACACGACGAAAAATGGAACCAGCTAATAGCCAACACACAGGCAGACTACAGAAACCCAAAAGCCTTTTGGACTAAAATATAAAATCTCATGGGAACCAACTCAGAGGAGAGCAGCTACCTTACAGACAACAATGGCAAGAAGATTACAGAACCTAAACTCAAGGAACCAATATTCAGAACATTCTGGAGCAGCATCTACCAAATCACGGATGAGGACAACCGAAACTAATGCAGAGAAACAGAACAAGTGGTTGAAACACACTTGAACCAAAACACAGACAAATGGCAACAATCCAGGACAATCAACCTCAACACGTTAGATAATAACGACCCACTAATTGCTCCAATAACTACACTTGACATCACAAAAACAATTGCCAGCTTCAAGAATAAATCGCCAGGAATAAGTCAAATAAACAAAACTGTGGTGCAAGACATACCACCACCAATGATCAAACAGCTTGCAGACATCTTCAATGCATCAATAGCAAGCGGATTATTCCCATCCAAATTTAAAAAGGCAAAAATAAGACTCATTCCAAAGCAAGGAAAGAACCCAAAACAGGCAGAAAACTACAGACCCATTTCACTCCTCGAAAGACCTGGCAAAATCCTTGACAAAATAATAAACCAGAGACTAAGAAACCACCTAGAGTATGAAGAGAAATACAACCATAGACAACACGGCTTCAGGAAAAACCGAGGCACCTACACTGCAATAGCCTTAATATATGAATCCATCGCAAATGCAGCCAGCAACAGAAACCAATGTAACATAGTACTCAGAGATGTCAGCAAAGCCTTCAACAAAGTATGGCATAAAGGGCTCAAATATAAGATCATTCAACTCAACTTGCCACCCAACATCACGGCTCTCCTCTGCAATTTCCTTGACAACAGATAATGCAAACGCACCATCGACAACTACATAAGTCAAAACTTCACCCTCTACAGTGGAGTACCCCAAGGTAGCAACATATCACCAACACTATACACCATATATACAACGGACATGCCCAAACCAAGTAACTCAGAGTACATTGCATACGCAGACGATGGAACACAAATTATACAATACCCAGGGAAATCCAAACAAATGTTGGCAATCAGAACTAGCCGAGAAATAGAAACCATAAACAATTACGAAAGGAAATGGAAAATTAAAACTAACTCACAAAAACTGAAGATAATTCACTTAGCTAAAACCAGACCTTACCCAATCATGGTCAACAATCAAAACATTTCATATGCAAAAAATGGGAAAATCCTCGGCATCAAAATCACAAGGAACGGCATACTACCACATATCACAGAAAGAATTGCAAAAGCCAAGGTCCAACTAACTAAACTCAGAAGACTCCGCAAATTAAACACCAATATACAACTACACCTTAACGAAGCACTAGTCAGACCACACCTGGAATATCCCCCAATTCCACTTAACACTATAACGAAATCAAATAAACTCAAAATACAAGCAATCCAAAACATAGCCCTCAGAAGAGCAGCAAAACTCAGACCACCATATACAAAAAATTCCAGAGAGCTACACACAGAACATAACCTAACCACAATCAACATCAGAACACCTAATCAAGCATTAACAATATGGGGAAAACTACAAGAACTAGAAGACCCAATATTCCAACAATTAATGCAAGAAGACAATGCCAGAACACACAACTGGTGGCCAAAGAGCATAACATTTGACAACACAGAACCAGAACCAATATACACGAAATAAAAACGAAGAATACTTAAAGGACACGGAGGGTCCCCCTCCCCAAACACCATAATCTACCTTAGCTTAGATTAGCTTGGCTTCCCTTCCCTTGCTGTAGTGGACATGAACTGCTGGCATGGCAGATTTAACCTCGTCCCCGCAAGGTGGACAGCCCACCTGCTATCAATCTCCCTCTTTATTTCCCACTTCCCAACCTTTACCTTCCTCCTACACCGTCTTCCATCTTCCTGAGCCAATAGGCTCTCTTCTCTCCATCCCATCGGATCGATCGAGGTGACTCAATTATTCGCTTCAGAAGCTGACCACGCCACACTTATAGTAGGGGATTTCAATGCACATCATCCCTTCCTAAGCTCAGTAAGCTCCACAAATGAAGACGGCCTACACCTATACCCTACGTTTTAAGACACACCCGAGATCAGTCTCCTAAACACCGGAGAGCCCACCCACACTAGGGGAGGAAGGCTAGATCTAACCTTCGTCTCCAGTGCACTACAGCCTTCGGCCTCCTGGCAACTACACTCCACGCTGACAGCGACCACTTTGCCACCCTAACAACACTGAAGGTGAATAAACAACCCCCACTCCACCCCCGCCGAGATGGAGATACAATACCCAAAAGGCAGACTGGGAACTCTATAAGAAACACCTGGCTAAGTGGCGCGCAAAATCACAGACGGCCGGCGCAGCACCCGTGGACGAGACAACCCTCCACCAACAGTCGAGGCGTTTCACCAAGCGGCAGAAGAGGCTATTCCAAAAACAAAACCTACATCAAGACAGCACACGGATTACTGGTACTACTGTCCCAGGGTGAAAGAACTCAAGCACAGAGTGAACATGACCCGAAGAAACTACGGAAGACATCCCATGGAAACAAACAGACATATTCTGCAAGTCATAGTCAAGGATACCAGGGAAGAGAAGGAAGAAATCAAAAGCGTAACCCGGCTCAAGTGGTGCTCCGAACTGAACGAGCACACCTCCCATGGCAAAATGTGGGCCCAGATCCGAAGGGCATCTGGGAAGGCAACACCACCACCACCAACCCATCCCAACCCAGAAGAGAAAGCCGAGAGACTTGCAAAACTGTTCTCCGACCGAGAAGCAACGAAAAACCTCCCGAGACATGCGGTGGAGACACAACGGCGTCTGCGACAGGCCCTACTCCAGATGATCGAAGAGGCCTGCAATAATGAAGACGACACCGATAGACCCTTCAACCAGCAAGAACTTCAGAAGTCGATAAAACGAAGCAAGGACACAGCACAAGGGGCCGACAGGATAACTTAGTCCATGCTTTCCCTTGCCGGAAAAGCAGGACACAACGCCTTGCTAAAAGTCATCAATGCTTCGTGGACAGCACAAAGACTTCCACCGGAATGGAAGAAGGCAGATATACAGCCCATTCCGAAGCCCAGAGAACCAGACAAACCGAGACCCATCTCCCTTCTCAGCTGCATAGCGAAGAAGGGAGAAAGAATGGCTCTCAACAAACTCAAGTGGAAAGTAGGCAGCCCACACCCTCACATTTTTGCTTACACCGAGATCACCGGCACAGGCAACAACATCGCCGAGATACTCAGCACAGTAGACAATAAACCAGCTTTGGTGGTCTTCCTCGACCTGGAGAAGGCCTTCGAACTAGCAAATCCACTGGCCATTATAACGACGCTCTCTGAAAAAGGCATCAAAGGGAGGTTGTTGGGGTGGATCCAGAACTACCTCACACAGAGAGAAGCAAGAGTACACTTTCAGGGAGCAACCTCAAGCTACAGGGTCCATGAAAACGGAACCCCACAAGGAGGCATCGGTATGTATATTATGTATGTTGTATGTATACCATTATTTCTTTAGTCAGTAGCGTGTGGCAATGCCCCTGTTTCATGTCACCACACGCTTAGATAAATGTGCCTGGCGACTCTGGAAGCTGCTAGTATTCCACTTACCACATGTCGCCTGAGACGTCAGAGTGAGGTCAGTTGACCCCTATAGGACCCGCGCTTCTAAGCGCACCTTCTATATTTCCGTCAATAAGAACCTACAGAACTCTACAGGTGTTTATGTTCGCCCCTGTAGTTAGAACCAAGTACCCCGAACATCTCCATGGCGCAGAGAGTATCAAGTGATCGATTAAGTGGAAATAAGTGCGTTCGTGTAAAATCAAGGCCGGAAGACCTCCTCTGTCAACTCCGTCATCCGTCGCCATTGTCTCCCCCAAAAATTCGTTTGAATGACCAACGAGTTTTGAGCAGTGTGCAGTGACAGCAATTTCCTGTGAAGTGTCTTTAAGTGCCCCTCGTGTGTGTGTAGTGTTAAAGTGTGTGTCCTTGTTTTAAAGGATTCCCTAAGGTGGAAGGCTGATATACGGCATTTGTGAAGAGTGGTGCATCAGCGCGACCGTCCCAGGCTGCCTCCAGGGTAACTCACCTCCCACTACTCACCGCCCCACCGCCTCGCGTCCCTCCACGCTCCACCGCGCCTACACACACCAACCCACGCAGGAACACACTGACCACGGTCATTTCTTCATATATATATATATATATATATATATATATATATATATATATATATATATATATATATATATATATATATATATATATATATATATATATATATATATATATAAGTTACTTATCTGTGTATTCAAATAATTTTGTTGTCTCAGATCTGGTTGATACGACGGGCTGACCGGTCAACACTGATTTGAGATACAACATACAGATAAAGTAATTATGCCCCGGACCTCACGCAGCCGTGTCCCTAGCGTCGGGATGAATCAGGCTGATGACAGCTTTACAGAGATGGATAACCAGTGTTAGGAACCCGGCCATCTATTGTCATGATCTACCTACCCAGCACCACGAGCAACGCCATCTAGGGACGAAAACATAGTATGACTAGTCTTAGTTACTACTCCCCGGTTTCCCTTCTCCATATCCTGGTTGTTGCATCACCTCCTCCAAGTCTTCCTCATCAGCTCCAGATCGAGGAAAGTTCAGTTCACTCTGGGAAGTGACCACACTAGGATCACCTATACTGGAAACCTACGGCACAGTGACTACCTACAATCATCTTCAATACTCAGCCTAACTCGTCAGCCATCTCAGCACTGCACTTGAGTATTTTGTAATCTTATATTGCCTCCCACCTCCACTTGCTTCTGTTTGTTGTATGTTGTATAAATATGTATATACTGTTAAGCCAATGTTGCGTATGTTTAGGTTAAGTATGGTTAAGGGTAATTTATAAGAAGCTGGATACTTTGTTAAGGAATTTATGGTACTTTATTATACACAACAAAAACTCCCATCCTTTGTCTACCCTTTTATAGTCGGATTGTCTTTGTTTTTTTATTGTTGTTGCCTGTTGGGATCTGGGTAGACTTTTAACTATATTCAAAATCCCCAACTCTTAACAAATGGCGACCGTGACAGGACACAACATTAAGTGCCATATTTCTTCCCCCCTTGTTACTCCTTGTTAATTATTCCTCCCAGTCACTTCTGTTCACAATTGCTTTACGGTGTTTTAAAGTTCCTTCATATGTGTGTGCATATATTGGTATTATCGTACAGTAAGAGTGACAGACGTAGGATATTAGGTTCCAAGTGTCATAAGGCTTACCTGTTATTACACGTGGCAGTCGTGTAGTAAGTCTTATCGAGTGTAGGGAAGAATCCGGATCTGTTTAATGCCGTACCCTCGCTCCAGAGTAGGCTGTTCCATAGTCACTAGTTTAGGGTGAAGTGATATCTTGGGATGCCCAGCTCTACCAGGACCCCATAATTATAAAGCCTCAATTATTGTTCTTCTCATTATCTCATTCGGGGTCAATAATCAAGTAACTTAAGGGTTGTTAATCCTGATCTATATATTAATGCTGTAATACGCCCTTCCTGTTTCAAGTATCTAAGGGTTGTTAATCCGGATCTTTATATTAATGCCGTAATACGCCCTTCCTCTTTCAAGTCTCTTATCCTTATTTAAGGATCTTATCAGATGAACAATGTTCATAAGTGTAATTTCCCTAGGTATGATTTGGGTAGTTTCCGGGACTTTCTGGTTATCCACTGCCGTGATATTTTCTAGGGTAATCCACTTATCTTATCTTTTTGACCATTAATTAATTTATCTAGGTTTTCTTAACAATGGCCACCTCAGGATTTGTTAAACTTGGTAGTCCTGGAGGAGTGGAAGAGCACGATACCATTTCACATCTTGAAGCATGTGGAGGAGAGTGGAGAGGTTAATTTAGGGCGTGCGGCTGAGCTGGCTGATGCGTACGCCTTGCTGGTGGAGTCACTGGGCAGTAGGGAACGTGGTACTTTCCGGCATGTTAGGTCCTCCTCTGATGATAACCTTCGGGGCGTGAGTGGTAGGTCAAAAGGTCCCACACCTACCCCTCCCCCCCCTGATGCAAACAAGTTTTATTGTTCTTACTGTAAAAAACCAGGTCATACGATCCAGTCTTGTAAACACCCAAAGTGTCGAACTTCTAAAAGTAGTTCCCTGGATCCCAAATTCAAACCAATAGCAACCACCAATGTGGAAAGGCCCCATCAGGATCTCTTCTCTTCATTCACCTATGAGGGAAAAATTTCAATCATAGAGGGGTCTCATTCTTTCCCTATTCGTATACTACGTGATACGGGCGCAGCACAATCTATCCTCCTGTTTAACATCATTCCTGATATATCTACCTAATTTACTAATGAGAGTGTTCAAATTTCAGATCTCTCATCCCATTCTTCCTATCCCTTAGCTAAAGTGCACCTCCAATGTCCCTTGATTACTATAGACGTGCAAGTAGCCATTAGGAAAGATCCAATGCCTGTGAGCGGCATTCATTTATTATTGGGTAATGACTTGGTAGGAGATTTAGTGGTTCCCAACATAAAGACAGTCGACTCTCCCTTTCCTGTCAACTCCACCACTGACCTTGAAGAAACTACTCCTCACCTTTTTCCATCTTGTGCTGTCACCTGGTCACAGAGTGTGCGAAATGGGCCCTCTTCATCTAAAACCACCTCCAATATCTTCCTACCCACAGAAGATCTGTACAATAAGACCATTAGTAAGGATGAGCTCATTAAACCCCAGCAATCTGATCCATCTTTTTTCAAACAGTTGATGAAAGACCTCAGTGTGGACCATTGTACATCTTCGGCTTGCCACCCACAATCCCAAGGTTGCTTGGAACGGTTCCATCAAAACTTTCAAATCAATGCAAATAAACTATCTCCCCTCAACTATACAGTCCATACTCCTGATCGCAGAAAAGATTTACAACTTGTTCACATAAATCTCATGAAATTTTACCATTCCAGGCAGTCAGAGGAAGACATCCCAGAGGCTATAAGCCTACTTGTATTGCATACGGTTTTGTCAGGGCCGGAGCCGGAGACAGATGACATGGACCTATTGGAGAATTTAGACTTCCCTCTACCTAAAGAAAACCCTGCTAACAGTCACATACTCAACAACTTGGATGAGTATTTTTCTGTTCTGAATCCATCTCAAGCGAAAGATCTCACTAAGTTATTATCAACATTTCCTAAAGTCACGTCAGACCTCCCAGGGTTTTGCAATATACTTAAACATGATATTAAGCTAATCTCAGATGATGTACAACCCATTAGGCAATCAGCATATCGACTAAATCCATAAAAAAGAAAGATTATGAAAAAGGAGGTAGAATTTTTGTTAAAACATGACTTAGCTGAGCCTAGTACCTCCCCCTGGGCTTCACCTTGCCTTCTCATTCCAAAACCCGATCGCACTTTTCGTTTCTGTACCGATTATCGAAAAGTGAACCAGGTCACTGTCTCAGATTCCTACCTTTTACCTTTGATTGAAGATATAATAGACAGCATAGGCTGTGCAAAATTTATATCTACGGTGGACATGTTGAAAAGATATTATCAAGTGAGACTCATGGATAGGGCAAAAATAATCTCAACATTTATAACTCCATTTGGTCTTTTTCAATATTTGGTTATGGCGTTTGTCTTTTCTAATGCTCCGGCCACATTCCAGAGGGCAATCAATTACCTGATTCAGGACCTAGGTGGGACGTTCGCCTACCTGGATGACCTGGTGGTGGTGTCGGACGGCTGGGACGAACCTCTGGTGCGTTTGGAGATACTGTTCGCACGACTGCAAGAGACTGGATTCACCATAATCCTGGCTAAATCTGCTTTTGGCCGGGCCTCAGTGACTTACCTGGGACATATCGTTGGGCATGGTATGGTGAGACCCAAGGACGCAAACGTTAAAGCCATCTTGTCCTTCCCCACTCCAAGGACGAGGAAGGAACTCATGCGCTTCCTGGGGATGTGCGGCTACTACCGTCGGTTCTGCAGTAACTTCTCCAGCGTGGCCGGACCCCTCACAGACCTTACCAGTTCTGCGGTCCCTTACATCTGGAACCAGAGGTGCGACCAGTCTTTCCACCGCCTCAAAGCCTTCCTTGCCTCCAAGCCAGTAGTCCACCCCCCTGACTACACCTTGCCCTTCCATCTGCAAATCGACGCTAGCGGTGTCGGAGTGGGAGCTGCTGTGCTCCTACAACCCGACCCAACTACTGATGTCCTTCACCCTGTGGCATACTACTCGGCCAAGTTGAAAAAACATCAGGCCAACTACTCGACCATAGAGAAGGAGGCCCTGGCTCTGGTGTTGGCAATAAAGAAGTTTGAATGTTACCTCCAATCTCGCCCACAAACAACCTTAGTCTTCACCGACCATAACCGGCTCACGTTCATCCAAACCAACAAGACCTCCAACCAGCGAATCCTCCGCTGGGCTCTCCTCACCCAGCCCTATAATCTACAAGTCCGGCACATAAAGGAGGTGAAGAACCTGATTGCGGACTCCTTATCCCGTGCTCCAGTGGAAATGCAGCAGCTACTCTCCAGACGCAACCGGTGATCACTGAAGGTTTCAAGTGTTCCCTGAAGAAGGCAGTGATGGGTAGGGAAGCACCGGGTAATACTGAAGTCCATTTATTGGGATAGGAGAAATACAAGTGGTGACTAGCGTGTGCCATGCACGGCTCACGAAGTCAGACTGAGACTGCCTTGCCATATGGCAGCCTCGGGGCAATGTTGCCACATAACACGTGCAGTGCTGCCACGTAATTATATACATAGATGCTACTCGGCACAGTAGCTTATATACAAGGTTGCTACTCGGCACAGTAGCATATATACATAACCTACATCTCCCTCCCCCCATCACGCTCATAGTTTGTCTTGAGCGGACTTCTTAGTCCTAAGTTGCTCCGAGCGTCGAGGTGCATTGTGAGGCGGATCCTCGTGAGGTGTAGGGGACTCGTCCTCGGTCAGGGGGCCAGCAGCAGGGGGTGGGACTGGCCGGAGGAAGCGGCGGTTCCTCCACCAGACACGGCCGCTCGGCATCCTGACCTTGTAGTCCCGCGACTGGCCGACGCCCATCACTATGCCCACCTTGTCCCAACGTGTCGTCGTCGGGTCCTGGACGCGGACAAGGGCACCAATCTCCAGTGGCTGAAGAGGGCGGGCACTGTCCTCATACCGAGCCTTGACGTCCCGGGCACGTGAAGCGGCGCGGCGGTCGCAGCTGTCGGCTCTGGTCTGCCACTCCTTCGCAAAGGCCTTGGCGTGTGCAGGAACGCAAGAGCAGAGAGGGGGACCATACAGGATCTGGCCAGGCGAGCGCCCTGTGTGGGTAGGAGTATTACGTAACTCCAGGAGTCCTTTGTCAAACGCCTCACAGTCTATGTTGCCTGAAGGGGCCACCTTGAGGATGAGGTGCTTGACTGTCTTGACCGCAGCCTCAGCATGGCCGTTTGACTGTGGGTAGTGGGGTGTTGATACGATGTGGCAGACTCCCCAACGCTCCAGGAATCCTGTGAAGTCCCGGCTGGTGAACTGTGGCCCACCGTCCGTCTGCAGACGTACGGGGACGCCCAGGTCACGAAAGAGGTGCCGGAAGTGGCGAATGGTGGCCGCGGACGTCGTGTCCGAGCCACAGATTACCACCACAGGCCAGCCAGAGAGTCGGTTGGCGACAACTAGGAAATGTTTCCCAGCTGTGCTGAAGAAATCAGCCGACACGGACTCGAAGGGCCTGGTGGGTTCGTCGTCGCACAAGAGGGGCTCCTGCTGTTGACTGGGCTGCATGATCTGGCACGGCTCACAGGCACGGACCGTATTGACGATATCCGCGTCAATGCCGGGCCAGTACACAGCCTGCCTTGCGCGGCGCTTGGTGGCCTCTGCACCACGATAGCTGTCGTGTAAGCGGGCCAGAACGCAACGACGGAGAGCTGCAGGGATAACCACACGAGCACCATACAGGACGAGGTCCCCATCTGCGTAGAGGTCCTCACGTATCTTCCAATACGGGCGTAGGGCGTTGTGGAGGTCAAAACGGTCGCGAGGGAACCCAGTCCTCACACTCTCCAAGAGCTGAGTGTAGGAGGGGTCGTCGCGTGCCGCGGTCCGTAGTTCCTCAAGGGCCAGATCGCTGTCGGGTGGCGTCACTGAGGCCTGGGTGCTGGCAAGGGACTGTACGGCCTGCAAAGTGACGATGTTGCTGACGGAGAAACCAGCCTCGGTGCTGAGCATCTCGTCTTCAGGTGTAGGGCGGCTGACTGGGGAGAGGGAGAGGGCATCCGGAATGCACAACTCCTTACCTGCGGGCCAAGCCGCTGTGAAGACGAAGGCCAAAATCTTCTCCTTCAGACGCTGGAGGAGGGGATTCTCGATGGCGTCCAGCGAATAGTGATTAAGAATGGGGACCAAGGGCCTGTGGTCTGTGATGAGGTCGAAGTGCTGTAGGCCAATCAAGTAAAATTTGCACTTCGATAAGGCCCATACCACTGCCAGCAGCTCCAGCTCGATGGTAGCGTAGCGAGACTCAGCATCGGTGAGGAAGCGAGAGCCACACTGTACGAGCCGGTACTTTCCTCCACCGTGATCCTGGAGAAGGGCGTAACCAACCCTGTACAGGTGCGAGGCGTCTGTCTGGAGGACGGTGGGGAGCGCTGGGTCGAAAGTAGCAAGGATAGGTGGACTTGACAGGGCCTCCTTCACCTTTTGAAAGGCGAGGTCGTGGTCAGGGGTCCACGTGAAAGTCCTCTTGGGGCTCATCAGGGAGCGGAGAGGCCCGGCAGCGGCGGAGACGTCAGGAGAAAATTCTGCCAGCTGGTTCACCAGGCCCATGAAAGACCTGAGATCCGTAAGGTTGGCAGGTTTTGCAAAGTCCGCTATGGCACGAACTTTCTCCGGGTCTGCAGCAATGCCATCCCTTGAGAGTTGGTAGCCACAGAAGGAAACTGCAGGTGCGGCCAAGACGAACTTCTCGGCATTCAGAGTGATGCCGTGCGTCCTACACCTGGTCAGTACCTCGTTGATGCGGCGAAGATGCGTCAGGTAGTCCTCATCGTGGAGGAGGACGTCATCCACTACCTTCACGCAGTTGGTCACGCCTTGAAGTGCCATGTCACCACGGAGACAGAAGGCGTCCCCCGTAGCAGCGAATCCCATAGGGCCACGGCAGTAGCGGAAGCGTCCGTAAGGCCTGATGAAAGTGGTCAGTGGCTGATCCTCCTTATTCAGTGGGATCTGCCAGTAACCACAGAGGGCGTCCATCGTCGAGAAGTGCCGTACCTTCGGATCCACACTCCACATAGCTGCAAAAGGTGTGGGTGAAGGGTGGGCGGGCCGGGACACCTGGCTGTTAAGCTTGTAAAAGTTGGTAGTAATTCGCACACCACCGTTAGTCTTAGCCACAGCGACTAGAGGGTGGCACCAAGGGGACGGTTCGTCACCAACGGGTACGATGACACCCTGGGCCACGATGGAATCCAGTTCCTTCTTGACTGAATCCCTGAAGGCGAGAGGGATCAACCGGGGAGTGTGTATGGCAAACGGCTGTGCATCTTCCCGCAGGTGCATCCTCATAGGTGGACCCGCCATAGCCTTCAGTGGCGCGGTCCGTAGGGCCTCCTTCGTCACCAGCGCATCCGAGTACTACTTCAGGAAGTAGGCCCTTGAGGCTGAAGGAGACGTCTCGCTGTGAAGAGGAAGCAGCCGTGACTTGGGTGGAGGAGGGGCGGGAGTGGACGCAGGTTCTAGGCCTCTCTGTGCAGCAGCGCCAGGCGCGTCGCTCGGTGATTCACGCACCCTGCTGGCGGTGTACCGAGCAGCTGGGATCTGCTCAGGAAAGTCTCTGGGCACCACGCCTAACTCCTTGCAGTGCTCCCACGACAACAAGGGTGTAGCGAGAGTAGGCTGCACTTCGATCCATCCGTGACACGACCTCTCGCCATAAGTGATCTCCGCTTGAAAGGAGCCCACAGCATTTGGCATCTGGGAACAATCAGCATTGTAGTACTGCAGCTGCGGCGGTGGTCCCTATCCCTTAGCTAAAGTGCACCTCCAATGTACCTTGATTACTGGGGAAATGCAAGTAGCCATTAGGAAAGATCCAATGCCTGTGAGCGGCATTCATTTATTATTGGGTAATGACTTGGTAGGAGATTTAGTGGTTCCCAACATAAAGACAGTCGACTCTCCCTTATCCTTCAACTCCACCACTGACCTTGAAGAAACGACTCCTCACCTTTTTCCATCTTGTGCTGTCACCTGGTCACAGAGTGTGCGAAATGGGCCCTCTTCATCTAAAACCACCTCCAATATCTTCCTACCCACAGAAGATCTGTACAATAAGACCATTAGTAAGGATGAGCTCATTAAATCCCAACAATCTGATCCATCATTTATCAAACAGGTGATGAAAGACCTCAGTGTGGACCATTGTACATCTTCGGCTTACCACCCACAATCCCAAGGTTGCTTGGAACGGTTCCATCAAAACTTTCAAATCAATGCTAATAAACTATCTCCCCTCAACTATATAGTCCATACTCCTGATTCCAGAAAAGATTCACAACTTGTTCACATTAATCTCATGAAATTTTACCATTCCAGGCAGTCAGAGGAAGACATCCCAGAGGCTATAAGCCTACTTGTTTTGCATACGGTTTTGTCAGGGCGGAACCGGAGACAGATGACATGGACCTATTGGAGAATTTAGACTTCCCTCTACCTAAAGAAAACCCTGCTAACAGTCACATACTCAACAACTTGGATGAGTATTTTTCTGTTCTGAATCCATCTCAAGCGAAAGATCTCACTAAGTTATTATCAACATTTCCTAAAGTCACGTCAGACATCCCAGGGTTTTGCAATATACTTAAACATGATATTAAGCTAATCTCAGATGATGTACAACCCATTAGGCAATCAGCATATCGACTAAATCCACAAAAAAGTGAGATTATGGAAAAGGAGGTAGATTTTTTGTTATAACATAACTTAGCTGAACCTAGTACCTCCCCCTGGGTTTCACCTTGCCTTCTCATTCCAAAACCCGATAGCACTTTTCGTTTCTGTACCGATTATCGTAAAGTGAACCAGGTCACTGTCTCAGATTCCTACCTTTTACCTTTGATTGAAGATATAATAGACAGCATAGGCTGTGCAAAATTTATATCTACGGTGGACATGTTGAAAGGATATTATCAAGTGGGACTCACGGATAGGGCAAAAATAATCTCAGCATTTATAACTCCATTTGGTCTTTTTCAACATTTAGTTATGGCGTTTGGCTTTTCTATGCTCCAGCCACATTCCAGAGGGCACTCAATTACCTGATTCAGGACCTAGGTGGGACGTTCGCCTACCTGGATGACCTGGTGGTGGTGGTGTCGGACGGCTGGGACGAACATCTGGTGCGTTTGGAGATACTGTTCGCACGACTGCAAGAGACTGGATTCACCATAAACCTGGCTAAATCTGCTTTTGGCCGGGCCTCAGTGACTTACCAGCGACATATCGTTGGGCATGGTATGGTGAGACCCAAGGACGCAAACGTTAAAGCCATCTTGTCCTTCCCCACTCCAAGGACGAGGAAGGAACTCATGCGCTTCCTGGGGATGTGCGGCTACTACCGTCGGTTCTGCAGTAACTTCTCCAGCGTGGCCGGACCCCTCACAGACCTTACCAGTTCTGCGGTCCCTTACATCTGGAACCAGAGGTGCGACCAGTCTTTCCACCGCCCCAAAGCCTTCCTTGCCTCCAAGCCTGTAGTCCACCCCCCTGACTACACCTTGCCCTTCCATCTGCAAATCGACGCTAGCGGTGTCGGAGTGGGGGCTGTGCTCCTACAACCCGACCCAACCACTGATGTCCTTCACCCTGTGGCATACTACTCGGCCAAGTTGAAAAAACATCAGACCACCTGCTCTACCATAGAGAAGGAGGCCCTGGCTCTGGTGTTGGCAATAAAGAAGTTTGAATGTTACCTCCAATCTCGCCCACAAACAACCCTAGTCTTCACCGACCATAACCCGCTCACGTTCATCCAAACCAACAAGACCTCCAACCAGCGAATCCTCCTCTGGGCTCTCCTCACCCAGCCCTATAATCTACAAGTCCGGCACATAAAGGGGGTGAACAACCTGATTGCGGACTCCTTATCCCGAGCTCCAGTGGAAATGCAGCAGCTACTCTCCAGACGCACCTGGTGATCACTGAAGGTTCCAAGTGATCCCTGAAGAAAGCAGTGATGGGTAGGGAAACACCGGGAAACACTTGAAGTCCATTTATTCGGATAGGAGAAATACAAGTGGTGACTAGCGTGTGCCATGCACGGCTCACGAAGTCAGATTGAGACTGCCTTGCCATATGGCAGCCTCGAGGCAATGTTGCCACATAACACGTGCAGTGTTGCCACGTAATTATATACATACATGCTACTCGGCACAGTAGCATAGATACATAACCTACAATCACCTCTTTCGCTCCCGCGCTACGGAGGTCTTTGGAGGGGGTGAGTGTTATGAACCCCGCCATCTATCGTCATGATCTACCGACCCAGCACCACGAGCAACGCCATCTAGGGACAAAACCCAAGTATGACTAGTCTTAGTTACCACTCCGGGGTTTCCCTTCTCCATATCCTGGTTGTTGCGTCACCTCCTCCAAGTCTTCCTCATCAGCTCCAGATCGAGGAAAGTTCAGTTCACTCTGGGAAGTGACCACACTAGGATCACCTATCCTGGTAACCTACAGCACAGTGACTACCTACCATCGTCTTCAATACTCAGCCTTACTTGTCAGCCATCTCAGCACTGCACTTGAGTATTTTGTAATCTTATATTGCCTCCCACCTCCACTTGCTTCTGTTTGTTGTATATTGTATAAATATGTATATACTGTTAAGCCAATGTTGCGTATGTTTAGGTTAAGAATGGTTAAAGGTAATTTATAAGAAGCTGGATATTTTGTTAAGGAATTTATGGTACTTTATTATACACAACAAAAACTCGCATCCTTTGTCTGCCCTTTTATAGTCCGATTGTCTTTGTTTTTTTATTGATGTTTCCTGTTGGGATCCGGGTAGACTTTTAACTATATTCTAAATCCCCAACTCTTAACACCAGTCAGTGAGCGACGCCTCACCCTCTCCCAGCCACACCCCTCGACCTTCAGCCTCGTCCTCAGAGATAATTGCTCTGATGAAGCTTATGAGGGAGGAGAGGCGTCAGGACGAAGCGAAAAGACATGTTGAGGACCACCAAAGGAGATTGGAAGATAACGAACTGTTTGCAGCTTTGATATCTAGCCTCACTGCTAATCAAGCCCTTGGCCCTTCCACTACTTAAGTACCGACTGGCTCAGATACCTCGTCAAAGCCCTCTACCAAAGTGGTTGTCCAACCCCCACCCATCTTGAAGCCTGATGAGACTTTCCAGACTTTTCGTGAGTGGAGGCGACGGTGGACTGATTATTAGGGTGTGTCAATTTAGGGGGTGAACTGGCTCAATTGAAAATCGAGTAATTTGGTAGCAATTTATTGTAGTCTTTAAGCATGCAAAACAATATTATGGCATAAATATTTTTTTATAATAAGTCCTACCTACATCAAATGGATTTTTAAATGTACATATTTGTGAATTTATAACAAAACCAGCGTTTGCACACATGTTACTGTTTCAAGTTTCAAATTATTATATTTTATTATCCGTAGTCTATTTGAAAGTAACCAATGCCTTCATACTCTCTTTGCTTTGGTTTCTTGTCATCAGAAGTCTGCTTGCTATTTGTGCTTTGATGTAACCTTCTCGCCTCTCGTGGCTGTAAACATGGCCCACTGCTTCTGTGACCATTTTCACACATCTCTCCACACTTTGAGTGTGGGAAGGCCACTTCGGCACCTGCATTGGAGCCTCTTTAAGGTTTCTCAATTCTTGGCTAGTTAGACTTGTTGTCAATGGTGGCTCTAAGACTTCCAAACTCAAGTCAACCAATTCTGACAATTTGGTGGCATTGACGTTTATTGGGGGAACTTTTCTTGAATGAAACGAACAGTCTCCCAACTGGTCGTCATCTATTAGCGTTCCTCTAATCTTTAGAATGACTTCTACAGCATCGGTTCGGAGATTGGTACATTGACTGCAAAGCATTGCTTGCAAAACTGCTTCTGATGGAGCATACCAAGCGGACCTTCTTGCCACAGGTAACACGATGTCCCTCACTACCTTCCTCTGTGTTCTTACTAGCTGCAATTGAAACAAAAGGTGATTGGGCCCATCCACCCACATAGGATTAAGTTTCACACTAAACCACTGGGGAAGATAAACTCCAATAATAAATTCAACAATTAACCTCAAATTCTTCAGCACTTTGCCCTTCAATTCGTGTTTGGAAATCTAAATCCTGCAGAAACGAAGAGCTGTAGTTAACCAACGGCTGTGACTGACAGGTCCAATCTCCAAGAGAGCCAATGACTGAGGCACTTCTCCTGATCTTATTGCTTGGGCAATACGATAAGCATAGGATTGATCTGTGCTGAGATCTTTGATGACTCCTTCAGACAACGCCGGAAGGGGAGGGCCAACTTCGACCTTTGGAAAGGTTGTATTTATTTCTAGTTGTGTTGCTTCATCCAGCATGATGCCAAGGGGACCTGACCACTTGTTGTTGCTCTTTGTAGGACCATCAAGTTCCTGGATGAGATGACGAAGAGGTAGCTCGCCTGTATGTAAATAACATACAATCCAAACAAGTCTTCTTCCTAGTTTTTTCTCTAAATGCGTCATTACACCCCCCTGCCATCCGGTGTTCACTGCAGTTGAATCTCCACCAACAGCCTGCAGTGAACTGCCAAGTCCTCTCTCCTGAACCAAACATAAAATATGATCAGCAATGACCTCTGCATGTTTCTTCCCTTCTACTTCAGTTTCGGGAGCAAAGTGAAACAAAAACCGACCACCAGGCTCAGAACAGACAGAGTAGTGTTCTTCTTTGATGAGACCTGGAAACTTTCTGTTCACTCCCTCTACTTCTAGCAAAACTTTTGTGTCATCTATTCTTCCATCAAACAAAAGACAGGAGAGCCCTCCCTCGCTTAAATCTTTTTCATGCTGATCAGATATTTCCTTCATTTTTTTTTCTTGTGCTCTTCTAATTTTATTATGATCTATCACCAAAGATACATCCTCTCGGCTGATGAGGCCTGCATCTATCCAAGCGGCAGTTGCAATTTCTGCAGCCTCACGAAGTCCAGCATGGTGGCGAATACTAGCTAAAGCAATGTTTGAAATATTTCTTGTGTTGTATTTCATTTTCTTTGGTAAAGGTTCAGATGGCTCTTTGGAACTATCATCTGATGTTGCTTCCTATTCATCAGAAGAACTATCAAAGAAGTGATAAACATCTTGACACAGCTCTTCCTCTCTTTGGATGGCTTCTTCACTCTTCATTTTCTTCTTTTGTTCCCTCTCTCGGATTTGTTCTCTCTTCTTGGCATTAGCAATCTGCTTCTTTGTTTCTGAATAATCTATTGAACCCATTTGCATACTTCCTTGGCCTTCTGCCTTTGTCCTCTGTGCCTTTATAAATTCAAGCTCTAAAACAGGGATCTTCTTTTCACGAGGACAACCACAATCAATGTGGGAATTATTTTCTCTCTTACCTGAGTGAGAACAGTTGGATTCAGAACATAATTGTATGGAGCACTTGCAGGTCAAAATGTCAAACAGAGTATCAAGTGTGTGCAGAAATTCATTTTTCCTGGCCAAGTTTCCTTTACCAAGTGATGTTTCAACTGCTTTGTGCCATAATTTCGTTAGTTTTAGCTCAATAGTTCGACACTGATTAATCACAGGTGGTTTGAATAGTGCATTAGCTTTTGTCCATTGATGCAGAAGAGGGACTATCATGTCATTTATGAGTTCTTTATCTGTATAGTTCCTTCTGTCCTTTGCATTTTTTTCTCGAAGGAGTAACCCTAATTTTAGCATGTCTCTCACTGTTGGAAGTTCTGATACAGGAAGCTCCTTCCCTTTACCAACTAGCAGGCTCAAGTGGGTTGACAACTGACTTCTTGTCTTCAATTTTGACATCTTCACACTATCTGACAAATAGAAAAATATTTCAATGTTTCATAATTCAATTGTTGTTTCAAAAAATATCAATTTGTTTATCAAAAATGCTGTAACAGAAATAACATAATAATTTCTTAGAACATAATGTTTTATACAATGATATAAGTAACTGCGACAATCAATAGCCCTACTTACAATAATTAAAATGTAGAATTCGTCTGGTAGAGTAGGTGCAAGTGCAATGAGAGCAAACCACCGTCTATGATATCTAGAAGGAGAGTGAGCCGGGCGCCTTATCCTCACGCTTGGTACAAGTCAAAACAACAATTAAACTGTCCCACACGGAGAGCCTGTTCATTTTCATGTTCTGAGATGCATATTGTACACAAGCTATAGAACCATAAAATACTCCATATTAATCCATATGCTTACATGAGATTAGTTAATATCAAGTGAATAATTCTAATCAAGTCTCATTAATTTGTTGAAATACTGATATTTGAAACTTTAAGGTATAACTGATGTAGGTGAGGGTTATTTCAATTCATTTTTGTTTGCTAATCTCAAGTTTAGACATAAAGAGGCACAATATTTTGACTACCAAATTTGATTTTTAACATGTTGACAAAATTGACACACCCTAATACCCAGGGCGAGGAAACGCTACTGACTTTAGAATGTGCAGATGACTGTGAACTACAGCTTCACTGGTGTGACAAAATATTTATCCCTAATGAATGCAAAACGATGCCAGACATTATACAAGCCATAACGAAACAAGAACTAAAATGGACCTACTCTAACGAAAAATACTCTGAAGCACTAGTGGAAGCTTACCTGATTAACCAAAGGATTAAAATTAGGAGACACAACTTCAAAAAAGAAGAGCAATGGAAATTCCAAAGAATCCGTAACGGGCTGGTTCCGGACAAGAGATCGCCATCCGCCCAACAAACAAGAAACAAAAAATCAAAACACAATGAATAAAGAAAAACTCAGAACACTTACCATCACACAACACAACGTCCGCAACTGGGAAGCAAATAAAAACAACCTTGCAAACACATACCTCAGCATTGATCCGGACATAATTTTAATAAATAGTCACGGCAATTCAAATTCCAAGAAAATAAAAATATTTGGATATACAACCTACCAAAGAAATAAAACAGAAGAATTAAATGATGGCGTGGCCATTGCTGTAAAACACATACTCAAACATCAAATCATCAACGAATTCCAGGATGAATTCCTGGGAATCAAAATAACTACCTCATTAGGAGAAATAGCAATAGCCACAGCATATTTACCGCCAAGACGGAACTACCTGCCAGCTCCAGACTTGATAAAACTATTGAACTACAACTGCCCAACATATATAATAGGAGATCTGAACCCAAGACGTCCAATATTCGGCCACGGAAACAGGAACAGAGTGGGCACTGCACTGCATACCATAATGAACACAGGGAAGCTGATCCACCTAGGACCACACTTCACCACATTCATTGGCAATAACAAAACAACAACCCCAGACAAAGTCTTCACCAATAACAAGGCATTCCTGAATTACCATATAAAACAAGGACCACTAACTACCAGCGACCACATTCCAATGATAATAAAACTATCCACAAGCCCAATCCAAGTACCAACAACCCCACGTTTCCAAACGCAAAAAGCAGACTGGGAAGGCTACAGGAAGCAACTAGAACAAGTTAAGATCCCAGATCTCCAAGGCAAAACACTAGAAGATATTGACAACGAAACAGATACCCTTATACGTAACATCAAAAAGGCAACAGAGAACAACATACCAATTACAACATATCGAACGCTACCACACATCAGGACATCCCATGAATTGCGAATGCTCCAAGTACAATACAATAACATAATGATGTACATACAAAACTATCCACCAACAACAGAACTTATTAGAAACTTAAGGCAAATACAACAAAAGTTAAGAGATGAAAGCCTGATAGCACACCAACAGATATGGAACGAACTAATAAACAACCTGGATACCACAAGAAATGACAAGAACTTCTGGCAGAACGTAAACAAAATTCTAGGAAACGACAAGCCCCAACAAAAGTACATAAAAGGCCAAAACGGGAAAAACCTCTTTGAAGAAAAAGAGATAGAATCCGCATACAGGAAAGAATGGAAAAAAGTATTTCAAATATCAGAAGAAGAAAATGAGGAATTTGATGAGGAACACGAAAATCATATCTGCAGAGAAATGGCTGAAATGATACATAGGATAACCCCATACCATGTGGTGGACAAAACCAGGCTCAACCCGATAGAACCAATTACAGAAGGAGAACTGCTACACTACATCAGGCACACTAAAGAAAAAGCACCAGGATTTACAAAAATCACAAGAAATATGATCCTATACCTACCCAACAACTGCACACAAGGCATCCTTGAAATATTTAACTCAGCTTTGGCAAGTGGATACTTCATTGATGCATTTAAAAACGCAAAACTCATGTTCATACCGAAACCAGCCAAAGACCACACTCAAGTAATTAACTACAGACCGATTTCCCTACTCGAAGTTATAGGAAAACTATTTGAAAAGGCAATAAACAAGAGAATCAGAAAACACAGAAGTGAAAACGGACTACTAAACCCCAGACAACATGGATTCACTGAAAAAAGGGAACACATACTGCACTAGCCATAATCACAGAAACGTTAGCCAACAAGAAAGCAGAAAGAAACCAAGTCAACATTGTATTAAGAGACGTTAAGAAAGCGTTCGATAAAGTATGGCACCTAGGATTAAATTTAAACTGCTTCAATTAAATCTTCCAGAACCAATAGAAAAAATCGCCTGTGACTTCCTAGACGATCGCACGGCACAAATAAAAATTGGCAGCTATATAGGGCCACCCATAAAACTGAAAAGTGGAGTACCCCAAGGCAGTGTCCTTTCACCCACGCTGTACAATATCTACACAGCAGACCTACCAGAACCAGCTCCCTACAGTGAATACATAAGTTTTGCAGACGATATCACACAAATCATCACATACCCTGGCAAATCAACAGCAATAATGGCACAACATAATGCCAACGCAATAGAGAACATCAACCTGTACGAAAAAAAGTGGAAGATACAAACGAACACCAACAAGTTCAAAATAATCCCAATCGCTAAAAGGAAAAAAGACCCCATTATTGTAGACAACAAAGCGATTCCATATGCCATGGAAGGCACTGTACTAGGGTTAAAGATAACAACAAAAGGCTACAAAACATTCATCACCGAAAAACTTGCAAAAACCAGAAACATGGTAATTAAATTAAAACGCTTCAGAAGCCTGTCAGCAAAAAACAAGTTAAAGTTATATAGAGCCTTTGTCCAATCCCGACTAGTATAGCCGCCAATTCCCCTACATGCAATAAAACAAACAAACATAAAGAAACTGCAGACAATTCAAAACTTAGCCCTAAGGGATGTATATAACATCAGATATCCTGACATAGTCACCAACCGTCAACTACACCAACGAGCGCAAATAGAACCCCTAAACGTTTACCTACACGAACACTCAAAAAGAATATGGACAAAGTTAGAAGAAATAGAGCCAGGACCAATCAAAGAATGGATGGAAGAGACAGAAGATGGAAGAAGAGAACACTCGTGGTTCCTTCGCAGTAAAAGAAGAGCCCTAGAACCCACACCAACTCCACTCTATTGAAAGATGCAATGTTACCCCAGTGACAACCTTGGCAGCCCTACCACTTACAACATTAGATCATAAAAAGACGGGATGTTCTTAGCAGAAACACAAGTACCTGCCCTAGACTCCTCACCATTGGCTAGGACATAAGACCCGGAAATGTAAGGCATAAAATTGCAATTTGCTAAACATACAAACACCTGACATAAATATAATACCTAAGACGAAAATTAGCTGGAAAACAAACATGAGAAAACAGAAGCACTTGGGTTGAGCCCCAAGACCTAGCATTCTACTACTATTTTCCAATTTCCTCACTTTTCTTCTTGCACTATCCACCAACCCCAAGTCCCTCCAAATTCCACCATTATTCTTTAAGTCCAGTTCCCGCACCACCATTCTAAGTACCTTCATCAAGATATCTTCATACTTTACTTCACCCATCGATCGATCGATCGGGAGACCATTCTACACTCGGCTACTGGACCAGCAACATCTCTCACAGCTCCTCACCACTCAGCTTCCTGAAAAACCTCCTCGCCCTACAGGACCTCTGAGCAAGTTTCTCCTTACCTAGTCACTCCTAAGCACTGCGCTGTACAACAATATATATATACAGAAAGCGCATTGTGAGTTTCTATCCTACCTCATTCCTGAGTGTGAGATATCTGCATGTACGTACGTTTGTGTGCCCATACAAAGAGAATTGACAACTGGCCACATACAGTACGCTACAAAGTTAGCATCCTCTGATTTGGTGTAAAATTTATACATCCACCTTGGAATTTCACAGCCTCAGACAAGGCTATTAATGAATTAATAGAGGGAGTTTGCAGAGCGTTTCTGGATTTTGTTTTCATTAAATTAAATTTAGAAAATAGTCTCTCTGCATCTGCATTGGATGTTGGAAGAGACAATACCTCCAAATCAAATGTACAAAGGCCCTTAATTGGGAAACACCTACACCGTCCTGAAGTTCCCCTAGTTTTGTATAAACGTCCACTATGTCACTGCTGTCCTTAATCTCTGGTGGTATAGCAATCACATCTAAGTCTTTCCATTGATCATCTAAAACTTGTTTACTGCCACTGTAGATGCAGGGCATCGCCTTCACAAAGTCGCGTAAGGATGGCATCGCCTTCACAAAGTCGTATAAGGATGGCATCGCCTTCACAAAGTCGTATAAGGATGGCATCTCCTTCCTGGATTTATTATCAAATAACCTATTTGATGACAGAAATGAACACATCCATAAAAACTTACTGCCAAACCCAATTCTTTGACGTAATTACACACAAAGGTTTATCATAGCGATACAACATCTGAATTGTACATTCTTGACCATATTAGGGAGTTCTCTATATTGTTCACTTTGCAGTAGGCCATGTATTGTTGCTCCCAAGTATATTTGGCCTATTGGGAGGTGATTTTCTTCATTTCTGGGATCAACTGCATCAAGATTACCCGTTTGAAAAACTTCATGACAAAAATATCCCAAAAGATTCCTGTAAAGCTGACATATTCTATCGTGTAACAAATGTATAGTTGGTGACTCTCTCTGAAACAGTAGATTTAACTTGTTACATTTGGGCAATATGAAATTAAGAAAATTGTAGTACAATAAAAGTGAAGGGTCCCTAAGACTCTCTGCTATTTGTTGTACGGCCACCAATCTTTCCTCTGATTCTTTTAAAGTAAAAAACATTTTTAGGGGCTGCCACTGCTCTAATAATCTTTCAACTGCCTGGTGGAATGATAACCAGCGGGCCTGATTAACATGCAGAACTTTGTGTGGTTTGACAGTACAGTATGACTGAAATTCCTTAAATTCATGTTTTCGTTTAGCACTATGGGATGAATAGGTATATATAAGTCTGATCATGTCTTCACAACGCCGTGGTAGCGTCTTTCCAGCCTCCGAAGCGCATAAGTGAATAGAATGACAAATACATTTCAATATGGTTATACCAGGAATAGTGATAAGTAGTCTGCTGCTTACAGAATTGTGTTCTCCCATAATGTTACTAGCGCCGTCAGCAGGAAAGCCAATCAGGTTCTCATGTGGAATTCGGTGTGTTTCTAATGTTTTCATAATTAAATTATACAAATTATCCCCTGTTGACCCTTTAGATGATTTATCACTATATACATTGATCACCTCTAATAACCCAGATTTAATGCTGTATGTGGTTGAATCCCAAAATTTTACAAGAACAGAGCATGCTTTCATCGTACTAATTAATGTCTGTTGTTTCGTCAACAATAATGGAAAATTTATTTTCTCTAAGTTTATCTACTAAATCCTCGGTGACACACCGTCCTAACGTCCTCACAACCTCTGTGCATTTTGTTCTTTTCATGTTCATGCCTTGAGCAATTGCAGAAGCAGGAAACATCCTCTTCATGAGGTCTACTAAATGACCTGCAGTGGTAAATGGCAAGTTGTGCTCGGCTATAAACCAAGCAAAAAGAATTGTTGCTACGGCCACTCCATTTGCTGCATAGATCCCATGGTGGACCGGGATCCTCTCCTGCTGGACCTCCTGTTGTTCAGAGGACTCAAAAACTGAATGCATCTTTGTCGTTTTGTGACGTTTGATGGCTGTCAACTCTGCACTCACTTCCCTCTTGCATATTTTGCAAAAGGCCCTAGATGGATTGTCTTCAACACTGGACAACCAGGGCTGGAAATCTTCATTGTTCTGCCATGCATCTCTATAGCTCCGCTTCGCAGCCATCACCACCTGCAATAGGAGATTTGATCAACTTTTGTGTAGTCTCCCCTGCAAACCCAAGAATAACTAAATCAGTAAATAATTGCCATGATCGTTCTAGGCTACTTGCATAGTCCTTTATAAGTGCACAGGAAAATAATATATATTTGGCCCTTTGGAAAAATAAAAGCAACAAATGAACAGGGTGTAAAGATTTCATTTATATAATCATTTCTGTTGATACACTGATAAAAGAAAACGGTTAAGGTGTAAGTAACTACTACATAGGTGATGAAAGTTGTGATTAATTACATGCCAATTACATAAATAAATATATCCTTACCGGCTTGTAGATAGAGTTCTGTGAGTACGTCTAGCTGATGATACTTGGCTGATGATGAGAGCTCTTGCCATATCCACGGACGAGAACAAAGTGTGGTTTCCACAGCAATCGAGGGTCTCATGTTGATTTTCCACGTCATTTATTACCCACAATCCATTTATACTATACATTATCTGTTGATATATACTAAAGGAGTTGATAAAAAAAAGTCATATATATTACTGAAGAAAAAATTATTAAGTCCTTTACATTTTATATGCATTTCTTGAACAATGAGGAATATATGCCTCATGGCGTCTCTGTGACATAGAATGTGGACTGCCTCTCCTCATGACGTCACCAACTGTCATATGTTTACCTCGTTAGCAGACGATATTCCTCAAAACGGCAGCCCTGGTGGTGACTGTGTGGCAGGGCCGGCAACGACCTTGTTCCAAAAAGGACAGAGCAGGAGAAGTAGTTTTCAGCTCTGGCCGAAGACTAATGAGTAGGCGAAGCAACTGAGAACCGTGGTCTATGTAAGAGGTGAAACTACTAGTATGGGCAAAATAGTGACGAATCACCCTAGTAGATGGCGTGGACAGGTTGGTTGACGGGGCAGTTACCAGGCGAAATTCCGATTTGTGACGAGACTCACTCCCGTATTATTAAACAACATCTTCCCTTGTAGAGGGTCGTCGTGTTTCAACCCGAGTTTTAAACTAAATGAGTCCTGAGGGACACCACAGTACCGTACTTAACCGGGTGGTGTGGCTGTAAAAATTAACTAATTCCAATAAAATTAATTTATAATATTGGAATTAGTTAATTTTACCTCCACGACACCCCGTTAAGTACTGTACTGCAGTGTCCTTCAGGACTCATTTAGTTTAAAACTCCCTTGAAACACGACGACCCTCTTCAAGGGAAGATGTTGTTTAATAATAAGGGCATAAGGCCAGATGAAGGTCGGGTCGTAACACCCCCTCCCCCCCCACCCCTTAAGTCCTCCACAGACTTTATGAAGGAGGAAAAGACTGGGTGAGTACGGCAGACAACGTATCAGCCACTAAGTTATCCACTCCTTTGATGTGGCTTGAAACCAAATGGAATTACTGGATTTGTAGAGCCCAGTGGAGAATACATTGATTTGCCTGCTGCATCTTGTGTAGAAACGTCAGCGGATTGTGGTCTGTGAAGATGGTGATAGCCTGTGGGTGCTGATGTAGGTAACACTCAAACCGTCTGAGTGCTAAGACGAGAGACACATTCCTTTTCTATGATGGAGTATCCATTTTGATGTTTCTTCAGCTTCGAGGAGAAATAGGAGACAGGATAAAGTACCTTCGTGTCCGAGTTCTCCTGTAATAATACTACTCCAACCCCCGTCTCATTGGCGTCAATATGCAGAGTGAATGGTAGGGTGAGATCAGGAGATTGTAAAACAGGTTGTGAAGACAAGAAAAGCTTCAGTGGCTGGAAACCTTCATCACATTCCTGAGTCCAGATGAAGGGGTTTTTTGAACTGGTGAGATTAGTGAGAGGAGTAGCAATGGAGGAAAAGTTGCTGCAGAAATGGCGATAGAACCCGGCCATTCCCAAGAAGCGCAGAAGCGCTTTACCTGGTGGTCGGTGTGGGAAAGGCCAGGATTCCCTCGACGTTGGCGTCCTTCGGTCGCACTACTCCTTGGCCAACGATTTGCAGATGGTGTAGGTAGACTACCCAACTATCAGCGGTTATCACAGATCATCTAGGTAGGCAGAAGTACAGGGGAGATCTCGTAGGGTATGATTTATAACTCTGAAAGGTAGCATGGGCATTAATCATACCGAACGGCATCACCATAATATTATACAAACCAAAGGGAGTGATAAATGCCGAAATCTCTTTAGCTTTCTATGTAAGACCTATCTGATAGTAACCTTTCTGTAAATCTATTGTAGTAATGAATCTAGCAGCCAATATTATCAATAAGATCCTCAATCAGAGGTAAAGGGCAAGAATCAGGGACGGTTACCTTATTTATTTTAGGGTAGTCCGCACAAACCCGATTACTTTCATCAGGCTTAGGAGTAATAGACAAGGTGAAGAGCAAGGAGAGATACTATATTCAGCCAAATGGTGTTCAAGCAGATAACCAACTTCTTTTTTTCATAATTGCTTCCTATGAACATTAAGGCGATAAGCTGATGGTTTAATTGGCTTGACATCACTTGAAACCAGAGTTATATCATGAGCAAGGAGATTGCAAAACCCAGGTAGGTCTGCAGTAACCTTATGGTAAACTAACAGCAAATGTCTTAGATCCTCCCTCTGAGGTAGGGGAAGATGGGAAAGATAAGAGTCTGAAGAAGCTATAATGACACTGTTTTGAGGGTTGCCTGGAGACAAAGCGACATTGGTGTCTTCCATATCAACTTGAAAACCTTGAGGGCCTGTAGTTAATTCCGTCACGGATTCTTGAACATGGATGTGGTTTGACATAGCTGATTTGACAATGGCAGCCAAGTATCTTTACGGCGATCAGGAGTATGCTCAATGTAAATTTTGTTTGAAAGTTACTGATACCCCACATAAGGATCTGTAAATTTACTTCTCAAAGAATGACCCGGAATGGGAAGAAAAGCCCAAACCTTTTCGCCTGGGGAAAAGGATCGGAGTTTAGTTTTAGGATGCTGGTAGAGTTTCATCTTGGTGTGGACGCTAGTTCCCTAGCTTGGGTCAACTTAGTTTTTAACTCATGAAGATATTGGGCAACTGAAGGGCTTCCAACAGGTAAGGCGGACGAATGCAATTGAACCTTCACTACCTTTAAGGGGCCTCTGATCTGACGGCCGTATAATAACTCAAAAGGGGAGTAGCCTAGAGATTTTTTAGGACACTCACGTATAGCAAAGAGGAGATTGTCGAGGTTTTCATCCCATTCAGTTTCATTTTCAGAGCAATACTTTTTTAACATTGATTTTAACGTTTGGTGGAAACGTTCTAAGGAACCTTGTAATTGGGGATGGTATGCCGAAGACGTTATCTGGGTAATCTCCAGTTCTTTTAACACTTGTTGGAATAGAGGGCAAGTAAAATTTGATCCTTGGTCTGACTATTTCAACCGGAATGCCAACAAAACTAAAAAGGCGCAAAAGGCATTTAACTATACTCTTGGAAGTGATGTTCTTTAAAGGATGTGCTTTCTGAGAGCTTACTTTAACTATGCCTTTTAGCAGGGGACAGGAGAGATATATTGTAGCTAAGTTGTAAGAAGGGCAAGAGGTTAAGTCTGCAACACGTACTTTCTCCCCAGTAAAATTGTTGGAAACCTGAGGGTTGTTGTTGTTGTTGTTGTTAAGATTGTCGGACCGTAGTCCGACACGGGCCTTTGCCTGTAGGCGGCCCGTTTGGTGGTTCCGGCTGGAGCTCCTGGAGCAGCAGACCGGATTAGGATTGGAGGTGGACCCACCTGCAGATTGGAAGGATACTGCAGGTTGCAAGTGTGAGCAGACCCCCCCGATCAGTGGACGCTTACCACCAACCCCCACTCTTGGACGTGGTCAGTTTCGGAGTGGCGCGCCCCCCGAACTGGGGTCCGCACTTGCTGGGAGAGGATACTTTCTAAGCTATCTGGGTGGTGGGTATCGTGTGATGACCCGGAGAAGGTCATGAATGTGGTAAGTTTGGATAGCATCATGCTTTGAGAAGCCTCAGTATCCAGTATCTCGTAGAATGTTAATAACATATTTTACGCCGTCTGGAGACAAGGAGACGTGTCCGGGGAATTCATAGTCTTTGAAAAGGTCTTGAGGTGAGAGGTGATTAATTATTGGCCAGAGCGGTCTCACGCTTACCCTGATTAATTATAGTTGGTAGTAGGAACCTGCACATTATTTTTACACTTTTGGTTTCTACTGCCACCTGTCGGCCCACACCCCTGTCTATGATTGGCTAATTAGGTGATACCCGAGAACGACCAATGTCAATGAGGGTGCTTCACTGCCTGTATGCTTATATAAGTTTTCTAATGTTTTTATTTACGATGTTTCTTTATATCAGTGTTATTTAGTATTGGTTGTTAAAACATTATGCAAGTGTTATTATTGACATTGTCGGACCGTAGTCCGACATGGGCCATTGCCTGTAGGCGGCCCGTTTGGTTGTTCCGGCTGGAGCTCCTGGAGCAGCCAGACCGGATTTGGGATTGGAGGTTGTCCTACCTGCAGATATGAAAGGATACTGCAGGTTGCAAGTGTGAGCGGACCCTCGGTCAGTGAGCGCTTACCACCAACCCCCCACTCTTCGACGTGGTCAGTTTCGGAGTGGCGCGCTCCCCCCGAACTGGGGTCCGCACTTGCTGGAGGAGGATACTTCCTAAGCTATGTGGGTGGTGGGCATCGTGTGATGACCCGGAGAAGGTCATGAATGTGGTTAGTTTGGGCCTTTCGGGTTAGAGTGGCCGCTGTTGTGTGTTCTTCTTGGAAGTTTTGAATTCTGTTTCGGAGACTTTGTGTGACTTCGCAGTCGAGGAGATAGTGTTCAAGTGGGTTGGCTGCTGGCTCCTGACAGTAGGTGCATTCCCTTACGACATTTCCGATCGTCTGCCAGGAGCACTTGTACCCTAGACGTAGTCGATGAAGGCTAACTTGGGTTTGTCTTGGTGTTTTCTTGTCCGCGAAAGGTGGTTTCCCTTTTGTAGCCGCCAGGTACCATTTGGCTGATTGGGAACCAGCGTTGAATGCGTGAAGGAAGCTCTTTTGGATGTAGAGCTTGGTAGTCTTTCTGAGGTGATTCTTGATCTGTTGCACGCTTGCTGGAACTTGAAAGTGCACGCTTCTAGAACGATGGCTGCCTTGGCTGCTTAGTCTGCCACGTCGTTTCCCCCGATCCCTACATGACTGGGAATACAGTGTAAGACGACTGGGCGATTTTGTCTTTGGAAGTCATGTAACTGTGGGAGGATCGAGGTTATGATGTGGACGTTGTCTCTTGGTTGACTGTGTTGGAGCGCCTGCCTGGCCGTATTCGAGTCCGTGTGAATTATGATGGACTTGTTGTGTTGTGTTGCAGCGTGTTGTAGGGCCTTTGAGATTGCTACCAACTCTGTTTGTAGGGTGGAGCAGTCATTTGAAAGTCTCCATAGGAGGGTCTAACCTTGGGTGTAGAAGGCCGCTCCGGATGTATGATGTTTTGGGTCCACTGAGCCATCTGTGAAGTATGATGCTGCATCAGCCGGTGTCTCGGTGGCTATGGCTTCCAGAGTTATTCTTTTGGGGTCCTTCTTCTGGAGGTTGGCTTTGCTATCACCTAGTTCGGTAATTTTGAATGTGGCTGGTGGAGTAGGGTGTGTCATAGGAGGGAAGATCAGCTAAAACTAATGGCCCATCACTTTTTCGGGAGGTTTTAGTGTATATAAACAGAAAATAATTTCAGTTTCAATATTTTGAAACCTTTTGCTCGGTAAATTTTAGCGTGAACCTTATCGAAAATCTAACGTACAGCTGCATTAGTGCATTACAATTAAATAGTGAACATTGCTTTCTGACTTCATTCTTTAACAACCCAACTAACAATATTTTTTTCTGTTTCAGATTCTGATGCATTTATAAGTTCATAATATTTGCGATGGCTGCTTGTGTCAGGACGAGGAACCAAAAATCCAGCCATCTCAGTCACTATCTTGGGTCTGGGAGTGAGCTCCTGAAGTCGGAGTTGCCTACATTGAGAGATGCTTTGAGACACGGTGTTTTAATCAGGCAAATCAGTGAAAAGAATCAAAGAACTTAAACAAACAAAGACATTGCCAGTGATATGACCAAAGCTGTCTTGGCACAGTACACTCTGGCTAACGCTCAGTTCAAGCCTCCAGTCATAACAAGTCAGAAGAAGATTAGTGAGAGACTGCTAGCCAGTTGGGAAAAGGCAAGAGATATCTCTCTTGGGAGAGGAAAACTTGCAGTTAAGGACAGCTTTGCCAAGCAACTGGACCAGTTATTTGACATAATTACTTGCAAGTGCCCAATTGTTCTCTGTCCTGAGTTTGGATGCGATCGTGACTGTAAATCCGAGGCCCACATCTCCTGTATTTGCAAGCGTGAACTGAAGATTCCTGTAATCGAACTGGCATTTGTCAAAGCACAGAGAGAGAAGACTGGCAGTATAGGGGCTCTCATGATTTCTAGCCAAGATATTCCGGAGTCCAAGAGACAGGAGGCTGCCACAGAGAGACAGAAGAGGAGAAGAGTTGCCGAGGAAAAGAGACTTGAGAAGGCCCAGGGTGAGGTAAAAAAGGCCGATGATTGGAGTCAAGCTGATTCAGAGTTTAATGACTTCCCCATGGCTGATCCGAGTGCTGACCAGGAGAATGGTGACTTTGTCCCTAACCCAGAAAATAATGATCCCAAACCATCCAGGCATAAGATTCGAAATAGGAAAGATATCCCGAGCATAGCTCTGGCCAGCATGCGACACCACACTGGTCTCAGAGAAACTGCAGAGATAGCAACAGCTGCCTGGATTGACGGTGGCTTGATAACACCTGATGATGTTCACCTGGTGATAGATCATAACAAAGTAAGGAGAGCTCAGGAGAAACTTGTCAGTAACCTAGAAGAGGAGTTTGATAAGGGGATAAGAGAAAATGGAATCAATTGTTTGTTCTTTGATGGGAGAAGTGATGACACTAAAGTGTTCATGAAAGTTGGAGATTCTGACAAGTTGTTCCCTGCCATGGTGAAGGAGGAACACTACTCCTGCTGCAGTGAACCAGGAGGGAAGTATTTGTGGCATTTCACCCCAGAGAAAGATGACATCAGGAAACCAGCTGAGATAGTGGCAGATAACATTGTGAACTGGCTCAGAGAGAGGAACGTAGACCACACCCTGCAGGCCATTGGAGGGGACAGCACCAACACGAACACAGGGTGGCAAGGGGGGATCATACAGTGGATAGAGCGGAAGATTGGGAGGAAGCTGGTCTGGATTGTTTGTGACCTCCACACCAACGAGTTGCCACTCAGACATCTGATCCAGGAGCTGGATGGCAAGACTCTTTCAAACAACAGATGGTCTGGTCCTCTTGGCAAGATGCTGGACTCTGCCACTGAGTTAGAAATAAATCCGAGCTTTGAAAAAATCACAGTTGGCCCTCCACTCGTTGAGCTTGCACATACTGTCATTGACGACCTGAGTACTGACCAGTACTATGGTTACATGATTTGCAGTGCCATCAAAACTGGGGTCATGCCCGATAGACTTGCTTACCTGCAGATAGGTCCAGTCTCACATTCTAGGTGGCTCACAACGGCTCTCAGGTTCTGCAGAATTTGGGTCGCTCATCATAAACTGAAAGGGAACCAGCTTCACAACCTGAGACTTATTGTCCAATTCATCGTGAGTGTCTACTTGCCAAATTGGTTCAACACCAAGGTCAAGTCATCGTTCTCCGAAGGTCCGAGGCATGCTCTCTTCCAGCTTGAGCTCCTGAGGAGTCAGCCAAGGAAGGTTGTTCAGATTGTGGAGCAGACTGTGAGGAGATCTTCCTGGTATGCTCATCCCGAGGCAGTTCTGCAGACAATGCTCTGCATTAAGGATGAGGAGGAGAGAAGAGTGGCAGTCAAAAAGATCTTGGATATGAGACTTATGAGAGGATCTGGGCATGACGAATCAGTTGGTGACGATTCCTTCAGGGTCAGGAAGACTCCTGAAGTCAATCTAGGTGCCAAGACCCTCACTGATCTCATAGATCTGGATAACATGCAGGCTGGCAGTGAGCCCCCTCTTACCTGCAGCCTCACCAATGTTCAAGTCAGAGCTTTCCTGGACAACCCCATGCATGTCCCTGCCTGGCCCTCGCACACCCAGAGTATAGAGCGTTGTGTACAGCAAGTGAGCGAGGCCAGCAGTCACGTGTGCAGCCAGGAGAGGAGGGAAGGCTACATCCGAGCTCAGGTGGTCAGCAGGGAGGTGATGAGTAGAAACAGAAGCAAGAAAGACATGTTCTCTATGGTGTGCAGCAACACCGGGTCGTAGTAGTAAAACCGGTTTTTGTATTTGATGATTTTGTTTTCTAAAGGAATATTAAATTTAATAAATGTGTCAAGATCATTCGTTTCACTATTCTGGATCATTTTCATCCTAATAAATTAACCCGATACATTTACTTAACTTTAAATAAGCTATTTAGTGGTGTTGGTAAAAGGGTGGGAATACTGAATTTTCATAAGATTTCAAGTTAAAATTTACCTAGCAAAAAATGAAAACTTTTCAAATCTGAAGATATCACATGATTCTGCACATAGAACTACATCGTTAATACCATGGGCCGATTTTTCAAAAAAAAAAAAAAAAAAAAATTCGCCTCCGTATGACACACCCTACTGGTGGAGGGCTCCATGGTGGAGGAACTACGTAATCATTGTCTCGTATATCATGGGTGTTCTTGACGAGTGTTTCTGCTTGCAGGTGTCGGATGACCTCCCTTGCCTCGTGCGACCAGGTGGCCTCTAGCACTCTGTGGTCGAGGTGGAGGGAGGCACTCATTCGCGTTTTGGCACCTGTGGACTTATCTGATCTACAGATTTTGGCGAGCTGTCACCTGCTTGACTCGTACTACCAGGGGTGATTTTTCAGTATCCATTTGCAAATTGCAAGTTCTGGTCCACATGGGTGCTCCAAGCATGGTCCTGAGAGCATTATTTTGGATAACTTCTAGCTTCGCTATCTGGTCTTCTCTCAGTCCAATGACTGCTAGAGCACTGTAATCTACCAGCGATCTGATGGCGGCCGTGTAGTAGGCTTTGTGCACGTGTATGTTCGCTCCTGCGGTTGTGCTGGTGAGCGATCTCAATATATTGTGTCTGCTCTTCGTCCTGTGCTTGAGATACTCGAGTTACGGCTTGAAAGTTAGTTTCTGGTCGAACCAGATTCCAAGACACTGGTGGGTGTTGGTCCAGACTACCGGCGTGTTTTGCATGAACAGCATCTTGTCTGGTGTGTCTGTGTAAATGGCCATCGCTTTCGACTTGGCTGGATTTATCTTGAGTCCAAGTCTGTTGCACTCCTCTTCTATAAGTTGGAGTGCGTGTTGCATGTTGGCTAGTCTGCTTGCTCCTCTTACTATGAGCTGTAAGTCGTCTGCATAGCAGAGGAGCTTGTCTGTTTGTCTAAAAGGAAGTCTGACTAGATTTTCCATCAGGACATTGAACAGCGTTTTACTGAGGATGCTGGAGATGTTCGGGGTATTTTGTTCTAACTACAGGGGCGAACATAAACACCTGTAGAGTTCTGTAGGTTCTTATTGACGGATATATACAAGGTGCGCTTACAAGAGCGGGTAGTCCTTAAACTCCTATAGGGGTCAACTGACCTCACTCTGACCTCTCAGGCGACATGTGGCAAGTGGTATACTAGCAGCTTTCAGATGTCGCCAGGCACATTTATCTAAGCGTGTGGTGACATGAAACAGGGGCATTGCCACACGCTACTGACTAGAGAAATAATGTGTATATATAGAGTACAATGTACATACATGGTATACATACAACATACATAATATACATACTAGGGTGTGTCAATTTTGTCAACATGTTAAAAATCAAATTTGGTAGTCAAAATATTGTGCCTCTTTATGTCTAAACTTGAGATTAGCAAACAAAAATGAATTGAAATAACCCTCACCTACATCAATTATACCTTAAAGTTTCAAATATCAGTATTTCAACAAATTAATGAGACTTGATTAGAATTATTCACTTGATATTAACTAATCTCATGTAAGCATATGGATTATGGAGTATTTTATGGTTCTATAGCTTGTGTACAATATGCATGTCAGAACATGAACATGAACAGGCTCTCCGTGTGGGACAGTTTAATTCTTGTTTTGACTTGTACCAAGCGTGAGGATAAGGCGCCCGGCTCACTCTCCTTCTAGATATCATAGACGGTGGTTTGCTCTCATTGCACTTGCACCTACTCTACCAGACGAATTCTACATTTTAATTATTGTAAGTAGGGCATATTGATTGTCGCAGTTACTTATATCATTGTATAAAACATTATGTTCTAAGAAATTATTATGTTCTTTCTGTTACAGCATTTTTGATAAACAAATTGATATTTTTTGAAACAACAATTGAATTATGAAACATTGAAATATTTTTCTATTTGTCAGATAGTGTGAAGATGTCAAAATTGAAGACAAGAAGTCAGTTGTCAACCCACTTGAGCCTGCTAGTTGGTAAAGGGAAGGAGCTTCCTGTATCAGAACTTCCAACAGTGAGAGACATGCTAAGATTAGGGTTACTCCTTCGAGAAAAAAATGCAAAGGACAGAAGGAACTATACAGATAAAGAACTCATAAATGACATGATAGTCCCTCTTCTGCATCAATGGACAAAAGCTAATGCACTATTCAAACCACCTGTGATTAATCAGTGTCGAACTATTGAGCTAAAGCTAACGAAATTATGGCACAAAGCAGTTGAAACATCACTTGGTAAAGGAAACTTGGCCAGGAAAAATGAATTTCTGCACACAATTGATACTCTGTTTGACATTTTGACCTGCAAGTGCTCCATACAATTATGTTCTGAATCCAACTGTTCTCACTCAGGTAAGAGAGAAAATAATTCCCACATTGATTGTGGTTGTCCTCGTGAAAAGAAGATCCCTGTTTTAGAGCTTGAATTTATAAAGGAACAGAGGACAAAGGCAGAAGGCCAATGAAGTATGCAAATGGGTTCAATAGATTATTCAGAAACAAAGAAGCAGATTGCTAATGCCAAGAAGAGAGAACAAATCCGAGAGAGGGAACAAAAGAAGAAAATGAAGAGTGAAGAAGCCATCCAAAGAGAGGAAGAGCTGTGTCAAGATGTTTATCACTTCTTTGATAGTTCTTCTGATGAACAGGAAGCAACATCAGATGATAGTTCCAAAGAGCCATCTGAACCTTTACCAAAGAAAATGAAATACAACACAAGAAATATTTCAAACATTGCTTTAGCTAGTATTCGCCACCATGCTGGACTTCGTGAGGCTGCAGAAATTGCAACTGCCGCTTGAATAGATGCAGGCCTCATCAACCGAGAGGATGTATCTTTGGTGATAGATCATAATAAAATTAGAAGAGCACAGGAAAAAATAATGAAGGAAATATCTGATCAGCATGAAAAAGATTTAAGCGAGGGAGGGCTCTCCTGTCTTTTGTTTGATGGAAGAATAGATGACACAAAAGTTTTGCTAGAAGTAGAGGGAGTGAACAGAAAGTTTCCAGGTCTCATCAAAGAAGAACACTACTCTGTCTGTTCTGAGCCTGGTGGTCGGTTTTTGTTTCACTTTGCTCCCGAAACTGAAGTAGAAGGGAAGAAACATGCAGAGGTCATTGCTGATCATATTTTATGTTGGGTTCAGGAGAGAGGACTTGGCTGTTCACTGCAGGCTGTTGGTGGAGATTCAACTGCAGTGAACACCGGATGGCAGGGGGGTGTAATGACGCATTTAGAGAAAAAACTAGGAAGAAGACTTCTTTGGATTGTATGTGATTTACATACAGGCGAGCTACCTCTTCGTCATCTCATCCAGAACTTGATGGTCCTACAAAGAGCAACAACAAGTGGTCAGGTCCCCTTGGCATCATGCTGGATGAAGCAACACAACTAGAAATAAATACAACCTTTCCAAAGGTCGAAGTTGGCCCTCCCCTTCCGGCGTTGTCTGAAGGAGTCATCAAAGATCTCAGCACAGATCAATCCTATGCTTATCGTATTGCCCAAGCAATAAGATCAGGAGAAGTGCCTCAGTCATTGGCTCTCTTGGAGATTGGACCTGTCAGTCACAGCCGTTGGTTAACTACAGCTCTTCGTTTCTGCAGGATTTGGATTTCCAAACACGAATTGAAGGGCAAAGTGCTGAAGAATTTGAGGTTAATTGTTGAATTTATTATTGGAGTTTATCTTCCCCAAGGGTTTAGTGTGAAACTTAATCCTATGTGGGTGGATGGGCCCAATCACCTTTTGTTTCAATTGCAGCTAGTAAGAACACAGAGGAAGGTAGTGAGGGACATCGTGTTACCTGTGGCAAGAAGGTCCGCTTGGTATGCTCGATCAGAAGCAGTTTTGCAAGCAATGCTTTGCAGTCAATGTACCAATCTCCGAACCGAGGCTGTAGAAGTCATTCTAAAGATTAGAGGAACGCTAATAGATGACGACCAGTTGGGAGACTGTTCGTTTCATTCAAGAAAAGTTCCCCCAATAAACGTCAATGCCACCAAATTGTCAGAATTGGTTGACTTGAGTTTGGAAGTCTTAGAGCCACCATTGACAACAAGTCTAACTAGCCAAGAATTGAGAAACCTTAAAGAGACTCCAATGCAGGTGCCGAAGTGGCCTTCCCACACTCAAAGTGTGGAGAGATGTGTGAAAATGGTCACAGAAGCAGCGGGCCATGTATACAGCCACGAGAGGCGAGAAGGTTACATCAAAGCACAAATTGCAAGCAGACTACTGATGACAAGAAACCAAAGCAAAGAGAGTATGAAGGCATTGGTTACTTTCAAATAGACTACGGATAATAAAATATAATAATTTGAAACTTGAAACAGTAACATGTGTGCAAACGCTGGTTATGTTATAAATTCACAAATATGTACATTTAAAAATCCATTTGATGTAGGTAGGACTTATTATAAAAACATATTTATGCCAGAATATTGTTTTGCATGCTTAAAGACTACAATAAATTGCTACCAAATTACTCGATTTTCAATTTAGCCAGTTCACCCCCTAAATTGAAACACCCTAATGCACAGGCCAACCGGCCTATTGCAGACTCCTTATTTTCTTACGTTCTTATGTTCTTATGGAGACACCGGGTGGAGTGGTGTTCACATGGTGCAGTAACTAGTCCGTAGGTGTTGATATGAAGGACCTCACGAGGTGTGTGTGTGTGTGTGTGTATGTACTACTACTACTACTACTACTACTAATAATAATAATAATAATAATAATAATAATAATAATAATTAACGGATTATTAACATAACACGGCAGCCCGAAGGCTGAAAATATACAATGAACAGAGGTGATAAGTTACATATGGTGAAAGCGGGGACTGGGTCACTTGATTGACAAAAGCTTTTCAATACAAAAAAATATAAGAATCATAGTCAACATATAGATTAACTATAGATCTGGTACTGTGGGAGCTGGTCTTGTAGATATTCTTGTGACCTGATGTTGGTGCTCACTGTCTGGATGGCCGTCGTACCTGGGTGCTAATCCGTTACCTCACTAAACCTGCAGATGTTAAGGACAACCTCCACGTGGTCCGGGTAGGTCCTTCAGATGGTTCTTGTTCCTCATGTGAAGTAGTTAGGAATTCATAGTTCCTCACCTGGGTGGAGTAGGGAGTCCTCATTTCCCCCCCTCATGTAGTTTGTAGTCTTTCTTGGCTTCTCATACCGTGTTGGTGGTGGTCAACATTGACCGCTAAGCACGATTGTCGCTCTAACAGTTGTTTCTTTGTTTCGACTTGAAATTGTCACTTTTTTATATCAGTTGTGGGTTGATTGTCAATCATTGCACTGTATTGTTGGTGGAAGGATGTTGATAAATCCAGATGGGGAGGAGGAGATGAGGAAGGGCCCGACAAACCGGGCTGGCCGCTGTCTCTAAGGTCAAGAGACCACGGCCGTGTGAGCGAGCAGAACCGACCTTATCACCCCATGAAGGCTGAAGACGATATGTGTGTGTGTGTGTGTGTGTGTGTGTGTGTGTGTGTGTGAGTTCGCACACAGGGTGGTGAAATGCGTCTAGTGTGGCAGCATTTTGTTAGTGTTAAGAAGAAAGCACTGCTTGCTCCCTCTCGCTTTCAGCTACCGCCGCTGACTAGCTCTTGTAGCGAACAAGTAAGCAACTTGCATAAGTCATCCCCTGCCAGTACACAGCCTCTTCACCATCAAGACTCCTGTTGTGCCTCTTCGTCGCAACACACGGTAACTGGGTGCCTCGTGGGCCCAGGCTAAACAGCAGGGGATCTCGAGGGAGCAGTGGGCCCAAGAGGGACGGCACATAGGCCCACTGCCACGTGGACACGTCCTGTTTCCTACCAACCATTACCCCGGTGCCTTGCGGATTAACTTTGGTAGGTACAAAGCTATGGGAGTAAACCCCCAAACGAAAAATCTGCTGTGGAGCCCCGTATCCGGCAGACATGATTACAGAGCTTCAACAAGACCCCAGCGGCGGTATAGGCGGAAGAGGTGACCACCACAGGAACCAAACGACTGTAGGTTATGTATCTAAGCTACTGTGCCGAGTAGCAACCCTGTACATAAGCTACTGTGCTGAGTAGCAACCCTGTACATAAGCTACCGTGCCGAGTAGCCTTTATATATATAATCACGTGGCAACACTGCACGTGTTATGTGGCATCATTGCCCCGAGGCTGCCATATGGCAAGGCAGCCTCAGTCTGACTGTGTGAGCCGTGCCTGGCACACGCTAGTCACCACTTGTATTTCTCTGATCCATAAAAAACGGACTTCAGTGTTACCCGGTGTTTCCCTACCCATCACTGCATTCTTCAGGGAACACTTGTAACCATCATGGCGCAGTGATTAGGATCTGTGGACTTACAAGTGTGTAAACAATGCCGAGACAGTTGCGTCTGCCGGTGATGCGCGTCGACTCATAGTGTGTTGTGTTGTGTTGCGCTGTGTTTCGCCGCGATGTGCAGTGTTGGGCCGTCACAGTGCTTTTTGGAGACGGTAGCAGTGTTAGTGTCAGTGTATTAGTGTGTGACTAGAGCTGAGAGTTGAGCATTGGCCTGTTTTTTGTGGTACCCACGGAGCACGCAGGCGTACACCCTTCTCGTGTGACATCCGGGAAGACACTGACGGTCTCACCACGCCCCCCCCCGGCCGCGTCTCTAGCCACCGGCATTAAGGCCACCACGAAGTGCATCTGCTGTCTCAGACACACACACACACACACGCACGCACGCACTCACTCACGGACGGAACAGTGGACTCTGCGTATTTCTGCGCTGTTTATGTCATATATATGTGGTTCGAGCTGTTGAGGCGCCACTATATATACTAAACAGTGCAGTCCACACACACAAAGATGGGCGGTAAGAAGGGACAACGTCAAGATGGGAGACACGACTTCCCACCACCTTCTCCTCCACTGGGCGCAGACTCTCATCCTCCACCTCCAGTGACGGACATTGCCACAATTCTGAGGTGGATGGACGACCGGGACGAGCGACGTAGAGAGATGGAATTTCAGAGGGAGGAGATACGAAGAGAGGAGGAAAAGTCGCGTTTTGATGCACTATTGGCGACCCTGGCGCTAACCCACCCTCCCTCACTCCCTCCTCCACCACACCAGCGTCCTCCAGGTACTCTTGCCTCCAAACAAACAGCTCCCAAGGCATCTGTTCAACCCCTACCCGCCCTCTCACCAGACGTCACGTTTCAGCTTTTTCGTGAGTGGAGGCGGCATTGGACAGATTACTCCACGATGGTGGACCTTGACAGCATGCCTCCAAACAAACAGCTCATCCAACTGCGGATGTGTTTGTCGCTGGAGACCCAGAGAGTTTTGGAGCACACGTTGCAAGTGCCTCCCGATTCTACATCTTCAGTGACGGATGTGCTCGACCTTTTACAGGAGCACGTTAAAGGTCGGAATAACGAGGCTTTGCATCGCCGCGCCTTCACCAGCTGCAAGCAGGCGGAGAACGAATCCTTTGACGACTTTTTTGTACGCTTGAAGAGTTTGTCAGAGGAGATCGACGTCTGCAAGGCGCACAGCCAGGAATGTGAGGAAGTCTGGATCAAGCACAGGATCTTGACAGGTGTCAGGCAAGAAGAGTTGGTGCAGCGACTCATCCCCGTGGACGCTTCCTCCACACCCCAGGTGGTAGTAACTGAATGTCGGTCATACGAGGCCACCAAGTCCGCCACCTCTGCCTTACGGGCCCCTCCTGCTGTGAGAGCTATCTCACAATACAGGAAGGGTAAGACGGCGGCCAACAACGCGAAGGCTGCCACAAGTTCTTCCACGCCTCCGCCTAGTGCTTCCTGTGGCAGCTTTGGAAAGCAGCATGGCCCCAAGACATGCCCGGCCGCCGGCACACTGTGTCGTGGATGTGACCGTAAGGGCCACTGGTCTAACACAGACAGGTGCCCTGCACGAGGCCGCAAGTGTCAGGCCTGCGGTCGTTATGGACACTACGACAAGTGCTGCCGCCAACCCAAGCCCAAAAGCCCAAGACGACGAGGAAAGCAGCGCACTTCCCTCGGGGTGGTTCGCACGCAGCCCCCTCCAGATGGCCCACACAGCCCCAAGCAGCAACGGAGTCACATCAGGAAGGTGGAATCGACCACACGCCCCAGGGCTACCTCTTCCCCCACCATCCGCGTCGCCGTCACACACGGTGATGTGTCGGGTCACATCGAGGTGATACTGGACACCGGCGCCGATACTACGGTGATTGGGTTGAAGCACCTCCAGAAACTGGGCCTCACCAAACGTGGCCTGGGACCACCGCCGCAGCTGCAGTACTACAATGCGGACGGTTCCCAGATGCCAGACGCTGTGGGCTCCTTTCAAGCAGAGATCTCGTATTGCGACAGGTCGTGTCACGGATGGATCGACGTGCAGCCTACTCTCGCTACACCCTTGTTGTCGTGGGAGCACTGCAAGGAGTTAGGCGTGGTGCTCAGAGACTTTCCCGAGCAGATGACAGCTGTTCGGTACACCGCCAGCAGGGTGCGTGAGTCAACGAGCGACGCGCCTGGCACTGCCGCACAGAGCTGCCCAGAACCCGCGTCCACTCCCACCCGCACAGGACGCTCCCCTGCCCAGATCCTGTATGGTCACCCTCTCCGCTCTTGCGTTCCTGCGCACGCCAAGGCCTTTGCGAAGGACTGGCAGACCAGAGCCGAGAGCTGCTACCGCCGCGCCGCTACACGTGCCCAGGACGCCAAGGCTCGGTATGACGACCGTGCCCGCCCTCTTCAGCCGCTGGAGATTGGTGCCCTTGTCCCCGTCCAGGACCCGACGACGACACGTCGGCACAAGGTTGGCACAGTGGTGGGCGTCGGCCGGTCGTGGGACTACAAGGTCAGGATGCCGAGCGGCCGTGTCTGGTGGAGGAACCGGCGCTTCCTCTGGCCAGTCCCACCCCCTGCTGCTGGCCCCCTGACCGAGGACGAGTTCCCTACATCTCACGAGGATCTGCCCCACAGTGAACCTCGACGCTCGGAGCGACTTAGGACTAAGAAGTCCGCTCAAGACAAAGACTATGAGCGTGAGAGGGGAGGGAGATGTAGGTTATGTATCTAAGCTACTGTGCCGAGCAGCAACCCTGTACATAAGCTACTGTGCTGAGTAGCAACCCTGTACATAAGCTACTGTGCCGAGTAGCATTTATATATATAATCACGTGGCAACACTGCACGTGTTTTGTGGCAACATTGCCCCGAAGCTGCCATATGGCAAGGCAGCCTCAGTCTGACTGTGTGAGCCGTGCATGGCACACGCTAGTCACCACTTGTATTTCTCTCATCCATAATAAACGGACTTCAGTGTTACCCGGTGTTTCCCTACCCATCACTGCATTCTTCAGGGAACACTTGTAACCATCAACAACTACACCTGCAGGCGTAAGCAATGGATGATGACAGGCTACTAAGGCGAAACCCAACAAACTGGGCTCTCAGCCGTCCAATGCAACTCTCCCTTTCCCTAGTCGTTACAACACTTGCACAACTGGATCAGGAAAAGGGAGAGCCAAGATGTGTGGTTGCAGCCTGCAATCTTACCTCACCACGTAAATACACTCACCCACAGCCATCATCCAGCTCATCATACTTCTTATTAATTATGAGCAGAACCCCTATACCCCCAAAAGTCCTATGGCGATGGATGAGTGGTGATGGGGACAGGCAGAGATGACTGCTGTTGTTTATGCACTGGGATCTAAGCAGCAGTGCAATCCGGTCCTCTATGTGCGACTGAGCAGCCCTTTCGAGGAGCCATTCTGCTCACCCCACATGGGGAGGGGGCTAAAACAGATGCCCTAAACATAGCTTGCCTTACTGGGCATGTTTACCCATTCAGGTCATCCTTATGCAGTCGAAAATTATAGATCCAACAAAACTAAACTATACAACCTCTTATGATCGCTGCATGGAATGCCAGGACCGTTCTGAATTCTGGAGCAAATGAGCACACTTGTGGCAAAGACCAGGCTAGATATAACATCGACATAGCAGCCGTTAGTTAGTCCCGGTTCCCAGACGAGGATCAACTAACAGAACGGGAGTTTGGTTATACCTTCTTCTGGAAGGGGAAGCCTGCTGCGAAGAGTAACGGTATTTATGGAGTTGGTTTTGCCATCTGCCAAAGCATCCTACACAGGCTAACTGAAATGCCTGTTGGGATCAACAAGCACGCCACTGAATCACTCATGTCATACCTTTTTCATTAGTGCATACGCTCCAACACTGGATGCAGAGGATGACATCAAGGAGGACTCTTACGCCGACCTCGATAGAGTACTAACCTCTATCCCAGAAGAGATAAGGTTGTGGTCCTTGGTGACTCCAGTGCCAGCGTTGGCAGAGATGCTAACACTTGGTACCGAACCATAGGGAGAAATGGATTAGGCAAGTGTAATTCCAACGGCCTACTCCTCCTTAGCAAGTGTGCTTCACACAACCTTACTATCACCAATACCTTGTTTAGGCAAGCCGACAAATTCAAGGGTTTGTGGCAACACCCACCATCCAAACACTGCCATCTCATTGACGACATCATTGTCAGAAAAAGATATCGCCGTGATGTCCTCTTCACCCATGTCATGCGGGGCTCAGACCATTGTGACACTGATCATCGGCATGTCAGAGCAAGATGGCGAAGGCAGGAAGCCTCCAGAAGAGGTTTTAATACAAAGTGGATGAAGAATCCAGAGGTAACACATTCTTTCAGAGAGTAGCTGGAACAAAGGCTGATTGCGACGTTATGGGCCCGTCCCACAATTGGTTTACCTCACATCTGTCCAACAGGATGTAGTATGTCTGCTATAATAATCACCAATCTAACTCCTCGCCAATTTTGTATGGCGTCCCCCCAAGGTTCCATTCTTTGTCCAGTACTGTTTTTGTTGTACAGTCGTGAACAGAAGTCCTGTCGCCCCTTCTACTGCTCCTCGAACCCTGAGATTCAGACTCATGAATCCAAAGCATTTATGGGCAGAATAATGCACCAGTGTCTACTGCTTCGGGTTCATGAGTCTGAATAATCTCTTGGTTCGCAGAACAGTACACGGGGCGACACGACTTCTGTTCACGACTGTACATAAACGACATAGTCCACGCCAGCACACTCATAAAATACAACTTATTTGCTGATGATAGTAATCTATATGCCAGCAACTCACACCTCCATTCCTTGATGAGAACTATGAACACTGGGTAATACGTAATAAACTGACCTTAAACCTTGAGAAAACCCACTACACGACCTTTCACAAAAGGAAAAAGTAACCCCCAAACTTGGACCCCCTGTACCTTGGTAATACAATCCTCAAACGCCAACAAAATACTAAATTCCTCGGAGTTATTGTTGATGAGAAACTTAACTGGAGAAACCACATACAAGCCATTCACAGTAAAGTCAATAAACAGTGCGTTATCATGTATCATACTTGACAGTCACTCACTCTCACAGCAATGAAAAAATATCTATCATGATCTTGTTTACCATCACCTGATACACTATCACACACTATGGGGGGCATCCGGCTTTTCAAAAATACAATATCTGGTTACTGCACAAAAGAAAGTTGCAGGGACAGTGACCTACTTGAAAAAAAATGGATCACACAAACGAAAAATTTGCTAAATTGAAAATGTTAATATTCGAAGATATTAATACCTACTGCTGTGCAATCTTTGTTTACAAATCTATCAATCACTTGCTTGACAATAATTATTTCCAGTTCCGGAATAATCAGAGATCCAACTTAAGGCACCCAGAACTACTAGAACCACCCCTCATGCGCTCCTCGCAGTCCCATACCTCCATAAAATATCTCGGTGCGGAACAACTTACCGCCCCCCATCAGAGCAAAGACAAAGTTCCCTTCCTTTAAATCATCTCTTCAAAAATATCTATTGTCTAAGTATTAATATTTCTCGTAACACCTACTATATTTACAGTATCTGCTTTTATTGTACCATAAAAACCGTTTTATCGGAAATTATCAGGTAAATAGATAAGAAATTACCATTGCAAAAAACATAATTGCCAACTAGACATATCCTGAGAGCTCTGTCCTCTTGTTCAACCTTAATACTGTACAACCCATGTTGTACTACTCCCCCATTATACATATGTTTTTCAATTCCACTGTAATTTATGTATATACTTATAAAATAAATAATAAAAATAAATTAAAAAATAATAATAAATATATAAAATAAATAAATATTAAAATGATAACCGTGGTAACATTATGAGATGTTCTTATTACCACCATGCTATTCTACTATTCCAGATGTTACTAAATGTTACGTAATACTTCCTTGAGATAAATGTATAGTAGGCTATATATCAGGTGCCTAAAAGAGAGCTCATATTCTCAACTGGCTTAGCCATGTTAATATTGTTATTATTATCCACCCTGTATCTGTGTTTTTCTGGCTAAATAAAGTGTTTCAATTCAATTCAATTCAATAAAGAACCCGACAAAATAACCCAAGTCCCAGTGCTGAATGGGATATTCACGATACTGTCATGACAAAACCCTGCATAGAGACCCTCAGCCAGGTGGAAAGAACACACCAGGACTGGTTTGATGAAAATGAACCGGAATTCAATGTGCTCATCGATAATAAATTTGCTGCTTTAACTGACTGGCAGAATAACCCTTAGACTCGGACCAAAGCTGATGCACTTCCTCAAGAAGAAAGCGGCAGCCTAGTAGGGACTTCGTAATCTAAAGAACAACTGGTTTAAAAATAAGCCAAGCGAAACACAAAAAAATGCAGATCGGCATAGGATGTGCAAATTTTTCAATTCCACTAAAACATTTCATGGGCCAATCATTCGTGACACAGCCTTCTTCCGCTCAGCCGACAGTAACCCCCTAATAAAAACGATGAGGGCATCCTCAGCTCTGGAAAGAGCATTGTATGATATATATGGACACAAAGTAGTACCTTCAGCTGTATATTATTATATTACTCCTATTAATTATGTATAGTAAAGTATTGCAGAACATGTATTAATTCTATGTAATATTCCATTTATTGTGCACCATGTTATGTATATAAATTATCACATTTATACTTTATGTATTTAGCTTGTCAATGCTGGCATCTGTACAGGCCAGCGCGTAGGAATACATAGATAGATATAGAGAGAGAAGACAGAGTCCTCGTGGCGTGACCACGGGCTTCTGCGTCCTATTGTATATATATCTCCCGTACGAGAATAGAACCTACTTTTAAGACAACAAGTGTTTGTGTATACCCTCAGTAGTATAGAACATTCTTTGGGTATCTTCCGGCAATACGCTAGAAGCATTACCACTCACTTCTCAACCGAAACACTGATGTGGAGGTCCTGACTAACCAGCAGGTCTCTTAGCAGCCAGAACTCACCTACCTCAACTATCCTCCATCCCTGGATGAGGTACCTACTGCCATCAAACTAATGAAAAATAACGAAGCCTCTGGGCCTGAGGGAATCTCAGCCAAGGTGTATAAAGCAGGAAGACCTCTGCTTACCAGCCGTCTCCACTCTCTCCTGGAGAATATGTGGGAAAAGGAGGAAATCTCCCAAGCTCGTAAAGATGCTTCCATTGTCAATATTTATAAGAACAAGGGAGACCGATCAGACTGTGGCAATTAAAGTAGGATCTCGCTGCTGTAAGTAGCTGGCAAGATTATCGCCCAAGTCCTCTTAAAAAGTATTCTTCCTAATCCGGAAAACTTCCTCCCAGAATCTCAATATGGTTTTACACCATCACGTAGCACCACTGACACGATCTTTGCTGCCCGTGAGATACAGGAAAAGTGCAGAGAATAGCGACGTGACCTGTACATGGCTTTCATCCATCTAACCAAGGCTTTTGACTCGGTCATAAGGGAAGCCCTCTGTTGGGACCCTCAGCTGTTTTGGCTGCCCATCAAATCCCATCGCTATTTATATATATATATAAATATATACAGTATATATATATATATATATATATATATATATATATATATATATATATATATATATATATATATATATATATATATATATATAATTAGTCTAATCTTAACACTTACAATGAGCACTTAATTTGCCATATTTTATGTTGTCACAATGATAAACGATGCAATGGACACAGTCTACCTGTGTACACAATAAGTACAAGTTAAACTTATGTGTTGAAAGTGTCAGGAGAAACAGGTTAGGTGTTGGCTTGATGATGGGGAAAGCTACAGTGGCGGACTAGTTGTGCCCTGTCTGGCATTGTAATGGACCCTGTCTCATCAACAGAAGTATTATATAAATGGGTTATTTACATCTGATTTATATTCAGATTCATCCCCTGTAATTTTCCACTGTCTGTGAGGACATGAACTGAACAGGTGAACTGTAGCTTTCCCAAGAGGGAGAAGCCCATATGTCAGCATCTATGTCAGGGCTCACCAAGGCGACGCCTTCAGGCAGTCACTCACACCAACCAATATCGAACGGACGTTGATTCACGTTTATATACATAAACGCCGTCCTTTCTCATCACACTCATAAATAGTGAAACTTATGGTTGATCTACACTCAGGAATTATATAAACATAATACTTTTCTAATAAAACAAGAACCTTCAATTGGGTTTCGTTACTAAAGCCCAATATAATATATGTGAACCAACCTGGTTAATTGGGAATTAACCAACCGGCTCATATAGGTGGCAGCAACGGTGGTTAATGGATATCTCTTTCAGGCCTACATACCAAGACGTCAATGTTTTGTGAAACAAGAATAACAAAAAACAGTGACGTATTACATAACGAATCCGAGTGTTGAGGCTATATCCCGTATTGAGACGATATTTCGTGAGTGTTTCTCATTCTGTAGCCAAGAAGAGGGTGCAGAATTATAATTTAAAATAACCACAACAGAGTTATTAAGTAATACAGCCTGGTGAAATCGCTGTTAGTAACAAGTAAGGAAGCCCCAAGAAAGCATACTGTCAGCGATTTACGAATGAGTGGTCTACAGTACAGTGTTGCAGATGGTTTCATAAACTTTTCTAACAAGTGACATTTCATAAGTAGCTGGACGGTTGTGTGGTTTCGCGAGCGTTGATTGCAGTATTTCCTGTGTCATCAGACAGTCCCCCATATACACGGGATTGCAGAAGGTTTGGCACACAGAAGCGGCGACATCGTATCAGCGCATAGATGAAGACTCGATCCGGCTTACTCAGCACAATCTCATCTCATCATACTGTGGAGGTACTCCCCTGTCGTGAAGTGGACTCACCCGACGTTCGTCATTTGCAACGCGTCTCCCTGGTTGCTAGGGGCAACCTCACATACGCATAGCAAAGGCGCGCGCACAGGGACCTTGAGGCATCCACCCCACTCCACCCCACAGCTGGACGGATCGTGTTTTCCATACAGACACTATAACTTCTGTATTAGGTATTTCAGAAGTATACCTAGTTCAAACACACATTAACATGTTCGAGATATAACTTCACAACGATAGGCCACCTGATAGGGTATGTCATTGAAATCTGTGTCTTACGTGTATTCATGTGTACTGACGTAATATAATTTGCAGTAGTTATTTCTTGTCTGTTTAATCATTCATATTTTAATTATTTTACCTATGATCTTTATTATTTCCTGTAAATGAGAGGCAGGTACTTTGCTTTTACCATTAATTATTGTCTGGCTAAACTGAAACTTATTGGATAAATTTTCAAAGTTTCCAATGTATAAATCCGAAGACATTACTCACCTTGCACAATTATTAGCTGACGGTTTACAATTAGAGGATAAACATCAAGTTTCAACTGCAGAGATTGAGTTTGAACTTAAGCCGGAAACACATTCAGACATTTCGGTAGAAAGTAGTGAACAGTTAATTGAGGAATCGTTTGACGACTTAAAACGCCGTGTTTTACGGTCGGGGAATCATTATAGTACCTCACCTACTTACACAGGTAGTTTCTAACCCTGTTCCGGGTGACAGTGTGTCTGTTGATTTATCATTACCACCCCCATTAACTGAGCCTTTTGTGAGGAGTAAAAAACGTACTGGCTTACTAACTGCTAACGCTAAAATGGCTTCCTCTAACACTCTACCCACTAACGCTACCACATCAACTAAACCTGATAATTTTCGAGTAGCGCATTTTATTTGTGCATGTGAAGACACCATGCGCACTGCAAGAATTACCAGTGATGAAGAGAAAAAGGCATTTGTGCGTTCCCACATTACGCAGGGATCGTATGCCGGAAAGCATTTAAATGCAGATGGTTTAATGGACCCTACCTATGAGAAATTCAAGCAAACCCTCATTGGAATTTCTGGGGGCAGGTCCCAGTTGGGCCAGTTGCAGTGGATTTTCAGGTGGCTGGATCGTTGTACTCCAGTGGTTCAAGCTGAAACACCGGTGCTTGCAGTGGATATTGCAGGGGAGGTGCGCCAAGATATGGAAGCGACCTTCCGGAATTCAGATTGGTACGACCAGGATAATAAAATGTCAGCGACCAATGTGGAAACGCTGATAGAATTAATTAGTTTCCTATTAGTTGTTCGTCGTCCTTTATACAGCCGGGCACAGGAGGTTCAGTTTGTACCACCTGTTGATATGGTAGACTACGCAAACAAACTGTGTCCCATGGCTACGGGACCCTTGATGGCGGGTCCCTCCCTCACTACGGCTCCACCCAAAATTCCTCATATGACACCATTGGCTCCAATTGCACCTCCACACCGGACATACAAACAACGTCGTTCTTTACGATGTGCTCATTGTAATATAAGAGGCCATGTACTTGACGACTGTTTCCAGCTCCAAGGTAATGGTGTTAAATTAAAGGAGACATCAGGTGCCAAGCAGCAGACAAGGTCATACACGGAGGCACTAAAGGCAACACCTCCACCGACCCAGAAACCGCGCATGTGGTGTGCACTCCACAAGACAACATCTCACAACACACAAGAGTGCGCCTTAGTGTTGAAAGTCAGGGATTTAGATTTTGGTGAAACACATGTGGCGCACAAGCGTAAACAGAATCGTTCCCAAGACAAGTCGTCCGGGGAAAACCAGTGCCCGCCACAACAAGGAGAGGGATAGGTACATTGTTTCCTGCTTCTCCCCACAACACTTCTATAGCTGCCTCGTTAGTAGTGGCGCTAAGCAAAGTGGAAGTGTTGTCAGTGCCGGTGAGAGTGGATAGTACAAGATTGGCTCTTGATATAGATACGGGTGCTTGCGCAAATGTTTTGGCCTTGATATCCTATTAGGAGTTACAACATAAATTCCCTCACCGCGATATCAAATGGAGGCCTACCGAAGCTGATCTCAAAAGAGTATCTGGCGCACAGTTGAGCATTAACGGAATGGTGACGTTATCACTCAGATTCTCACTACGTAGTGCTCCCTTCTACGTGGACTTTTATGTGGTTCAGCAGTTTAATTTGCCAGCTGACAGGTTACTTGGTCTCCCAACCCTTAGAACTCATAAAGTAGATGTTCATCCACTTAATAATACTATCACATTTAAAAGTGTTTCCTACAGCGCTATGCGTCATTCTACACTTTTGCTCACCGCTAGGTCGAAAGTGTTGTCCACCATTCCCATTCAGAGGAAGGCGGAAAATGTTTCAGAGCTAACCCAAGACTTCACACCCTCACTTTCCCAGCGTGATTATAGCAGAAACAGTTGGAAGATAGTACCTGCAGTTTTGAAGAGTACTCTCCAATACCAGAATGAGGAATTCACAAAAGCAACTGTCGAATTACCTGACGTGTACACGGGCACTGATGTAGTATGTCTCCCGGAAACGTGCAAGGTAAAAGGGTTGTCGTACGAATCGACGTTAAGCACGATACGCCCTGGTGGTTTCACAGACGTACTGATTCTGAATAGAACAGGCGTTCAGCGTATATTAAAGAAAGGATGTTATTTGTGTAATTTTCTAGTATATCACAACAATGTCGAAGAACTGCCTACACACTTCCCAATTGGGAGTATTGTTACGCAATCCCAACTTACTAGGCAGGAGAGGAAAGATCAAATAGCGCCACATGTTAAGGTGATCGATCATCCTCAGGGCAAGACACGCCTTTTAGAGCTGCTTGCTGACTACAGAAATATTGTAGCCTTGCCAGGGGAAAAGCTAGGTCAGACAGACTTAACATCCCATCATATAGCTTTAAAGGAGGGAACAAATCCTATCTATGTACCAGCTTATAGACTACCTCATTAGGGTGTGTCATAGGAGGGAAGATCAGCTAATACTAATGGCCCATCACTTTTTTGGTAGATTTTAGTGTATATAAACAGAAAATAATTTCAGTTTCAATATTTTGCAACCTATTGCTAGGTAAATTTTAGCGTGAAATTTATCGAAAATCTAACGTACAGCTGCATTAGTGCATTACAATTAAATAGTGAACATTGCTTTCTGACTTCATTCTTTAACAACCCAAGTAACAATATTTTTTTTCTATTTCAGATTCTGATGCATTTATAAGTTCATAATATTTGCGATGGCTGCTTGTGTCAGGACGAGGAACCAAAAATCCAGCCATCTCAGTCACGATCTTGGGTCTGGGAGTGAGCTCCTGAAGTCGGAGTTGCCTACATTGAGAGATGCTTTGAGATACGGTGTCTTAATCAGGCAAATCAGTGAAAAGAATCAAAGAACTTACACAAACAAAGACATTGCCAGTGATATGACCAAAGCTGTCTTGGCACAGTACACTCTGGCTAACGCTCAGTTCAAGCCTCCAGTCATAACAAGTCAGAAGAAGATTAGTGAGAGACTGCTAGCCAGTTGGGAAAAGGCAAGAGATATCTCTCTTGGGAGAGGAAAACTTGCAGTTAAGGACAGCTTTGCCAAGCAACTGGACCAGTTATTTGACATAATTACTTGCAAGTGCCCAATTGTTCTCTGTCCTGAGTTTGGATGCGATCGTGACTGTAAATCCGAGGCCCACATCTCCCGTATTTGCAAGCGTGAACTGAAGATTCCTGTGATCGAACTGGCATTTGTCAAAGCACAGAGAGAGAAGACTGGCAGTATAGGGGATCTCATGATTTCTAGCCAAGATATTCCGGAGTCCAAGAGACAGGAGGCTGCCACAGAGAGACAGAAGAGGAGAAGAGTTGCCGAGGAAAAGAGACTTGAGAAGGCCCAGGATGAGGTAAAAAAGGCCGGTGATTGGAGTCAAGCTGATTCAGAGTTTAATGACTTCCCCATGGCTGATCCGAGTGCTGCCCAAGAGAATGGTGACTTTGTCCCCAACCCAGAAAATAATGATCACAAACCTTCCAGGCATAAGATTCGAAATAGGAAAGATATCCCGAGCATAGCTCTGGCCAGCATGCGACACCACACTGGTTTCAGAGAAACTGCAGATAGCAACAGCTGCCTCGATTGACGGTGGTTTGATAACACCTGATGATGTTCACCTGGTGATAGATCATAACAAAGTAAGGAGAGCTCAGGAGAAACTTGTCAGTAACCTAGAAGAGGAGTTTGATAAGGGGATAAGAGAAAATGGAATCAATTGTTTGTTCTTTGATGGGAGAAGGGATGACACTAAAGTGTTCATGAAAGTTGGAGATTCTGAAAAGTTGTTCCCTGCCATGGTGAAGGAGGAACACTACTCTCCTGCTGCAGTGAGCCAGGAGGGAAGTATTTGTGGCATTTCACTCCAGAGAAAGATGACATCAGGAAACCAGCTGAGATAGTGGCAGATAACATTGTGAACTGGCTCAGAGAGAGGAACGTAGACCACACCCTGCAGGCCATTGGAGGGGACAGCACCAACACGAACACAGGGTGGCAAGGGGGGGTCATACAGTGGATAGAGCGGAAGATTGGGAGGAAGCTGGTCTGGATTGTTTTCGACCTCCACACCAACGAGTTGCCACTCAGACATCTGATCCAGGAGCTGGATGGCAAGACTCTTTCAAACAACAGATGGTCTGGTCCTCTTGGCAAGATGCTGGACTCTGCCACTGAGTTAGAAATAAATCCGAGCTTTGAAAAAATCACAGTTGGCCCTCCACTCGTTGAGCTTGCACATACTGTCATTGACGACCTGAGTACTGACCAGTACTATGGTTACATGATTTGCAGTGCCATCAAAACTGGGGTCATGCCTGATAGACTTGCTTACCTGCAGATAGGTCCAGTCTCACATTCTAGGTGGCTCACAACGGCTCTCAGGTTCTGCAGAATTTGGGTCGCTCATCATAACCTGAAAGGGAACCAGCTTCACAACCTGAGACTTATTGTCCAATTCATCGTGAGTGTCTACTTGCCAAATTGGTTCAACACCAAGGTCAAGTCATCGTTCTCCGAAGGTCCGAGGCATGTTCTCTTCCAGCTTGAGCTCCTGAGGAGTCAGCCAAGGAAGGTTGTTCAGATTGTGGAGCAGACTGTGAGGAGATCTTCCTGGTATGCTCATCCCGAGGCAGTTCTGCAGACAATGCTCTGCAGTAAGGATGAGGAGGAGAGAAGAGTGGCTGTCAAAAAGATCTTGGATATGAGACTTTTGAGAGGATCTGGGCATGACGAATCAGTTGGTGACGATTCCTTCAGGGTCAGGAAGACTCCTGAAGTCAATCTAGGTGCCAAGACCCTCACTGATCTCATAGATCTGGATAACATCCAGGCTGGCAGTGAGCCCCCTCTTACCTGCAGCCTCACCAATGTTCAAGTCAGAGCTTTCCTGGACAACCCCATGCATGTCCCTGCCTGGCCCTCGCACACCCAGAGTATAGAGCGTTGTGTACAGCAAGTGAGCGAGGCCAGCAGTCACATGTACAGCCAGGAGAGGAGGGAAGGCTACATCCGAGCTCAGGTGGTCAGCAGGGAGGTGATGAGTAGAAACAGAAGCAAGAAAGACATGTTCTCTATGGTGTGCAGCAACACCGGGTCGTAGTAGTAAAACCGGTTTTTGTATTTGATGATTTTGTTTTCTAAAGGAATATTAAATTTAATAAATGTGTCAAGATCATTCGTTTCACTATTGTGGATCATTTTCATCCTAATAAATTAACCTGATACATTTACTTTACTTTAAATAAGCTATTTAGTGGTGTTGGTAAAAGGGTGGGAATACTGAATTTTCATAAGATTTCAAGTTAAAATTTACCTAGCAAAAAATAAAAACTTTTCAAATCTGAAGATATCACATGATTCTGCACATAGAACTACATCATTAATATCATGAGCCGATTTTTCAAACTCAAAACAAAAAATTCGCCTCCGTATGACACACCCTACTACCTCATAGCCAGCGTGCTGTAGTCCAAGATATGGTGCAAGATATGCTGGATGAGAATGTTATTAAACATTCTAAGTCACCTTTTATAAGCCCCTTATTCCTCGTCCTGAAAAAGGATGGTGGATGGCGCCCTTTTATTGATTTCAGGCGCGTTAATGAAAAAACGATCCCAGATAGGTACCCTATGCCTGTCTTGAGTGACATATTGCAGTCCATGGGTAAGGATAATGCAGTATTTAGCAACTTAGATTTGCTTAGTGGGTATTGGCAGATACCACTCGATGAGAAATCACGAGAGGTCACGGCGTTTAGCACGCCACTGGGCCACTTTGAGTTCCTCCGGATGCCATTTGGTCTCAGGAATGCCCCACTAACATTTCAAAGAATGATCAACACCCTGTTTGCCGGATTGATTGGTACCACAGTCTGCGCTTATTTGGATGATCTAATGCTAGTCAGTAAGGACGCTGATTCCCATCTGATTAAACTGCGTGAAGTGTTGGAAAAACTTTCCACAGCAGGTCTTAAGATTAAACTCTCAAAATGTGAGTTTCTAAAATTTAGAATCCATTTCCTTGGTCATGTAGTTGACGGTGAGGGCATACATAAAGTAGATGATAAAGTAAAAGCTGTATCTCAGTTCCCACGTCCTACCTCAGTTGATCATATGCGTAGTTTTCTTGACTTATCTGGATATTTTCGTTCTTTTATCAAGAACTATGCAACATTAGCATCACCCCTAACAAGGTTGCTCAAGAAAGATGCAATGTTTATATGGGATGCTGAACAAGAAAATAGTTTTGTGGCATTGAAGATAGCGCATACCAATGCCCTTCTTCTAGCATTCCTTGACTACACTCAACCTTTCTCCCTCTGTACTCACGCTTCTGGACTTGGAATCGGAGCTGTACTCATGCAAGAGGATACGCGTGTGGGCACTTAAGAAATTTAAAGACATTATCTTTGGATATAAGATAACTGTTTTTACGGATCATGCGGCAGTAACTGAGCTGTTCCATGGCAGAAACTTATCAGGCAGATTAGCACGCTGGTATCTGACGATTCAGGAATTTGATCCTAAGTTTAGGTATTTACCGGATTGGGCGAATGTTGTCGCCGGCGCTTTTTCAAGACATATAGCACCAGTGATGCCTGTATCAACGTTCGCTCTTTCGCAACTGGAAGATGAGCAACGACGAGACCCATTATTGTCAGCAGTCATTTTTGCTCTCAAATCGGGAGAGGATGTTAAACTCCCCAAATTAATTCTTCCCTTAAGTCAGTTTGAATTACGACATAACATACTCCATAGGTCGAAAAATACGCCAGAGGGTATTGTTTCTCAAATAGTCGTACCTGACACGTTGTGTGAAACTGTTATAACATTGTTCCATGATGTTCCATAGGCAGGTCACCAGGGTCGTGACAAATGCTTGGCGGAATTAAGAAAGAAGTGTTTCTGGAATACAATGAAGAAAGACATAGAATTACACATTGCTAAATGTTTGGCATGTGCTCAACATAAAGGTTCTACAGGATCACCGGCCCCGATTCTACAATATCCTACACCAGACCGTCCGTTTGACACAGTCGCTATTGACTTGTTACAACTCCCGAGGAGTCATCAGGGATAAGTGTACGTCTTAGAATGTATGGATCATTTTTCTAGATTCGTGATCTTGGTCCCACTAAAAGATAAAACGGCCGAAGCAGTAGCCTATGCATTAATGATGAATCTTATATGTCCATATACTACGCCTAAAGTTCTTCTCTCTGACAATGGGACAGAGTTCAAGAATCAGCTAGTAGCGCAAATATGTGCACAATATGGAATTAAGCAAAGTTTTGTGACAACCTATCATCCACAGGCTAATGGCCTTGTTGAGAGAACCAATCGCAAGATCCTGGAGATACTTCGCCCGATTGTGAGTGATTTGCAATACACATGGGAAGATTGGTTACCGCAGGTTGCAGCGTCCATTAATGGGTCGATTAATAGCTCTACGTGCAAATCACCCTACTACATTGTATATGGTACAGATAAACGTCTACCTTATGATGTACTTACGGATACGCCCAACCCTGTTTATAACAATGATGATTTCGCTGCAAAACAAATCCGTGTTTTTACGGATATTCATACCCAAGTACGATCACCTTTAGCAGCGTCCCGCGTTGAAATGATGATCAAGCAACATAAACATGCTAAACCTGTCATGTTAAACGTAGGCGATGCTGTTATGGTACGAGAACCTAAAAGGAACTCCAAGCTTTCGGCTAAATTTTCGGGTCGATTCCGCATTATTGCCAAAGAAACAGGCAACAAATTTAAAATTTGGAAGCCTAACGCACAGTTTGCAGATGTCGTGCATGCGGACCGTGTTAAGAAGACCCATGAGAATTTATTGCCCACAGTTGATGATGATGTGATAGACACCTCTTTACAGACTGTACAGAAGCAGAGTGTGCTAAATGACTATTGTATGAAACTGTGTTCTACAAATAGATACTAACACGTGTGTAATCTCTTACAGAATGGCTTGGAACATCATTGTGTTGCTTCTACTGTGTTGTGGCACCGTTGTGTTGACAGACATGTCCACATCAGTCCTCAAACCAGGTGCGCTTGTTGCACCCCTTGGACGCGTTCTCATAGTTAAGGACGTGGTGAACATCAAGTATGAGCTACATGGACTGCTCCAACTTCCCCGTCAGATGGAAAACGTCGACGCGCAACTACAATCAGCATTGGACATCCTACAGAGTCTCAGTTCAGCTACTAACGTATCGACGATGGCTTCACAAACTATTGAACTTCTACACTTTCGTCTCTTGAACCTAAGCAAACTTCTCGTTGCTGTTGGAAAAAGCATACCAGCGTCTGAAGTTGATCTTGCAAAAGAAGTGCGTTCTCAGACACGACGAAAAAGGGGTATATTTAACTTTGTGGGTCTTATCCAAAGCGCTCTATTTGGCACGGCAACGGCCGACGATGTAGCTAAATTGGGGGACCGAATGAACATTGTAGATCAAGCTGTATCTCAGCAGAATCGCGTTATCTCTCAAACATTTCATGCGATTACTGCCTTAGAGTCAAAAGTTAATGCGATAATATCGGAGTCTAACCATGTATCGAGGGTTGTTAATAAGTTACAGAAATCAATCCCGACGTTAGAGTGGCTCCTTTATTTCACAGAATATTTGCATGCTGCGGAAATTTCAGTTCAGAAGGTTGTTACCTGTAATACCGAACTAATTGACAGCATAGTAGATGCAGGGATAGGGCGTGTGGACGCAAAGCTTGTGCCTGTGCAGACGCTTCTTGATGCTTTACAGATTGCCAAGTTGTAGTATCACTTAACTCCTATTTTTAATGATAATGAGGTAGAATATTATTACCCTCTGTTGGAGTCGACTCTCACGCACAGTGCTATTCTCATCCACATCCCTATGCGAGGGCAACATCAGTTTGATGCACGGCATTTAGAACCCTTCCCCTGGTTTGTTAACCACACACTGTATACTCTGGATAGGCCTAAAGAACTTTTCCTTATAGATGAAAATTATTCTTTATTGGCATTAGACGATCCTGAGGTACTGTCACGGTGTAAGTCGTCATATCTACACCTACACTTATGTCCAGCCTATATGTTTGCGTTTATTCCTACTGCAGAGGGAATATTCGAATTGGCAGTCATACAAACAAATGTACGCACAGCACTTGAGCAATGCAGCTATAGGCCAGTTAGTGTCAAAACTGTGTTTCACGCTCATCTCCACAATGTGCAGTATTTATTCTTTCCAAATACAACTACTGTTATTTTAAAATGCCATGATGGTGTTAAGCAACTAGTTGTGAAAGGTCATTACAATGCTCCAGATTATTGTGAAATCACTTGTGGTTCATTACGGACCTTGCTTACTCATTAGCCCTTTCCTTAAATTTAAAACTCAAGTCTGCTTTAATTCCACTTCCTATCGTGAATTTCACCGTAAAGGATATTCAGATTGTTTCAGAGAAATTAAAAGTCATTGCATTCTTGAAGGAGAGAAAATTTGTTGATTTGAATAATAATTTGCCATTTTATTTATCACGGGAATTTGTTATACCTGGTCTCACAATTCCCACTTTTATCCTAATTTTGGCAATCATGTTTCTGTTTTGTTATTATAAGTCAGTGTCATCCAAAATGAAAGTTGTGCATAACATTTTAACCCGTAAGACACTAAAATATAGGGCCCCTGTAGTAGATAAAACCCCTACAGTCGTTGAATCCCCAGCTTAGTATCTACACCTTTTTTTATAACATGGTTATTTAGGCCTCGCAGAGCTTGGCCTGTGGTGACCGAGCAATGTAATGGCCCCTGTCTCATCAAGAGAAGTATTATATAAATGAGTTATTTACAACTGATTTATATTCAGATTATCCCCTGTAATTTTTCACTATCTGCTAGGACATGAACTGAGCACGAAAACAGTATCTTTCCCAAGAGGGAGAAGCCCATATGTCAGCATCAATGTAAGTGCCCACTAAGAGGACGCCTTCAGGCAATCATTCACACCAACTAATATCGAACGGACGGTGATTCACGTTTATATACATAAACGCCGCCCTTTCTCATCACACTCATAAATAGTGGAACTTACTGTTGATCTACACTCAGGAATTATATAAACATAATACTTTTCTAATAAAACAAGAAACTTCAATTGGGTTTCGTTACTAAAGACAAATATAATATATGTGAACTAACCTGGTTAATTGGGAATTAACCAACCGGCTTAGCATCACATGTCCAGCCTGGCTAACCAAACTCACTGAGTCAGGCGTGTTATACGCAAAACAAGCTCCCCTTACACCACCCAACACCTCAACCTACTCTGGGTCTCTCAATATCCACCATCTCAACACTCGGTATATTGTATACTCATTACTGCTTGCAGTAACAATATATATATATATATATATATATATTATATATATATATATATATATATATATATATATATATATATATATATATATATATATATATATATATATATATATATATATATGCTGATAACCACAAGGAAAGAAGAAAACACGAAGTTCCCAAGCGCTTTCGTGTAATTCACATCTTCAGGGGTGAGTACAGACTACTTAGGCCAGACAGGTAAAGATCTTGCAACTAGAATTAAACAACACAAATATAGTGTTAGGACAGGCCAGGAATCCAATGCTCTGTTTGTTCATTTGAGGGATAACAAGCATTGCATTGACTGGGATAATGCCTCCTCAACATTACCATGTAATTCAATTGATAGTAGGAACATCATAAAATCTAGTCTTATTAAACATACCGAAGCATTCAACATGAATTTGAGTAACGGCATGTACAAGCTGGACAATTTTGTAATTAAGAAGATTTGTGACCAGGTGAGAAGGCCGGGTCACCTGACCATCTGACCTGACCACCAACCGTTGTGTGCTATTTAAAGATTAGTAGGGTCATTACCTAATACCTGACCATTGTGGACCTGGTCTCACCCATCTCTGTATATATACACCTTGATTTATATTTCTCTCTCTAGTCTGTACTCACCCCTGAAGATGTGAATTACACGAAAGCGCTTGGGAACTTCGTGTTTTCTTCTTTCCTTGTGGTTATCAGCATATACCTAGATCACGCGCACCTACAGTGATTTACTTGCATATATATATATATATATATATATATATATATATATATATATATATATATATATATATATATATATATATATATATATTGATAAAACCACACGGGAAAAGGGAAGCAACGGAGCACCTTAGCTTTTGTCTTTATTCAAGACATCTTCAGAGGCAACTGGATTACATGGACAAAGAGAGGCTTAAATATACAGGGTGACCTTAAAAACATGAGGTCAGGTCATAATGATGATTATGACCTGATTAAGGGACCCACTAAATAAATGCGTATTTGTGACTCTGAATTTATTAACGATGAATTGAAACACATTTGTTCCATTGCACAGAAACTCGGGTACCCTTCTGTGTTTGTTGATCGTTGTTTTAAAAGGGCTAAAAAACCCTTTCATTCCTCTCAAACCAGGCAAATTCCTACACTTTAGGATATTTTGACTCTGCCCTATCGTAATGAATTTGTCCCGTTAGTTCGGTCCCTCAAGCTACTAAATATTAATGTTGTTTTCAAGTATGACTCAACCATTACCAATATGTTAATAAGAAATAGCCCAAGTTTGAATGTAAATGGAAGTGTTTATTGTATTCCATGTAGCAAATGTAATTGTAATTATGTAGGACAGACAGGAAAAACACTGCAGCTCAGAATCAAACAACATAAGTACAATATCAGAACAGTGCCTTGTTCGTTCATGTTAGGAATAATAATCATCCCATTGCTTGGGAAAAATGCTTAGAAGTATTTAAATCATCTTGTGTCACAGAAAGACTTCTGGTTGAAGCTAGTTTGATTAAGGAATTAAAATCAATAAACCTTAGTGATGGTCAGTTCAAAATTGATAATATGTTACATAAATTTATTTGTCAGTGGCCCAAGGTTAAGAATGCTTTAAAAACCTTTGATCTAGATGCATGATATTTATTTAGTGGGTCCCTTATTTTTGACCTGACCTGACTAGTCACGTCACCCCCATTCTCTTAAGCTCCTCTACATGTGTGTTGGTGTGGGGATTAGTGGATGAAATCATTATGACCTGACCTCATGTTTTTAAGGTCACCCTGTATATTTAAGCCTCTCTCTGTCCATGTAATCCAGTTGCCTCTGAAGATGTCTTGAATAAAGACGAAAGCTTAGGTGCTCCGTTGTTTCCCTCTTCCCGTGTGATTTTATCAAGATTTATCTTATCCACGTTTTCATTGTGGATCTACATGAAATATATATATATATATATATATATATATATATATATATATATATATATATATATATATATATATATATATATATATATATATATATATATATATATATATATAAGACAAAGAAGTCTGTCTGTCTGTTTGTGTGTGTGTGTGTCCGCACGAGAATCTCGGAAAATAGTTTACCGATCTGTAGTGATGATGGATGGTATTATATGTAGTGATGATGGATGATGTTATATGTAGTGAAGATGGATGATGTTATGTTTTAGTGATGATGGATGTTTTTATATGTAGTGATGATGGGTGGTGTTATATGTAGTGATGATGGATGGTGTTATATGTAGTGGTGGTGGTGACGGTGGTAGCGACAGTGGTAGTGGTGGTGATGGTGATAGCAGCATGTTTGTGGTGGTAGAGACTGGTTGATAGTAGTGGTAATGATGGTGGTGGTAGTGATGATGGTGGTAGTAGTGATGGTAGTGATGATGGTGTTATATGTAGTTATGATGGATGGTCTTATATGTAATGATGATGGATGTTGTTATATGTAGTGATGATGGGTGGTGTTATATGTAGTGATGATGGATGGTGATATATTATAGTGATGATGGATGGTGATATATTATAGTGATGATGGATGGTGATATATTATAGTGATGATGGATGGTGTTATATGTTGTGATGATGTATGATGTTATATGTAGTGATGATCGGTGGTGTCATATGTAGTGATGATTAGACAATAAAATAATAACAGTTTTATGATAAAAAAATATATACTTTGTTGTACCGTTGTGGTGAAAAACATGGTGGAACTCACATACACCGTCCTACCGTGGCCTAGCGGATGAGCCGCCCACAGGGCGGCGATTCTGCTAGTATATATATATATATATATGTATATATATATATATATATATGGGGAGAAGCTTCTTCTTCTTCCTCGATACCGGCTTCTTCTTCCAACCGAGATCACTCGTTAGCGAATTGCTGTTAAACCCCACAACCGCATCCAGCCCATACCATCACGTACTAATCTCTATAAGAACAGCTCATTTTCAACGTCCTCTGTAAAAATTATCAACAACTCGTATTCAACCAGTGTGTTCACTCCTAGCCAATCTTATTTTTCACTGTTACTATGTTGAAATGCCCTGTAGTATATGACCTTCTTTCCATCTTGATATTATATATCATATTTGTATCACTTATGTTACCTGTATATTATTTGTCAATCCCGAATTATGTAACTGTTTATTTGCAACCTTTTGGCTGCCATGCTCTTTCAATAAGCCGTTAATTATCATTATTATTTTTATCATTATTATTGTTATTATTTTATTACACACACACACACACACACACACACACACACACATTGACATATATGTCTTCCCTCTTCCATCTTTCTTCGAAACCAAGACGAATAAATAGACATATAGGCCAATAGATAGATTTACTGTATAGGGTGATTTTTTTTATTCGATATCCTAAATAAATCTCATACACCGATGAGTTGGAAACCTAATATTTTGGGTAAACGGAGCCTAATGTAACATGATCCTGAAAGTTATCAGGTATCACGGGAACCTTCAGTGGCGTGTGACTGTTTTCATTCACTCACTCACGCCATGGCACTTACTGTGGCAGTGTCCAGCTCATTGTGGCCACCTCGATCTCCAGATATTACGCCGCCAAATCGATTTTGTGGGGATATTTGAAAGATATAGTGTATGCGCCAAATACACGCACCATTGGCAAATTAAAAGTAATAATCAATGATCAGAATTAGCAATATTCCCCAAGAAATGCTACACTCTGTTTCGGAGAACATGATGCAAATAATATATTTGTGGCTGCAACAAGGTGGTGGATACTTTCAGAAGTTCATTTAAGGTAATCAAATATATGGATCATATCACGTCTTTGTGTAACATTAGGCTCCATTTTTGCAAAATATTAGGTTCCCAACTGATCTAGTTTTTATCGTACGGGAATTATTTAAGGTTTTCGAATAAAAAAAATCAACATGGTATATCTTGTCAGACTGGCAGACATATAGAATGATATATAATCAGAAATCCGTACCTAAATAGCGTAAGCATACAGTACCCTGGCCACCTGGTGAAAGTAGATCCAACTTATTTCCATTTGATAAATAATAAGAAGTGGCGTAGATTGACTTATTAGAAACTTAAACACCCGAAATTAACAACAACAGCAACAACAAACATTGGTTCAAATTTGGTGGTGTGTATTCTGTTGTTTCAGCATAAGAGATATCCCTCCTCCTCGTAACTTCTCTTCCTCTTCCTCCTCCTCCTTCTCGTATTCCCCTTTCCCGCTGCTGTTGTACCTCTTTCTTCTCCTCCTCCTCTTATTCGTCTTTCTCCACCTCCTCTTCCACCTCTAATTGTACTAATATTTTATTTTCAACCTCCTCTTCCTCCTCCTCTTCCACATCCTCCTCTTCCCCTTTCTGATCTTCCACTTCTTCCTCCTACTCCTACTTTGTTTTTGTGAGTGCCTGTGTCTGTGCGAGTGTCAGATGTTGATAACGGAGAGGTGACGTATGGCTCTAGGTCTTGTTGCAAATAAGGAGCAGCAGACTTCAAACACATGATATGTGTAGCTGTTGCTTGTAGCATATGATGTGTTGTGGGTGTATAGCGAGTGTAAGCGAGTGTATAGCTGTTGAAAGCTTGTGTATCGTCTATGTCCTTCGTTTTTCTTTCAGTCTCCTTATCCAAATTCTTCAGACATTCTTCCTCACAGGTAACGATCTCTTCGCGTGTTCCTCCTCTACTTACAGCTTCCTAAATTTCTTGAGTCCCTCCTTTAAACTTATTCGTTCTCTGTTATCGGAGGAATTCTTGTGCCTCTCGTACACTGTAATTTCTTATTTAAAACACTACATTACAGTTTCTCTTAAGTGTTTTTTTTTTGTGACGATTAAAACAGGTGCAAGGAGTTTCTGACATAATTTTAGTGTGTTGTGACGATGTGTAGTCAGGTAATGATGTACAAGTTGTGGTGCAGTAACTTTACACTATGGGCATCTGCATCATTTGTGTACTTTCATTTACTGCAGTAATTTTCATCTTTATGTTCGCCTATTTCTAGCGATTTGTTTTATATAACTGGATAGGAACAGTGAGTTGTTCATCTTCACGTGCGTTTATCACTTCTATGAATAACAACCATGATGGACTGGCAGAATTTTTCCACCTATTTTCAGGGCCACCTGCCCTGGGTCCTCAACATCAGGCGGCCCCAAAAAGGTGAATGATATATAGACGCTCGCAAATTAATAGTGTTGGAAAATTTGGCTCCTATAAGTCTCCGGGTGTGAAAAAAGTGATAATAGGTACTGCTGGGGAAAGTTTGGAGTGCTACACTCCCCACAAATGTGAACTCCGTCAGTGTGAAACCAGTGAATCGCAAACCACCTGGAAAAGTCCATCATCTACTATTTTACTTTTACTTTTATCCTCTTCGCCACTGATCGGCTTGTTAGCCGCTTGGGCGATCGGTCACGTCTCTGATTAATTTTCCTTTTCATTTATCTTCTTCACCAAAAGATCGACTCGCTAGCCGCCCGGGCGATCGGTCACGTCTCTGTCACGCACTGTTGGCAAATACCGGCTACTGAATGTACCTGAACCCGCTCCAGTGTTGCTCAAGTCCTGTCTTGAAAGAGCTCACACTCGGTGCCGTCACAACACTCTCTGGTAGATTGTTCCAAAAGCTTACAACCCTCACTCCGAAAAAGTTTGCCCTCACAGTTTTCTGGACTAGCGGCTTCTTCAATCTTGAACTGTGACCCCTTGTGGGGCGAGCGTCCGCCAGCTCCAAGTAAGGACACTCAACTGAGCAGTGCCCTCTGAGATGCTTATACACCTCAACTAGGTCCCCCCCTTGCCCGTTTGTAGTATAAGCTAGGCAAGTTCAGGCGCTCCAATTTCTCAGGGTAGCTGAGATGCCGAAGTGCAGGCACCAGTCTGGTGGCCCTCCTTTGAACATTTTCAACCAACTTACAGTCCCTAGCATATCTCGGGGACCAGATGGGGTGACAGTACTCCAGATGGGGAAGCACTTCACTCCTGAAGATCGTTACGTGGGACGGACCGTCTAGATATCCGAACGACCTTCTTATAAGACCCAATAATTTATTTGCCTGATTTACCTTCCTCTCGCAATAGCCCGAAAGCTTCAGCTCATTGTCAGCATACACACCTAGGTTCTTCTCACATACACTCTCAACTAGTGCAGTTTCATCATCCCATTGGGACATATGATACGCCTCCTTACCGATGGTACGCCCCAGGTGCATTCTCTTACACTTCTTGACATTGAATCTCAGCAGCCATTTCTTCGACCATTCCTGGAGCCCACAGAGGTCCTTCTGCAGCTCTTCATAGTCCGCTTGGTTCTTAATTTCCCGAAATAACTTGGCGTCATCGGCAAACATTTGTATGGAGGAGTGTACAACGTCAGGCATGTCATTTATGGAACAAACAAACAACAGCGGGCCCAATACACTGGCCTGTGGTACCCCACTTGTGACAGGTACAGATGACGATTTCGTGCCATTTATCACCAGTAGATATGGGGTTGGCTGGGCTTTGTTTTATTCCACACAAAGTCTGTTTATTCGTCTTTGTTAAGCAACGTGAACCCTCGTGCCGACTAACGGCCATTTTTTCAAACATTCGGGTTACTTATTAGTAACCCGAAAGCGCCCTCCGAGCCGTAATCCATTTTTATTAAACCAAATTTTGTCGGGTTACCATTTGGTAGTCCGACAATATTATTGGAAAGTTCGGGAATGTTCAAACTAGTTATATATGAATAGAAGACGTCTCTGAAATATAGTATATGTAAATTAAGATGAGATAATAAAGAAAACAAATATTTAAATGTCCTAATAACCGGTTCCAATGGAGATGTATATATTTAAGAGACCGCCGTGAACCCTCGTGATGTTTTTACCTTCTACTCCTAAGATTTTTCATCTCCCCATCGCCCTTCTCCAATTTTATCAAGCAATGCATTCCTACAATCATCCTCTTATAGCTTCAAGTATGTTAAAAAACGCACTTTTCTTTGTGATAGATAGATGTAATGCCATTTCCAAATCGCCAATATATTATATAGGAAAGATATAAGATGAGCCAAATATACTAGGTAGGTTGTTGAGGTAAAAGTATACAACAAGTGCAGCTGTGACCCACGCTGATAATTACCATGGAAAAAATGTCTCCTGCTATATTTCAGTGTTTGGGTTGTTGTTGTTCCGGTTGTGTTTAGGTACTACCAATATTTGTTAGTTTTTATTAGGTTACGTCAAATGTTTTTAAGATGACATGTTCCAACTCATGGTTAGAAAAAGTGCCAAAATTGATTAATGATGTTTTCAATTACTCGATTTAAATCGTGTCAGTCCTATCTTACATCACCGGAACAACAATAAACAAAAGTAAAATATACTATGGACAAATTTTTTAAAGAAATTCTCTGTAATAGCTATGCTACACGCTTGTAAACTATTATCAAAAGTAATTTATCTTATATACAGGAGTTACCGCAATTTCTAGATAATAGATATTTGATTTTGTTATATTTTATCAGGCTGGCATTATAGCAGTCTGTTATTGTTATTAGAGACCATCAAAATCCTTTTGCTTATCTTTCTGAGGAGTTCATCAAGAGGTATAGGCTGTCCAAGGAATGTTTCCATGAACTACTTGAACGAGTTGAATCGCATATGCCAAGAGTTAAAGAAACACGAGGCAAGAAATTCTGTTGTTACAATAGTGTGCGGTCTACAAGATAATTGTGTTAAGTTAGCTTAGGTCAGGTTAAGTTAGGTCAGGTTTGGTTAGGTAAAGTTTGGTTAGGTTAGGTTAGACTAAATATATCTTTGTAGACCGAAACTCTCAATCTTGGATTTTGGTATTTGTTTAGAAGTGTATTGGGTATTTATTCACTGTTATGCAGTGATGCAAAAAGGGAGGGGGGGGGGGGGGGGGACATCACCACTATACAGTATACAGTACTCAGCACCCATGAAAACCCCTAAACTCACCTCCCATGTACAATAATACCACCGGCCATAATTACAGTGCAGTAATATCTTCATTACCCAGAATTCGCCAATACAAACTCAGAATTGAAATTGGCTTGTAGTTTTCCTGGAAAATTTTCAACATTCCGGGTCTGTTAACGAGTTTTCAAGGTTGAAAATTGGGTAAATTTTTTGTTTTTTTAATTCCGAAAAATCTCTTAAATTTGATTCCAGGCCTTGGAGCAAATTTCGAGGTTAAATATGAGGCACATTTTTTGGAAATTTTTATGAAAACTTCCTTAAACTCTCCGAGATTTTTCCCGGGTCTCCGAGGATGAAAGAATGTTTAAACTCGAAAACTTTTACATGTAACCGGAAAAATTCTAGGGATGTGGGATTTTTCATGGTTTGAGAGTCTTCTTGTTATCTGAAAGTGTCTCACCCATGGAAGAGCTCTGCGCCAATTATTCTGGCTAACGGGGATATCACCTGTATGTTGCACTTTACGGAGGGTGATTCTCTGAAGAAATTAAAATGTAACACTGTAATATATATCATAGGAGACCTGTTGTTTTCTATAAACAAGATATGCAACGTTTGACAAAACAGTAAATAAAAAAAATATATATATATATCCTACAGGATGCAGTATTCCACACACTTGCAACTCCTAACTGTATTAAGATACTTTAGCAGTGGCAGCTTCGAAATTAGTATGGTAGAATGCTTGAAGAGTTCTGTGTCATCAGTTTGCAAGGTTGTTAGAAGCTATTCAACTATTTTGACCCTTACGGCAAAAAATTACATCCACTTTCTAGAATCAGGCAACATACAAAACCTTGTAGATGAATTTCACACCATTGCAGGGATGGCAGGTGTATTTGGCTGCATTAATGAGTCTTATATCCCTATTAGAAGTGCGGCGGTAGCGATCCCTTCTCACACGCAAAGGTCCAGGGTTCGATTCCCGATTAGTGAGGTATTTTATATATATACATATATATATATATATATATATATATATATATATATATATATATATATTAGGGTGGTCCCGAAATGGGGGTTAAAATTTTTTTTTCAGAATATGATCACAACCACCCTGCCCTTTTATAAGAACTACCAAAATAATATAACCCAAACAATTTCAACCAAATTGAGGGATGTTTAGGGGTGCCACCAGCCAGGGGCACAACTTGACACAACTTACTTAATATATATATATATATTATATAATGGCAGATTGTTGACATGTTGTGCAGGTGTCTGTATTCTGTCAATCCATGAATGAGCTTAGGTCTATCTGTGAGTGCCACATATCCAATTGGACTTATAGAGAATTTTTTTGTCACTTCTTTGTACTCATTATCAAGCTCAACATCCTAGACTCTACAAACTGGATGTTGGGTGTGAGTTTGTGTTACCTATTGTCCCTAAATTATATATCATATAATACTAATAATAGTAATGGTTTCTCTTTTTAGATGGCTAGTACTAGTGGTAGTGGCACAAAGCCAAAGACAAGGAAAGACAATGAAGTATGGTTGATTGGGCCAACTGCACACGCTTTGACTGGTCTAAAACTGCCTTCTACTGGGGAAGTTATGAGTTTGTTCTTTCAAATTCACAAAGTCAACAAAGCAACCATCAAAGAGAGTGCCAAGGAAGTGATCAAGCAAGTACTCCCATTTTGGGAAATGGCAAGAATACCAACTTGCTCAGAAATTCATGCCCGAGAAAGAGTTGAAAAAATGTTTGTGAAATGGAAAAGCCTTCAAAAAGCTGCCAAGAGGAGAAGCCAAGCTCAGCAAATAAAGGAAGAAGTTTTCAAAGAACAATTAAGTAAACTATTTGACATTGCTCATGCAAATGCTTTGACAATGATCAAAATTGAAGAAGATCGGCAATTCCTTCTAGCACAACGAGATGGAAGGAAAGGATACTTGGGTAGAGTTGATAAAGAACTAGCAGCAAAAGAAGTCCGCTTGGCAATACGAAAAGAAGAAGAACGTGCTCGCTTTTCAAAAGCTTTGGCACAGAAAACAAAAGAAGATGAAAAACAAGGAATGAATCCGCCATTCTCATCATCATCTGAGTCTGAGGAACAAGTAAATTCTTCAGCGTCAGAGTGTTCTCCTCCCAAAAAATCAAAACCTGGGAAACCACGTGCAAAAAACATAATGTCCCCTGTTCTGGCCAAAGCACTAGATCGCACCAAGATTAGTGATCGTGATGCTGTGCATTTGATTGCTGCAGCAGCTCAAACTTTAGGTCACAACGTGGAAGACATAGCAGTCAACCGGAAGACAATTCGACAATCAAGAATGAAGTTGAGAGTTCAGTCTTTTAAGTCTGCCAAAGAACAATTTATACTTAATCTTGATCCAACAATCCCTCTTGTTGTTCATTGGGATGGAAAGCTACTTCCTGAAACAGCTGGTGGTAAAGAAACTTATGATCGATTGCCAATCATTGTGTCCTATGAAGAGAATGAACAATTGCTGAATGTATCAAAGTTGCCCAATGGAACTGGTGAAGCGATGGCTAATGCTGTGGTTGAAGTGGTCAAAGATTGGAAATTAAAAGACTATATAGTGGCAATGTCTTTTGACACTACAAGCAGCAACACTGGACGCCACACTGGGGCCTGTAAGCTCATCGAAATTAAACTGGAGAAAAATCTCCTATGGTTGCCATGCCGTCATCATGTGCATGAGGTTGTGATCGGTGGAGTATTTGACCGTGTAATGGGTCCATCAACTGGGCCAGATATACTTGTTTTTAAGAGATTTCAAGCATTTTGGCCCAACATTGTGCAGAGTGACTACAGTACAGCTGCCACTGATCAAGAAATGGATTTGGTTGTGACTGAAAATCGAGAAGGTCTGCTGAAAAATGCATTGAGCTTCCTTAATGATAATCAGCCACGGGAAGACTATAGAGAATTACTCGAATTGGTTGTTATATTCCTGGGAGGAACTCCACACCGCAAGATATCTTTCAGGAAGCCTGGGGCCATGCACAGAGCCAGGTGGATGGCAAAGCTGTTGTATTCCTTCAAAATATGGATGTTCCGGTCACAATTCAAGTTGACAGCCCGAGAAGTCAAAGGACTCGGTAGGGTGGTTCGATTTGCTGTCCTTGTATACTTTAAAGCATGGTTCCTGGCTACTTTGCCAGTTCAAGCTCCAGCAAATGACCTGCTCTTCCTGAAGAAGATTTCTGACTACACAAAAGTTGACAAGGAGGTTTCAGAAGAGGCTTGCCGCAAATTTATCAATCATCTGTGGTACCTCAATGAAGAAGTTGTTGGCTTTGCCTTCTTTGATATGAATGTTGGTGATGAAACAAAGCAGAGGATGGTGGACAGTCTAAAAAAGGCTCAAAATGGTAACCGCATGAAGGCAGTGGTTAAGCCTCAAGACGTGAATGACATTCACCTTGAAGATTTTGTGTCTTCTGCAACAAGTAAATTTTTTGACATGCTCAATCTGCCAACTGACTTTCTACAGTTGTCCCCATCTTTGTGGCAAACTAATGCAGGTTATTGCAAAGCACAAAAGAAGCTCAAGACAATGAAAGTGGTTAACGATGTGGCTGAGAGAGGTGTGGCACTCATCCAAGATTACATCCATGTAATAACAAAGGATGAGGAACAACGCCAATTTCTACTCCAGGTGGTCAGTGATCATCGAAAGAACTTTCCAAACTCTCTAAAAAGGACTGTAATAGAGGCACTCAAGAAGAATGACCTGTGTTGCTAAATTTCATTGATTTTGCTGTATTACAACTATTAACAACTAACTGTATTGATATTGACTATGTATTGTATACGATTTACACATTTACCGGTACTTGTTCAATATAAAAACTAGATAGTCTTTGTGGCACCTCTAAATTTTATCCAAATTTTTTAAAAAATGACAGATCATTGTTTTAATAGTATACACACACTTAGGCAGGGTGGTCGTTGAAATTTAAACCAAAAAAAATTTCGGGACCACCCTAATATATATATATATATATATA
>CAUDMG010003283.1:0-15000 GCA_958450375.1 Homarus gammarus
AAGGTTGTAGTGGACTTCTCCCCTACAACTGCCTAACTGCGTAGCCACGCCACCATCTGTTACCGTCTTCCCTAGCAACCAAGCGTATCCGCATTCCAATGCCCGCCGTATCTTAGCAACGGAACTAGTCACCGGCTACTTCTCGGGTTTTCCCACCATGACTCATAGCCGCTGCTGGGTGTATATAAGCTCTGTCTCTCCCTTGAGATTCATTCTGACCAATCTTCTTGAACAAGCAACACCTCCTCCTCTGCCGCTGCCTGGAGATCCTCGCCTCTCCTCCACCTGCCTGGCGGTCCTCGCTCCCGCCAGCGAGCATGTCCTTCCCCGAGCTTCCTCACCAACCAACTCTCACTCTGACCGATCTTCCTGAACAAGCAACATCTCCTCCAGCAAGCTCCACGCTGTTAACATTTCATTCAACCAGGAGGCCAGCAACAGGCAACATCTTCTCTAACGAAGCTCCTGCTCATCTACCTCCTTCAACAAGCTACTCACCGCACGTCTCTACCAAGCAGCCCCTCACCACACAGCACCTCCAGCACCAGACTGTCTATCATATAACTAATATATTATACAAGAAAACCACATTAGAGTTTCCTTCCATCCTGAGTGCTAGACGACATTAATATCTCGATACCCCTACAATGGTGACTCCCGGAGATAAGCACTCACACAGGATGGAGGACGGACGGATCTCTCTGCCGATTTTCAACCACAACGTCGAGGACTGGCTTGACCATGTGGAAGCAGCCCTCGCCGGTTCACGAGCTACCGACGGACAAAAGTATTGCGCCCTGCTTTGTGCCTTACCCACGGAAGTGGCCACGCGGGTCTCACAAACCATTTCCAACCCTCCAGATGACAACAAATTCGCTACCCTGCGGGCTGCCTTGAAGATGTGTTATCAACAGACCAGCCCCAATCTCCTGCAAGATCTATCCTCTACCTCCCTCGGGAACTCAACCCCGGGACGTCTCTGGGAGGAGATGTGTCGGCTGAACTCCCGTCACACAGACAGACTCCCCGACTCTATCCTGCGCCAGCTTCACGCACAAAAGCTACCCACAGAAGTACGCAACATCCTGTCCGCAGTAGATTACTCTACGACACCGGAACTATATGCAACCGCGGCAGATAGAATTTTTAACGAATGCGCTGCTGCACCCCTTGCCGCCACGGTCACACCAGTACCTACCATCGAACTTGTAAGCCGGGTCAACACCCCTCAGCCGAGCAATTCCTCACAAGACATCAAGGACCTGTTGCAAATTTTGAACCGCAGGATGGACACTATTGAGCAGTTCTGCTCCTCCATACCCGCTGCTGCGCCGGTTCCTGACTCACACACTACGCCCTACAAGTTCCGACACACAGCAGCCAACCCCCAGCACAACAAATTTACCCTCTGCTGGTATCACCAGACTTTCGGCCGCTATGCTCGAAACTGTGAGCCCTATTGCACCTATTCGGGAAACGGCAACACCGGAGGCTGGTAGACGCCTCAGCCTCCGTCCCTCCAGGCGTCTCATTACTGCGCGTCACCGACCGCACCTCCGGCAAGAAGTTCCTCATCGACACCGGTTCATCGGTCAGCCTCATCCCTCCCTCACTACGAGACAAGTCAAAGCAACCCTCGTATGACCTGTTCGCTGCCAACGGTACCTCCATCGCCTCCTACGGCGTACGCACCCTCGCCTTAGACCTCGGTCTGCCCAAGACTCTGCGTTGGTTATTCGTGATAGCAGACGTCTCTCGACCCATCCTTGGTTTCGACTTCCTCACCTTCCACAAGCTCGGCGTCAAACCAAGTCATCTATGCCTCATTCATGAGCCTACAGCACGCAAGATCCAGGGTTCTCGTGCCAGACACACGGACGCTATCACCTGTCTTGCGCCTTCCAACGAGTTCTCCTCCCTGCTCGACGAATTCAAGGAGCTTTTCTCACCCCGAGTCTCCCTACCCCCACCACCTACGTCGGGAATTTTCCACCACATCGAAACCAAAGGACCACCAGTCTTTTCACGCCCTCGCCGCCTGCGCCCTGAGCTCCTGTACACAGCCAAAGCAGAATTCAACAAACTACTGCAAGACGGCATCATTCGCCCTTCAAGGAGTCCCTGGGCATCGCCTCTTCACATGGTTCCTAAGCGAGCACCCGGCGAGTGGAGGGTGTGTGGCGACTACAGAGCCCTGAATCTCGTCACCAAACCTGACAGGTACCCTATTCCGCATGTCCAGGACTTTTACCACAAACTTCATGGCAAGACTATCTTCTCGAAGATCGACTTGGAGCGTGCCTTCCACCAGATCCCAGTAGCACCGGCAGATACCCAGAAGACAGCCATCACCACTCCGTTCGGACTCTTCGAGTACACTTTCATGAGTTTTGGCTTACGCAATGCAGCACAGACTTTCCAGAGGTTCATGGACCATATGCTTCGCGACCTCGATTTTGTCACCGTCTACATTGACGACATCCTCGTCGCATCTTCGACGCCTGCCGAGCACCACCACCACCTACAACTCCTTCTCCAACGCCTGCAGAACAACAACATGAAAGTTCATCCTGCTAAGTGCGTCTTTGGAACCTCGGCCATCGATTTCCTCGGTCACAGAGTCTCGCCCAGTGGCATACAACCCCTACCACAGAAGATAACCGCGATTAGGGAGTTCCCCAAACCTGAAACGGCGAAGAAACTCCGGGAGTTCCTGGGTTTAGTCAACTACTACCACCGCTTCATTGACAAAGCTGCCACCGTCCTAGCCCCCCTACACGACCTTCTCAAGGGACGCCCAAAGAAGTCTCACAAGTCTCTCATGTGGACTCAAGAGGCTACTACGGCATTCACCACTATCAAACAGCACATCACACGCCTCACCCTCCTGGCCCACCCCGCACCTGACGCCCGGACCACTCTCACAACAGACGCTTCTTCTACTGCAGTGGGCGCCGTCTTACAGCAGGAGATCAACGGAACTTTCATGCCCGTTGCTTTCTTCTCACAACGGCTTCAACCACCACACCTCAAGTACAGCACTTTTGATCGAGAACTCCTGGCCATATACTTGGCTGTCAGACATTTCCAACACTTCCTCGAGGCCCGTCAGTTCACCATCTTTACTGATCACAAGCCCCTCGTCCACGCCTTCGCTTCAGCTTCCCAGTCACATACACCTCGTGTCCTGCGCCACTTGGCTTACATCTCGGAGTTCTCCAGCGACGTCCAACACATTAAAGGCAGCCACAACGAGATCGCCGACGCCCTCTCTCGTTGTATATCCACCATTCTTCCCTCATCTCCACCCATTGATTATGGGCAGCTAGCCGCGGCTCAAGAGAAAGACGAAGACCTGGCAGCATACAAGACATCCCCCTCAGGCCTCATACTCCAAGAACTCCCTGTTCCTGTGTGGTGAGGGGCTGCTTGGAAGAGACGTGCGGTGAGTAGCTTGTTGAAGGAGGTAGATGTGCAGGAGCTTCGTTAGAGAAGATGTTGCCTGTTGCTGGCCTCCTGGTTGAATGAAATGTTAACAGCGTGGAGCTTGCTGGAGGAGATGTTGCTTGTTCAGGAAGATCGGTCAGAATGAATCTCAATGGAGAGACAGAGCTTATATACACAGCCGCCGGAAGTAAACCCGTGGGAAGTCGCCGGTGACTAGTTCCGTTGCTAAGATACGGTAACATCTGGGGACAGCTCTCGCTTGGTTGCTAGGGGAGGCGGCACATTGGAATGCGATACGCAGTTGTAGGGGAGACGTCCACTACAATACTCCCTCTCCCCTCTCGGCGCGGCGGGAGGCTGGATGTTGTCCGGGTTGGGTCCCACACATAACACATACCGGGCAGGTGTATGTACGACTCGACCGCTACGTGTAACAACTCCGTCCAGTGACACAAAACCTGTGGGAGAATTAGGAGGAGAAAGAGGGTTTGGGATTAGAGGAGGTTGTACAAGCAATGGTTGTTGTGCTCCTGCTGCTGCAGGGGCTGCGTCAGGAGGAGGGTCCATGGCAGGAGCAGGTTCAGGTTCTATGACAGGAGGAGGGTCTATGACAGGAGCAGATTCTATGATAGGAGGGAGGTTTATTACAGGTTCAGGTTCTATGACAGGAGCAGGTTGTACATGAGGGTGAAAAGAGGGTGCCCAGAAATGTCGTGGGCGTGGTGTTGCTGCCGGTGGTAACTGCGGGTGGACTGGTGCAGGCGTAGTTTGTTGATGGTGCTGCTGGGCTGGGGGCCCGACGGGTACGGCGGCCGGTTTGACTCTGTTTATGCTGACGGTGTCATGTCTGCCATTCCGGATAATTGTCAGGAACTTTGCAGAACGGGTAACCACCTGGAAGGGTCCATCGTAGGGGCGTTGTAATGGGTTGCGGTGAGCATCATGCCTGACGAAAACATACTCGGCTGTGAGTAGTGCAGGAGGGATGTGTTCAGGGCGCCGAGTAGGCTGGCGTGGAGCAGTAGCTCTGAATGCAGAAACTGCTTGTCGTAGCTTTTGGAGTAAGTCGTGACGAACGGCTGGAGTGGCTTGGTTGGGATCAGGAGGGAGTGAGAAATCCCCGGGTAGCCGAAGGGGCTCGCCTAGTGTCAGATCTGCTGGGCTACAGTCCATATCCTCCTTGTGTGACGCACGGATGCCGAGGAGCACTAAGGGAAGCGCATCAGTCCAACTGTAAGGGTCGTGCTGTGCCTTGAGTGCATCCTTCAGCTACCGGTGAAAACGTTCTACCATGCCGTTGGCTTGAGGGTGGTATGCTGTAGTGCGTTGTCTAGACGTGCTGAGGAACTGTAGGAGGTGCTGCCAGAGTTGTGACTCAAACTGTACTCCTCCGTCAGTGATTACGGTTGCGGGGGGGCCAAAACGGGAAACCCAACCGGACATGAAGGCGCGGACAGTAGTCTCTGCTGTAGCGTTGGGCATGGGAATTGCTTCTGTCCACCTGGTGAAACGGTCGATGCAGGTGAAGATGTAGGTGCTACCGTAGGATGATGGTAGAGGTCCCACGATGTCGAGGTGTACCACTTGAAAACGGCCTTTGGGAATAGGAAAGGCTTGTAAGGGGGCCCGTATGTGACGATGTATTTTGGAGGACTGGCAGGCCAGGCACTGGGCAGCCCATTTCTTAGTATCAGACTTGATGCCGGGCCAGACGACACGTTGCGTGAGGAGGCGCTGGGAGGCCCGCACACCCGGGTGGCTTAGACCATGGATGCGGTCGAAAACAGCGCGGCGGTGGACGTGAGGCACGAACGGTCTAGGCTGTCCACAGGATACGTCGCACCACAATTTTATCTTTGTGCCAGGAACAGGGAGTTCTTGGAGTATGAGGCCTGAGGGGGATGTCTTGTATGCTGCCAGGTCTTCGTCTTTCTCTTGAGCCGCGGCTAGCTGCCCATAATCAATGGGTGGAGATGAGGGAAGAATGGTGGATATACAACGAGAGAGGGCGTCGGCGATCTCGTTGTGGCTGCCTTTAATGTGTTGGACGTCGCTGGAGAACTCCGAGATGTAAGCCAAGTGGCGCAGGACACGAGGTGTATGTGACTGGGAAGCTGAAGCGAAGGCGTGGACGAGGGGCTTGTGATCAGTGAAGATGGTGAACTGACGGGCCTCAAGGAAGTGTTGGAAATGTCTGACAGCCAAGTATATGGCCAGGAGATCTCGATCAAAAGCGCTGTACTTGAGGTGTGGTGGTTGAAGCTGTTGTGAGAAGAAAGCAACGGGCATGAAAGTTCCGTTGATCTCCTGCTGTAAAACGGCGCCCACTGCAGTAGAAGAAGCGTCTGTTGTGAGAGTGGTCCGGGCGTCAGGTGCGGGGTGGGCCAGGAGGGTGAGGCGTGTGATGTGCTGTTTGATAGTGGTGAATGCCGTAGTAGCCTCTTGAGTCCACATGAGAGACTTGTGAGACTTCTTTGGGCGTCCCTTGAGAAGGTCGTGTAGGGGGGCTAGGACGGTGGCAGCTTTGTCAATGAAGCGGTGGTAGTAGTTGACTAAACCCAGGAACTCCCGGAGTTTCTTCGCCGTTTCAGGTTTGGGGAACTCCCTAATCGCGGTTATCTTCTGTGGTAGGGGTTGTATGCCACTGGGCGAGACTCTGTGACCGAGGAAATCGATGGCCGAGGTTCCAAAGACGCACTTAGCAGGATGAACTTTCATGTTGTTGTTCTGCAGGCGTTGGAGAAGGAGTTGTAGGTGGTGGTGGTGCTCGGCAGGCGTCGAAGATGCGACGAGGATGTCGTCAATGTAGACGGTGACAAAATCGAGGTCGCGAAGCATATGGTCCATGAACCTCTGGAAAGTCTGTGCTGCATTGCGTAAGCCAAAACTCATGAAAGTGTACTCGAAGAGTCCGAACGGAGTGGTGATGGCTGTCTTCTGGGTATCTGCCGGCGCTACTGGGATCTGGTGGAAGGCACGCTCCAAGTCGATCTTCGAGAAGATAGTCTTGCCATGAAGTTTGTGGTGAAAGTCCTGGACATGCGGAATAGGGTACCTGTCAGGTTTGGTGACGAGATTCAGGGCTCTGTAGTCGCCACACACCCTCCACTCGCCGGGTGTTCGCTTAGGAACCATGTGAAGAGGCGATGCCCAGGGACTCCTTGAAGGGCGAATGATGCCGTCTTGCAGTAGTTTGTTGAATTCTGCTTTGGCTGTGTACAGGAGCTCAGGGCGCAGGCGGCGAGGGCGTGAAAAGACTGGTGGTCCTTTGGTTTCGATGTGGTGGAAAATTCCCGACGTAGGTGGTGGGGGTAGGGAGACTCGGGGTGAGAAAAGCTCCTTGGATTCGTCGAGCAGGGAGGAGAACTCGTTGGAAGGCGCAAGACAGGTGATAGTGTCCGTGTGTCTGGCACGAGAACCCTGGATCTTGCGTGCTGTAGGCTCATGAATGAGGCATAGATGACTTGGTTTGACGCCGAGCTTGTGGAAGGTGAGGAAGTCGAAACCAAGGATGGGTTGAGACACGTCTGCTATCACGAATAACCAACGCAGAGTCTTGGGCAGACCGAGGTCTAAGGCGAGGGTGCGTACGCCGTAGGAGGCGATGGAGGTACCGTTGGCAGCGAACAGGTCATACGAGGGTTGCTTTGACTTGTCTCGTAGTGAGGGAGGGATGAGGCTGACCGATGAACCGGTGTCGATGAGGAACTTCTTGCCGGAGGTGCGGTCGGTGACGCGCAGTAATGAGACGCCTGGAGGGACGGAGGCTGAGGCGTCTACCAGCCTCCGGTGTTGCCGTTTCCCGAATAGGTGCAATAGGGCTCACAGTTTCGAGCATAGCGGCCGAAAGTCTGGTGATACCAGCAGAGGGTAAATTCGTTGTGCTGGGGGTTGGCTGCTGTGTGTCGGAACTTGTAGGGCGTAGTGTGTGAGTCAGGAACTGGCGCAGCAGCGGGTATGGAGGAGCAGAACTGCTCAATGGTGTCCATCCTGCGGTTCAAAATTTGCAACAGGTCCTTGATGTCTTGTGAGGTATTGCTCGGCTGAGGGGTGTTGACCCGGCTTACAAGTTCGATGGTAGGTACTGGTGTGACCGTGGCGGCAAGGGGTGCAGCAGCGCATTCGTTAAAAATTCTATCTGCCGCGGTTGCATATAGTTCCGGTGTCGTAGAGTAATCTACTGCGGACAGGATGTTGCGTACTTCTGTGGGTAGCTTTTGTGCGTGAAGCTGGCGCAGGATAGAGTCGGGGAGTCTGTCTGTGTGACGGGAGTTCAGCCGACACATCTCCTCCCAGAGACGTCCCGGGGTTGAGTTCCCGAGGGAGGTAGAGGATAGATCTTGCAGGAGATTGGGGCTGGTCTGTTGATAACACATCTTCAAGGCAGCCCGCAGGGTAGCGAATTTGTTGTGATCTGGAGGGTTGGAAATGGTTTGTGAGACCCGCGTGGCCACTTCCGTGGGTAAGGCACAAAGCAGGGCGCAATACTTTTGTCCGTCGGTAGCTCGTGAACCGGCGAGGGCTGCTTCCACATGGTCAAGCCAGTCCTCGACGTTGTGGTTGAAAATCGGCAGAGAGATCCGTCCGTCCTCCATCCTGTGTGAGTGCTTATCTCAAGGAGTTACCATTGTAGGGGTATCGAGATATTAAAGTTGTCTAGCACTCAGGATGGAAGGAAACTCTAATGTGGTTTTCTTGTATTATATATAAGTTATATGATAGACAGTCTGGTGCTGGAGGTGCTGTGTGGTGAGGGGCTGCTTGGAAGAGACGTGCGGTGAGTAGCTTGTTGAAGGAGGTAGATGTGCAGGAGCTTCGTTAGAGAAGATGTTGCCTGTTGCTGGCCTCCTGGTTGAATGAAATGTTAACAGCGTGGAGCTTGCTGGAGGAGATGTTGCTTGTTCAGGAAGATCGGTCAGAATGAATCTCAATGGAGAGACAGAGCTTATATGCACAGCCGCCGGAAGTAAACCCGTGGGAAGTCGCCGGTGAATAGTTCCGTTGCTAAGATACGGTAACATCTGGGGACAGCTCTCGCTTGGTTGCTAGGTGGAGGCGGCACATTGGAATGCGATACGCAGTTGTAGGGGAGACGTCCACTACAAGTTCGTGTGTGTGTGTATTTTCCTTTATGCCTCTCTCCCTCTCTCTCTCTCTCTCTCTCTCTCAATTCTTACCCTCATTATGTCAATTTATAATAAACCTAAACCATTTACAGACTACAGTAAATACATAACATAATGTATAAATCACCCCCTACATTAAGTACTGTATACTGTATTATTAAAATAGTACATAACACTGGGGAACACACTTTTGGTTGCATGAGTTCTGACACTTGATTCTGGTAGATTTGAGGTCACAGATTCTGAAAGTGGCATTCGTCTGTGCAGATCAGGTCTAGTTTTGATGCTACGCGGCAATTTACATATCAGGTCACAGATTCTGAAAATAGCAAAAGGAGGTAATAAGCATATTAGTTTACATTCATCAAATATAATTCTTAATTACATCAGTGCGTCAAATATAGATTTGTGTGTGCATTATTATTTTATTTCATTAAAACAATTATTTTATTTCTGGATTAGTCACCGCGACGGGAGCTCCAGGTTATGATCCGAAAGAGTGGCGCCTCTTTATAGATAGCTCTAAGCGGAGTCAGAAGTGTGTTTTATTACATATAGGTAACATCTTTGGCGCAATACCCATAGGACACTCAGTACACCTGAAAGAAAAATATGAACACATCAAGACGGTTTTGGAGCTACTCAAATATGAAGAACACAAATGGATCATCTGTGTTGATCTAAAAATGGTCAATTTTTTGCTAGGACAGCAAGGTGGGTATACAAAATTTCCTTGCTTTATCTGCCTCTGGGACAGCAGAGCCAAAGACAGACACTGGATTCAGAAGGAATGGCCAGTTAGGGAAAGCCTCAATGTTGGGGAAAAGAACATCATTTATGAACCCCTAGTGGAACGTGAAAAAATTGTTTTCCCGCCCCTTCACATCAAGCTGGGCCTTATGAAACAGTTGTCAAGGCGCTCGATACTGACAGTGACTGTTTTAAGTATCTGTGTGAAGTGTTCCCTGGTTTAACGCTAGAAAAACTCAAAGCAGGTATTTTCGACGGCCCTCAAATTAGGACGCTGATTAAAGACCAAGCCTTCACTCAATCCATGACTGATGTTGAGAGAAATGCATGGGGAGCATTCGTTTCTGTTGTAAGGAACTTTCTTGGAAACAGGAAATCAGAGGACTAAAAAAAGCTCGTTGAATCTTTGATGGAAAGTTTCCATGTGTTAGGTTGCAACATGAGCATTAAGATGCATTTCCTGAACAGTCATCTTGAACTGTTTCCGGCAAACTTGGGGGACGTGAGTGATGAGCAAGGTGAACGCTTTCACCAGGATATCAAAGTCATGGAAGACAGTTATCAAGGTCGCTGGGACATTCACATGATGGCGGACTATTGCTGGAGCATTCAGCGAGACTGCACTGAGAGGCGATATTCAAGACAGTCCATTAAACGCAAGTTTGTGCCTGAATAAATCTGGCATAGTTCACAAAAGCAACTGATGAATCCAAAATATGCTTGTCAAGGTAAATAAAAGTAATTAAAAATTAATTCTACGTGTTTGGTAATTCCTCTCTGTGTGCTGGTTTAGATTTTTAGCAGTAGTATATGGTAGTCTAACTATATATAGTAGTAAATGGTTATGTAACTCACCGCAACAAAACTAGACCCGATAGAAAAAAACCGGTGCCATATTTGAAATCAGTGACCTCAATTTACCCAGAAACAGGTTTCAAAATGTATGCAACTGACAAAAAGTTGAATTTTGTTCCCCAGTGTAATCATTAATTGTATTATTTAGCAACTACAGCAATTATTATGTATTAATTATTGGTTACAGCAAGGTTAATGTACTTATTTTTAGTGATTACATGACAGAAACTGTATTAATAAGAGGGTACAGCAAGTATCTATGCATTATTTAGATATAACATGACATAAACTGTATTAATAAGAGGGTACAACAAGAATCTATGTATTATTTAGATATTACATGGCATAAACTATTATCAAGAGGGTACAGCAAGTATCTATGTATTATTTAGATATTACATGAAACAGACTATATTATCAAGAGGGTACAGCAAGTATCTATGTATTATTTAGATATTACATGACAGAAACTGTATTATCAAGAGGATACAGCAAGTATCTATGTATTATTTAGATATTACATGAAACAGACTATATTATCAAGAGGGTACAGCAAGTATCTATGTATTTTTAGATATTACATGAAACAAACTTTTATTCTCAAGAAGGTACAGCAAGTATCTATGCATTATTTAGATATTACATGAAACAGACTATATTATCAAGAGGGTACAGCAAGTATCTATGTATTATTTAGATATTACATGAAACAGACTGCATTATCAAGAAGGTACAGCATAGTTTATATAACCTCGTGGATGGTTCTGTCACTCGTTCATCAGAGATATGGAGAGATACTGAGAGATAGTGAGAGATGTTAGGAGGTATTGAGAGAGGCTCGGAGACACTGAGAGATGCTAAGAGAGTTTTTGAAAGACATATAAAGACGCTAAGAGACATTGAGACACGAAGAGACGCTAAAACACGTAGAGAGAGAGAGAGAGAGAGAGAGAGATGAAAGTAAAAGATAGATAGATAGATAGATAGATAAAATACAACTCACCTGGTTCATTCACCCACACTTCAATTATGCTCAGGGGTGCGGTCTTCCTGCAGGTAGTTAGTATAGGTGATCCTACCGAGTGACCGCGTGTAGAGGTGAGTAAGTTACGGCCTTTGTTATGGAGGAATGTGTTTTATCTTGTTTTAGGGAGAGAGTTTAACCCTTTTGAGGACGATGGTTTAAGGTTTTAACTCCCTTGAAGGACGAGGGTTTAAGCTAAAACTCCACTAAGGACGGTGATTTAAGCTATAACTAGACCTCTCCCCCCCCCCCCTCTCTCTCTCTCTCTCTTGTTTACTAAGCATTATCTCCTTACTCAGAAGATCCTATTACACACACACACACACACACACACACACATGCTGTTCTTGAAAACATTGAGGCTAAAACACGTCAACACAATATTGATTTTGAACCACATAAGCGATACCCCCCCCCCCCACCCCCTCCCCCAAAGAGAGGCAGAGACACGGTGATTTATTCCGCTATTGAAATGTATCAGTTACCCTTTAAAACAGACAATGATAAACAATGGTGGTGTATATTTATCACCTCATTGTGTCCCATCTGTCACCCCTTCACCTCACCTCACCTCACCTATCCTCACCTCTTCACCTCTTAAAAAACTCAAAACAATAATAAACAGAAAATAATCGTCGATAATATACCATCAATGTTAATCACTCCCTTACCTGTTATGTACTCAGGTGAATTACACTCAGGTAGGCCAGGTGACTCACTGAGGTAATGAAATGTAAGATGAGGTCACGTTTTACGGGTGGAAGGTGTGTGTGAGTGGCTGGAGGTATATGAGTAACAGGAGGTATATGAGTGGCTGGAGGTATATGAGTAACAGGAGGTATATGAGTGGCAGTATGAGTGACGCCATTGTTGTTTGTCTTTTGTTTGTGAAAGTGACGTCATTTGTGAAGTGTTTGTTTTGAAGTCGAAAAGACATGACTAAAGAGGTGGACGAGGGTGTAAGACATGTATAAGTGAAATGTTTTTATGTCTTTTCAAATTTCCATCTAAAATCGTCAAAAACCACAGTAAAAAAAAATAAATATGGCTGAATACTATTTAGACATACTATAATAAAAAATTCATACGTAAACATTGAATTTATATTTTTACCAAGACGTAAATATGGCTGAATATATAATAGACATACACAAGAGAATGTCTTAATATCTTATATAACAAAAAAAATCATCCAAAACTACTGTCGAAAAAAAATACGTAAAAAGTACATATATTTTTTCCTAAGACATATGACTAAATACAAAAGTAAATATGCCAGACAGACAGACAGACGAAAAATGACAAAAATAAACAGTGAAAAAATATATATAATCTTTAACCGCCTATAGAGAAACGGAGATAGAAAATATGTATAGATGAAAGGGTGAATAATGAAGGTGTAAACAGATTATCAGATGAGAGAGAGAGAGAGAGAGAGAGAGAGAGAGAGAATAATTAGGTAGAGTAATGGGTGAGGGGGGGTGGAGGGTGGAGAAAGATAGAGGAGGGGAAAGTGAGAGATGAGAGAAAGAGGGTGAGAAGGGAAAGCTTAAAGTGAGAATGAATTGAAAGGACAGGTGAAAGTACAGTGAGAGTTAGAGAGAGGAAACGAAAGGTTATATAATGAGAGGGGGAATGAGAGGGAGAGAGAGGGAGGAAGGAAAGCTTAAGTGAGAGTGAGAGAGAAAGGTAAGGGTACAGGTAAAATTGGATGTGAGAGAGAGAGAGAGAGACATGGAAAACCACACGAATAAGGGGAAAACAACAACAAACTGAATTATATAATACCTTTAGGGACAGAAAACAGGCAAGTGTGTGTTTGTGTGTGTGTGTGTGTGGAAGATAAAACAGGGGGGGGGGGGGTTCCAACACATCCCTCAACACACAAGGGACCAACTACATAAAACACCACGAGACACATCTACCTGGGGACTAATTAGTTAAGTGACGTAAGGAGGGACACACCTTTGATCGGGGTGTAGCAGAGGAGAGTGACGATAGAGTAGTAATGAATAAAGATGAAGGAGAAGAGAGGTGGATAATTATAGGGTTTGGATTATAGATGAAGAAATTTGTTTTTATATCGTAGTGAATAATTATTGTTGAGGTGATGTTGTATGTGTGTTGAGGTGGTGTTGTATGTGTGTTGAGGTGATGTTGTATGTGTGTTGTGGTGTTGTATGTATGTTAGACTAATCGATATTGAATTGAAATGCAAAGTAAACTAGAGAAATCAAAGAGACAAACTTGAAAATAACACAGAAACTCTCTTTTAGATATCCTTCGTTAGTGAAAGCACCACCATGGAGAAAGTATAAAGAGAATGAACTTTCTTTAACTTTCTTTTCCATTGGTGTTTCTATTTTTCCTGTGTTCAAGTTTACTTTCTCTGTCCACAAGTGATTTGTTTCTCTGTCTAGCTATCGCTTTGAGACCGCCGCATTGTCCTTTGTGGTGTGTGTGTGTGTGTGTGTGGTGTGTGTGTGTGTGTGGTGTGTGTGTGTGGTGTGTGTGTGTGTGTGTGTGGTGTGTGTGTGTGTGTGTGGTGTGTGTGTGTGTGGTGTGTGTGTGTGTGGTGTGTGTGTGTGGTGTGTGTGTGGTGTGTGTGTGTGTGGTGTGTGTGTGTGTGTGTGGTGTGTGTGTGTGTGTGTGTGTGTGTGTGTGGTGTGTGTGTGTGTGTGTGTGTGGGTGTGTGTGTGTGGTGTGTGTGTGTGGTGTGTGTGTGTGTGGTGTGTGTGTGTGTGTGTGTGTGTGGGTGTGTGTGTGTGGTGTGTGTGTGTGTGGTGTGTGTGTGTGGTGTGTGTGTGTGTGGTGTGTGTGTGGTGTGTGTGTGTGTGTGTGTGTGGTGTGTGTGTGTGTGTGTGTGTGTGTGTGTGTGTGGTGTGTGTGTGGTGTGTGTGTGTGTGTGTGGTGTGTGTGTGTGTGTGTGTGTGTGTGTGTGTGTGTGTGTGGTGTGTGTGTGTGTCGGGGAGTATTGTTGTGCGTTTTTAATGTTTTATTCTGTTTTATCTTCTTTTATCTGTGGCTTCACCTGCATCCGTTCTCTTTCCTTTTCTTTATTTGTTTTGCGTTTGAGAGAGAGAGAGAGAGAGAGAGAGAGACGCATTTTAAATGTCTCATATTTTTTGCTCTCTCTCTCTCTCTCTCTCTCTCTCTCTCCACTAATCCCATCACGGGTGTATGCATAGACTACTATAAAACCTGGTGTTACGTTAAAGCCTGGTGTATAGTTCAAGGGGAGCGACGCCCCCTTTCCCCTTAACCCCTTACCCGCTTTTCTCTACCCCTCACATTTTCCCCTACCCCTTACACCTACCCTTAACTTATTTTTCCCTACTCATTTCTTTCCCTTCTCCTTTCCCTTATTCCTTCTCCCTTCCCCTTCCAATAACCCCCTTTCCTTCTCCTTCTTATTCCCCTTTTCGTTTTCCTTCCTCAGTACCTTTATCCCTTCCTAACTTCTCTCTCCCCTCTTTCTCTCATCTCCTGTTCGTTCCTCGTCCATCCCATCTTCTCATCTATCTTTCCCCTTCCTCCGTTTCTCCTCTTCCTCTCCCTCAATACCTCCTCTCTCCTCCTTCCTCTTCCTCTTTTCCTCTCAATTCTTCCCTTCTCCTCCTCTTCTTCCTCTTTTCCCCTTAGATACTCCCTCTTCCTTTCCCCTCAATATCTTCTCTCTTCTCTTCCTTCTTGTTGCATGCTCCATCTTCTTCCTCTCCTCTTCATTCTTTAACCTCTCACCCTCTCTTTCCTCTTCTTTCATTCAGTGCTCTTCCATCTTTCTTCTTCATCTTCTTT